>OX401988.1:3627500-4002500 GCA_947859335.1 Tortricodes alternella | reverse complement strand
TCATCGTTCCCCAGGAATTAGACATATGCCAGTACTCTGGGATCGTGCGGGGACGGCGCGAGTCGTGGGCCGCCGTTTCTACCTGCCACGGGGTCCGGGGGGTTATTTACGATGGACATCAGATGCTGTACATCGAGCCAGCTCAGGAGGTGCAAGGTAAAACCTCGTCAATCGTCATACACCAAACCACACATGCTGTGTCATATAGACTTTTTTGTTGCCTTCCCGTCTAATAGTACTCGTACTTATGCTAAATCTGTTACAAACTACTGTGGCTGGATGAGAAACGATCTGGAACTATTTTTGATAGTATTTTTTTCTATCCTTGCACATTATTACACATACATATACCATTTATGCAGGGTCTTGCAATCTTTTTCTCATTTACTTCAAGGATAACTGGAAGAGATCCCTGAAAGGGATAAATTCGCCTTTGTAGAATTAATATTACATGCGCATTTATTTTTGTGTAAGTGTTGTTATGTGCAATAAAGAGTTTACATGCATGTGTTGGTATATAAATAGTATATACAATTATACAAACTTTTGGAAAGGAGCATGAAATCAAAGTATAAAAATCTCCTTGCATGGATATGTTTTTGTCCAGATAATGACATAAACGCGGATCACTACATATACTCGCACGAACACTCAGCCAAAGAGCAACGATGTGGTAACGAGGACGGCGTGACGAACAGCTCCAGCTACGACCGAGGAGGCAGCGCGGAGATGGTCCAGGCTCTTCGGGTGCGTATCATAGTTAGGGAGCTGGGTGCCATTTTGGTATATGATTTGTTCGTCTTTCATATTGATGGGGATGAAAGTTTATGTCAATACAAATCGATTTGGTCCAGTAAATGAAAGTCGTATGTCCCTAATCTGTAATTATAAATTTAAAAAATCGTACATAAAAAAATCAGCGACCTAGACGTCTGCTAACTTTTTTTTCTATTTTGGGAGTCCTAATGAATCGAATGGACGCACCGAGAACGACGAACAAATGATTTAGTATAGCTTTTTTCATTTTCATTTTTGCAACTATGTCCCGGTATAAAACAGAGCCCTGCACGTCTGCCTCTTCGATGTTTATCGTTTTGGGGATGATTCTGACCATCAGTCCAAGAGGCAGACAGAAACAAATTATTTAACATACCTTTTTTTTAAATGTTTGAAACGCTGTCAATTGAAAACGTAGCGCTACCATGATGGCAGACTATTTTACTGTGGTTATTTACATTGTCATTAATTGAACAATTCAGGTCTGCCAAGCGAACAAATCATATAGAAATTTTGGCACCCAGCTCCCTAGGTATCAGTGCATGTTACCTACTTGACTTTGCTACGTCATGTCGCTAGAAACTGAGCGATGAATGTACTGTAACTGGTCACAAAAAGGCATGTTAAAAAATCTCAGTGTTGGAGCTAGAACATCCTGCTCGCGCGGTGTCTGTCGCTCATGTTCTAGTAAGGTTGACTCGAGGATAATCCCACCATATCTTTCAGTGCATCTCTGACTTCGATAAAAGTATGAGAGAGACGCACTTAGGGATAAGATAGCAAGCTAGGGCCGTAGTGTCACCGTCAAACTGTTCAAATTCGCAAGGGCACACCCCACGCAAACCAAGCGACTCCACTTTTAATTTAAATTTTGAAGTTACAATGGTCCTATCTTTGAGAAGATATCTTGTCATAACTGATGAAAAGCGAAGTAACAACAAGCGCACAACAAAACACACACTACAGTAGCGTAGTAAGTAGTGGTGTAACTTTGAACTTTACATGTCGATGCTAGCTAAAGCTGTGCTAAACAAAAATGAACAATGAACGATCTTACTCAAAGTTCCAATTCCAGTACAAACGCGACACGCAGGAAGACACTCAGGTCCGGGAGCCGTACAACGCCAACCAGCTATCGCGCTACGTGGAGCTGGTGCTGGTCGTTGACCACGGGGAATACAGGGCCAGCGGCCGCGACGTGCGCTCCGTGCATCGCCGCATGAAGGACCTAGCGAACATCGTATACTCGGTGAGATGTCCAAAATTATTCGCTCTTGTGGAACCTGCGGACGTCCACTACCGAACATAATGTCTCCCATTCTGTGTCCGTCGGCTGCCGATCTTTTACAGGTTGTCAGTCCCTCAAATCCATCTTGTAGGGTTTAACCGCGTTGCGTATCCTGGTTCATGGGTTTCATGGTTCTCGAACCTTTACCTGCCCATCAGTTCCCGAGCTATTTTCCAGTCCAATGCTACTTCAGTTTGCAAACTCAGTAGGTACTAAATACAGTCTCGGGGACTCGAATTCTTTTAATTCTAATGTGTTGCAAAAGCTGCGCCGGCAACTTTGTTAGCTTGAGATTGGAATGAAAAGTATCCTGTTTTATTTGTTCCGTTTGTGTGCAAAATTGAATCTAAATCCGTCGAGCCGTCTGCGTGTTATTGAATATCAAACATCCAAATATCTTCACTATTGGTAGTTTACACCACCAGCTGCCCTAGCAATGTTGACATTAGGAGAAGTTATCACCATCTTATCTCTCAATGCATCTTTTCTTAGATACAAGTTTGAGAGAGACGCACCGACTGAGCAATAAGATTGGGGTGACTTATCATCGTGTCAACCTAGCTAGGACGACTGCCTTTGTTAGACTCCTTCATGCGATATCTTCTTCGTACGGTTGCCTCAAAGAGGTCGCTACTTAGCGATAAGACCGCCTTTTGCTTACCACGTAACTTTTTTCTTTATGGCTATTGTATGTATACTTTTCACATTGAAGGATAATCATAAAAGAGATGTATTTCAGATGTACGCTCCCCTGAACATCTTCATAGCACTAGTCGGCGTGGTGATATGGACAGAGCGCGACCTTATCCAAATGGAGAGAGAAAAACTACTCAAAAATTTCGCGTACTATAGGATGACGAAGCTCAACGAACAAATACCAAACGACAACGCGCAATTGATCACGTAAGTTGAAATCTTGTTTGAACGCGTTGGGGGCACCACCCAACCCAATCCATACCCTGCACATACACACTTACGAAGCTTATATCTAGTTAGTTATTAATATGTTTAAAATATGATTTGTTAGATCATTCTCCCGAACTCATTATTTCTTCGTAGTAAATTTTCCGTTCGCGTTTTTCCCCGATCAGTAAAATTCGCATTTACCATTATTTATTTTTCGTTGTGTTAGTCAGTAGTACATTTTCCGTGCGCATTTTTTCCCGATCGGTAAAATCCACCTTTACCATCATTTATTTCTCGTTGTTTTTTCCTTAAACGTTACTTAGACTTTTCGTATACTGTTCACTTTGCTTAATTTCGTGATTGGACATAGCAGCTGGACCACTGGCCCCGTTAATGAAATTGATAACCTCCTCCTTTTTTAAGTCGGTTAAAAATAGAAAACATTGCATAAAATCGTTTAGATACAATTACAAGTGTGTTAACATGCGTCATTAAAAAAAGGCGATAAAAAAATGCTCATAAAAAAAATTAAGTGTCGAAATAAAGCATCGGAAAAATAAAAGACTGTAAAAAGAACTTTCGGGGAAAAATGTGAACAGAAAATTAACTACGAAGAAATAATGAGTTCGGGAGAATGATCTAACAAAACCAGGCATCCTACTTGACATAGTGCTGTAGCCATTTTGGTGCTTATGTTATTATTAGATTTAAGTTCGTTATTTTTAGGGTTCCGTACCGAAAGGGTAAAAACGGGACCCTATTACTAAGGCTCTGGTGTACGTCTATTCGTCCGTCTGTCCGTCCATCTGTCTCCAGGCTGTATCTCATGAACCGTGATAGTTAGACAGTTGAAATTTTCACAGATGATGTATTTCTGTTGCCGTTGTAACAACAAATACTAAAAAAACAGAATAAAATAAATATTTAAGGGGCTCTCATACAACAAACGTGTTTTTTTTGCCGTTTTTATAGATAATGGTATGGAACCCTTCGTACGCGAGTCCGACTCGCACTTGACCGGTTTTTATATAAGCACCGAATAAACTTCTTTGTTTTACTCTTTTCATACTCGTATGCTCAATCTGGTATTCGACGACGTAGGTAGTATTCTTACACTGGGCACTTGCACTAGAATCTATATGCATACGCAAATATAACTTTTAAAAACGAAATTGGTTCGTCGGATATTGAAAATTGATATGTTAGATGGGTTCCGCGAACGCATTATTTTCGTATAGCTTTTTTCCGAGTCGTATTTTTCCGCGATCGATTAATTTCTTCATCGGAATTTTTCACTAAGCTTTCTTCTAAGTTGGATTTTCCCCGACCCAAAAATGTATACATGGGCATTCTACCTACTCGTAGCTTTTTTAATGCCGCATTTATTTTCACTTTCAAAATGTTGTATACGTAAATAATGTTAAAGATGGAAGTTATTTACGAATGTATCATACCTACACTTAATTTTTGACTGCGACTTTAACTTTAGCCACGATTTTAATATTGCTGATGAATAAACTAATTGATCGCGGAAAAATGCGAATCCGAAAAAACCTACACAATAATGCGTTCGCAGAACCTATCTAACAAATCTGGGGGGCTAGCACGACATGCCCGCGAGTCGTTTGTCGTTCAGTGCGTCTCTGTCAAACTAGTCAAATATGTAAGGGACGCAGTGAGCGACAAATGACTCGCGAGCAGGTCGTGCTAGACGTGCGGACAAGTAAAGCCTGTACCCCAATTCTCGGTACATTCGAGATAATGTCGATTGCAAGATTAAACGTCAGATTCATACACTTGTGTCAAAGGACTGTATGCACTGACGTTTAATCTCGATTGTGAGATTATCTCGAATGCAACGAGAATTGGGGGCCTGGTGCGAGTATGTGTTTAGTGTTTTTTTGTGTTTTAATCAATTTGCCTTTACAGCCACGTAAAATTGCAAAATGCAGTCGGCTTTGGGATTGTAGGTGGCATTTGTTCCAACAACACATCGGCAAGCGTTGTTAATAACCACTCGCCACTTATCGGCCGCGTTGCTGTAACTGTCGCTCATGAGTTGGGCCATAATCTCGGCATGGAACATGATTTGAAGGAATGTTCATGTCCAGAAAGGGAGTGCATTATGGCACCTGTGCATTACGTCATGACACACAGCTGGTCGGGCTGTACTCGGAGCTGGCTCGTGCGAGCGTTCGAGCGAGGCAAACACTGTCTGCGGTGAGTTTCAATAGCATGACTAGTATATTTCGTGTACATTTTTGGCGACAGTAGTTTGAGAATCATACGTAACCCATCGGTTGTCAAAAACGGCAAAAGAATTTCCAGCAGTGTATGTGCTGGTAGCTCCTTTCCCTTCACGCTCAGCTATACATATCTGAAAATATTAAGTTTCTTTTTAATATCCTGGCAAATATCACGTAATTTTTTTCTAGCAGAAAACGGTGTGAAACTGCATGAAAGTTAAGTTAAATTAAAGCAAATTAAAGTAAAAAAGTGTCTTGAATAAAATATGGCAAAATCTGACACAATTGTGTTTATCGTATGTTTTTTTTTAAAATAAATTCAACGCTTTTTTACCCAAACTACAAATTTAAAAAAATCTCACGTGAGATTGGGGCAGGGGGGAGGGAATCGACCAAAATCTTTTTTACTATAATTGAATTATTTGTTTATAACCTAATTTATATTCTAATCTTATCTCAAATTGATTAGTCATAAGTAATTGATTGTTGGAATTTCCATTACCGTAACACAAACTCCTCATACTTAAATTTTTTTTCTACTTTTTAGTTCGGTTTGCTATTAAAGCGTGATTTTTAGTTTTTTTTAAACTATAATTTACTCAAAGACTATAAAAACCGGAGAAGTGCGAGTTAAACTCGCGTGGAGAGGGTTCCGTTCCGTACATTTCTGATTATCTGAAATTTACTAGGTTACTTTAAATACCATAGACTTCTTATAGGTTTTCCTGTAATCTATAGGTAAAGATCTATTTTCTGTATTTTTTTCAGAATTTTAGCCCCAGTAGTTTCGGAAATAAGGGGAGGGGAATGGTCAATTTTCACTTATTTTCCTAAATAGCTTCAAGACTATTTTACTTGAAATTCCAAAGAAAATATATTCAAGATTCTTACAATAAGCCCTTTTATTTGATAGGTCACACGATATAGGTTGCATAACTTTTTTTTTAATTTTCTAATTTACACCCCAAAAGTGGCCCCCATGTTTAAAATTCATACATTTAAATCACGCGTCCGTGTTGCGGTCACCGACTTACATATGCATACCAAATTTCAACTCAATCGGTCCAGTAGTTTCGGAGCAAATCGGCTGTGACAGACGGACATACAGACAGACAGACAGACAGACAGACACATGAGTGATCCTATAAGGGTTTCGTTTTTTCCTTTTGAGGTACGGAACCCTAAAACCAACACGCTCTTGTCAGTAACGCACTAAAAGACCCTCATTACTAAAGTATACCTATTGGACTCGTCAAACTAAACCAAATGAGCCCAAACTCGAAGGGTTTACTAGTAGTAATTGAAGAGTTCCACTATCCACCTTCTGGCTGACAAACCAGGTCATATCAGCTCGATGGAACCAAATTATTGTATTGTCATCCGAACTGCAAATCAAATGAGCCTGAACTTGAGGGGTTTACTAGTGGTAATTGAAGAGTTCCACTATCCACCTCCTGGCTGACAAACCAGGTCAGATCAGCTCGATGGAACCAAATTATTGTATTGTCATCCGAATTGCTCACCAAATGAGCCCAAACTCGAGGGCGTTACTAGAAGTCATTGAAGAGTTCTACTATCCACCTCCTGGCTCCATGGTCAGATCAGCTCGATGGTACCAAATTATTGTATTGTCATTCCAATTGCATACATTTGCAAAGTTTCAGATATTTACCACAACTAGAAGTAGGTTAAAATTACGCTGAAAGATTCCATTACATACATAGATACACATACATAGATACATACATACATACATACATACATACAGGTGAAGCTAATAAAAAGCGTGTAAAAACGCCAGGACTATGATTATGATGATAAAGAATCAACAGTACATAAAATAAAGTTAGTACTCATTATTCGTTAATAGTCAAACTTACCTGGATACACACGATGCAGATCGAGACCGTCGAAGTCAGGTTCCCTCAAAAAGCTTATTGCGCTTTCTATAAACGAATTTCGTCTGCCCTGCTCTTTAACCATTTCGCTAAACAAGCGATCAGTGCAGTCTCCACCCACGCTAGGCATTAAACGGAGACCAGTCAACCTTCTGTACCTGTTACCCCTGTTGCAATTCGATAACCTCCTAAAATTTATTTTTAATTAAACTGAAGCTTCGCTTTGATAGCACATTAAAGTTTGCATATGCATCAGTATTAATGAACGAACTCGTACATTTTTGATTTAGCAACAAACCAAAAAGGCTATTCAACTCGCCAACGTGCGGCAACGGTTTCCTGGAACCTGGCGAGCAGTGTGACTGTGGCCCCGCGCCAGGCGCCGCTACTTGCCACGCCTGCTGCCGCCCCGACTGCACTCTGCGCGCTAACGCCACGTGCGGCCACGGGCAGTGCTGCGACCTCACGGTAACTATCCACAGCGAGTGTTGTGCCACGCCTGCTGCCGCCCCGACTGCACTCTGCGCGCTAACGCCACGTGCGGCCACGGGCAGTGCTGCGACCTCACGGTAACTATCCACAGCGAGTGTTGTGCCACGCCTGCTGCCGCCCCGACTGCACTCTGCGCGCTAACGCCACGTGCGGCCACGGGCAGTGCTGCGACCTCACGGTAACTATCCACAGCGAGTGTTGTGCCACGCCTGCTGCCGCCCCGACTGCACTCTGCGCGCTAACGCCACGTGCGGCCACGGGCAGTGCTGCGACCTCACGGTAACTATCCACAGCGAGTGTTGTGCCACGCCTGCTGCCGCCCCGACTGCACTCTGCGCGCTAACGCCACGTACGGCCACGGGCAGTGCTGCGTCCTCACGGTAACTATCCACAGCGAGTGTTGTGCCACGCCTACTGCCGCCCCGACTGCACTCTGCGCGCTAACGCCACGTGCGGCCACGGGCAGTGCTGCGACCTCACGGTAACTATCCACAGCTAGTGTTGTGCCACGCCTGCTGCCGCCCCGACTGCACTCTGCGCGCTAACGCCACGTGCGGCCACAGGCAGTGCTGCGACCTCACGGTAACTATCCACAGCGAGTGTTGTGCCACGCCTGCTGCCGCCCCGACTGCACTCTGCGCGCTAACGCCACGTGTGGCCACGGGCAGTGCTGCGACCGCACGGTAACTATCCACAGCTAGTGTTGTGCCACGCCTGCTGCCGCCCCGACTGCACTCTGCGCGCTAACGCCACGTGTGGCCACGGGCAGTGCTGCGACCTCACGGTAACTATCCACAGCTAGTGTTGTGCCACGCCTGCTGCCGCCCCGACTGCACTCTGCGCGCTAACGCCACGTGTGGCCACGGGCAGTGCTGCGACCGCACGGTAACTATCCACAGCTAGTGTTGTGCCACGCCTGCTGCCGCCCCGACTGCACTCTGCGCGCTAACACCATGTGCGGCCATGGGCAGTGCTGCGACCTCACGGTAACTATTCACAGCTCATATGCGATCTGACTCACTGTTGGTTGTCCACAGACATGCCGGCCCGCGGCGGCCGGGACTGAGTGCCGCTCCGCCGAGCGCGAGTGTGACCTGCCCGAGTACTGCACGGGACACTCTCAGTTCTGTCCGCACGACGTGTACAAGATGGACACCACGCCCTGCGGGAACAAAATGGTACAATAACTGTGTTGAAGCCCTCTTCGATTCGTTTCATACTTCTAGGGACAGTGGAGCCAATCAGAAAGTATATTACAGATGTAATGCATAATTAGTTTCCATCGTGTTTTATCGGAAAAGTTCGTATTTATCGTGCGGTCTCAATTAGCTTCAGTACCCATCATACCACCTGTAATTTCTCATTTTAACATTTAACACTAAATAAGAATGTTTCATATTAATGAATATAAACATGTCCCTTATTTAATACAATAATTAATTGACACTTCGGGTCCCGTCGTCTTCCGATTGAGATCCGAGTTTTACCGATGGAAACATATTATTCACTATATCTGTATCTAAATTAAAACTTCACTAAACTTAAAATAAGAAACGTCAAATTAGATTTTGACAGGTTTGTGCTATTCAAAATCGAGTTTGACGTTTCTTATTTTAAGATTAGGAAATTTTGAATTTAGACGATACCGTTTCGAATTGGACCCTGTGTGCCCTTATATTTTGAAATGGTTTTTAGGGTTCCGTACCTCAAAAGGAAAAAAAGGAACCCTCTACCCTCACTTGATTGTTCGTCTGTCTGTCTGTCTGTTAATTGCCGCCATTTTACATGAATTTGGTTATATTAAATGTTTAAGAGGCCTATTACGGTATTTTCAATAATTGGGCAAATTTGGCTTTCTTATTAAGAGAAACTGAAAGACTTAGACAAATTTGAGTTGCTGAATGGTGGAGTATAGTTATTAGTATTGATCATAGCGGCCTCGATTTTTGCAATTTATTCTTATCCATTGATATAAAGCCAAAATTCCACAAGTTTAAAAAAAAAACGCGCGTTGGGCACTTATTTAAGCTCGTGGATTGAACTACTCTACTGAGCAAACGAAATGAAAAATATATAATAATATCTCCTGAATAGTCGTGTAGTTTATAGCGGCCTCTGAATTTTGAAATATGTAGAAAAAAAATCCAAGGCAAAACTATAAAACTACTAAAAACGCTAAGAATTAATCGTAAATTTCTCTTTACTACGTTAATATTATAAAGTAAAATTTTTTTGGAAAAATAATTGATTATACAAATTAAAATAAACGTAATTACTACATATTTAATGCGTTCGTCGGCCGCCTGAATTCAGTGCCGCGCCGACGGTTGAATAGGGTGGACTGTGTCCGGCCGAACGATCGTTCCCAATGTAAATAGAGCGCTGACGTACATATCTTACATGGCCGTCAGCGACTTTCTACTTTGGACGAGGGCGAGTTGAGGCCGTGCGCGGAATACCTAATCTTTCAGTACGCGATTTAGTCATAGCCCTCTTAAAGTCGTCGTTGGAAAGACGAAGACAATTTAGCATTTTTGTCTTCAGGCTTACTGCGTGCAGGGCTCGTGCCGCAGCCAAATCGACCAGTGCCGCGAGGTTTGGGGCCCCACGGGCAGCAACGCGGGCGCTGGATGCTACAGCTTAAACACTGAAGGCTCAAAGTGAGTGAACCAATGACATTTTATAAAACAAAAAAAACGAGCGGGCCTTACAGTAGTCGCATAATATAATAATAATAATAATAAGTTAGCCAATCCACAGCATGTCATCCACATAGTCTAGTTCGTTTTGTATCCATTGCCTTACTATAGTCCTACACTAACCGGTGGTTGTCCGTGCGTGCACACTTGTATAGTATGACCTCAAGGATAATCGCCAGTTAGTGTCACATCACATTCACTTTAAAATTGTCTTAACCTTTTGGCCGCCGTTGTCGCCTATGCGTGACAGCGTATACAGGGTAAAAAAGTTCTTCATTACCTTGACTTAAAGTTGAAATTCGTGTTACTTCTCAGACATGCTTGGCGGCCAAAAGGTTAAGGGCCACTGCATGATGGCTTTGGCCCCATGTACGCCTTCCATAGGTCCGGGACTCTCATAGTCCCGTGATGGAAAAGGACATACATAATATTAATAATAAATGTAAAAACCGGACAAGTGCGAGTTAAACTCGCGTGGAGAGGGTTCCGTTCCGTACATGATTATCTGAAATTTACTAGGTTACTTTAAATACCATGGACTTCTTATAGGTTTTCCTGTAATCTATAGGTAAAGATCTATTTTCTGTATTTTTTTTCAAAATTTTAGCCCCAGTAGTTTCGGAAATAAGGGGGGGGGGATGGTCATTTTTCGTCTATTTTCCTAAATAACTTCTAAACTATCTTACTTAAAATTCAAAACAAAATATATTAAAGATCCTCACAATAAGCCCTTTCATTTGATATGTCACACGATTTAGGTGGCAAACCTTTTCTTTTTAATTTTCTAATTTACCCCCAAAAAGTGGCCCCTATGTTTAAAATTCATATATTTATGTCACGCGTCCGTGTTGCGGTCACCAACTTACATATGAATACCAAATTTCAACTCAATCGGTCCAGTACTTTCGGAGCAAATTGACTGTGACAGACGGACAGACAGACAGACAGACAGACAGACAGACAGACAGACAGACACACGAGTGATCCTATAAGGGTTTCGTTTTTTCCTTTTGAGGTACGGAACCCTAAAAATTAGAAATTATGATAAAATAAAGAGGAATAATATATGTTTTTTTTTAATGTCATTTGACTGACAAACGGGCTGACGGCCCACCTGATGGAAAGTGGTCACCGCCGCCCATGGACATCTGCAACACCAGAGGTGCTGCCGATGCGTTGCCAGTCTAGGGAGGATGGGGAATGGGGATGGGATGGGGATGAGGGCATAGGCCTCCGGATCTCGTCACTCACCGTACGAAACGCAATAGCAAGCTATTACTTTACGCCGATAATTATTCTGTGAGAGTGTGGTGCTACCCCGGTCGAGCCGGCCCATTCCAACAGTAATCATCTAGTGAGGATTACTGTTTGGCTCTACCGCTCTGAAAACCTGTGTATTTATTGAGAAACCAAGCACAAGATCACATTATATACAGGCATTGTCCAGTGGATCCCAAACTAGGCTGAGCCTGTATCTTGAGACCCGCTTTTGAGTCGGTTTACAGTGTATGTGAGTGCAAGGTTGAACTTAAAACAGACAAACAATATTTATTTAAGTAAAAATAAACAAAATATTACAATTTAGATGAGCAATATGATGTGTAACATCTGACATCTGACCTTGGTAATAAGCAATTATTATATTCTGAGATTAGCCGAGGTAAAACTTTACTTCGTCATTTATGCGAATGCTTCATTAAATGCTCTTATTGCGACTTTTTTTAACAATATTAGTAGTTAGTTATTGGGAAGTCTGCCCCAGTTCCTGGGTCATCCATCCCAATAACATGATTGAAAGTTCATTTTTAAAAATCGTATCATATTATATCTAAACATGAGATAAACAACATTCTACATTAAATAAAACGTGTGACTCGATAAAGGAACATTCATTTTGAAGATGGCTTTTACAATATTAACACGCACGCATCGGAAAGTTTACAAATGAAGTTCGTCAAACAACCTCAGTCACTCAATTTCGATGTAATTTGCTCTGATCGTAGCAAACAGAATTTACGTCATGGGAAGCTTTTACCAAACACCATTCGCAGTTTGATTTGTGGTCCATCTAACTGTGGAAAGACGAACTTAATTATAGGCCTACTGTTACACGAAAATGGATTACGCTTCCAAAACGTATATATATACTCTAAAACGCTTTTTCAACCTATGTACGAGTTTTTAGAAAAAGTTTTCAAATTAGTTCCAACAGTAACATATTCAAAATTTTCTGAAAATGAAACGGTTATAAATCCTCAGAACGCAGCTATTAATTCAGTAATTATTTTTGATGACGTAGCATGTGAGAACCAAAATAATATGCGCGATTTCTTTGCGATGGGTAGGCATAAAAATATTGATTGTTTTTACTTAAATCAAACCTACAGCAAAATACCAAAGCAATTGATAAGGGATAATGCTAATTTAATTATTCTTTTTAAGCAAGATGATATTAACCTACGTCACGTTTACGATGAGCATGTTAATACTGACATGTCCTGGATACAGTTTCGTGAAATGTGTTCCAAAATATGGACTGAACCTTATAACTACTTGGTAATAAATAAGGATAGTGCAAAAAATTCAGGATGTTATAGAATGAATTTTGATACATTCATAATATTCGATTAATGTGAGTAGGTATTTAATATGATGCTATCGCATGAATCATTCACTCCTACTAAAGCATCAAGAACTGATCTAACCTTTAAAATGAATAAAGAGAAATTGTATAAACAAAGGATAATTCAATCTGCTGAAGCGGTTAAAAAAAAAGTAAAATTGATTCATGATATTAAAACTGATAATAACATTATATTGGAATCAGTCTTGAAACCAATTACAAATCCACTGAACCAAATGGTTAATACTTATAGAAATGCTAATGCTAATGATGATAAAAAATCTGACATTGACGATGAATACAAATGGGAAAACACTATCAAACGATTAAAATTTACTCCAAATAAATACAAAAGTGAAAGTGAAGAAGATAATAATCATAAAGATGAAGCAGAAAATAAAAATAAAAATGATGATAGCTTTGAACGTGAAATTGAGAAAAGTAATGATTATGATATTTCAAATAAAAGTGAGAATAGTAGTGATATAGAATTATCTAATGATAATTCATTTCAAACAGTTGAATCAAACTATTCTCCTCGTGATGACCCAGCTTGGCAAAGAAATGCAACAACTTTTGAGGAAATTCCTTTTGGGGTGCGAATGGAACGTGATAGGCTTATGATGGGTACTCGGGTAGTTTACGTTAAAAACAATAAACTAAAAGTGAATGGAAACACATACGATTTAACTGAAGGCATTAATGAATTGTTGTTTAAGAAAACTCCGAATTTAGATATTGTTACCGAAGACGATAAACGTAATTATAAAATACTATTGTTGGACACCAACGCTCACAGAAGAGATTATAATCCAAATAAACCAATAAAAAGTAACAAAGGAAAAAAATATTTATATATTATAAAACCACTTTTTAGGTTATATAAAGAAGCTAGCTCAATAAGCGGTGAAGGACTTGAACATAATATGAAATTACCAACATTGAAAAAAGTGAAAAAAAAACGTTGATTACGTTTACTGGGATGATCCTAACGAACTAGTTGACAGATTAAAATTATTAATTGCTTCCCGTGATGCTGGTAATACAGGTTTAGACAATGAAATTATATCTATTATCGAAGAACTAACTGAATCTGGCATACTGAAAAAATAGTATATAAAGCTATAATTTTAATTTTAACATCAGTCAGAATATAGCTATCTCGCACCATTAAAATGAATATAGATAAATTTGGACATCATGTACACAAACGATTACGCGTGAGTGAGTCAATTAGTATAGCTGATAAGGCTCTGCTGCGTACAGAAGAGGGTGTGTTCGACTTACATTCAATACGATTAAAAGGTGTTGCGTTTCCTTTGTCAGCTGATGATGCTGTTAATAAGGAGTACATCGATAAATTTGCTCAAAACATTTATGATAAGAAACATATTGATTCCTTAATAGAAACAATAAATATCCAACTTCATCAATTGTTTAATCAGTTGAAACTTAACTTTTATACGAAACGGGAATTAGATAATATTTTAAAAAATGACAAAAGAACAACTCGTGAATGAGATACATAGAGCTGCTCGAAAAAATTTTATACGTCGTTCAGTTATATTAAAAGGTATTGATGATTTGTGGCAAGCAGATTTGATTGACATACAGAATTTTCATAAATTCAACAAGGGATACAAATACATTTTAGTCATCATTGACACATTTTCCAAATATGCTTGGTGTGTGCCAACAAAATTTAAATCAAAAACAGAAATAAAAGATGGATTTGAAAGAGTTTTAAAAAATAGTAAACGAATACCTACTCATATACAAACAGACTTGGGTAAGGAATTTTATAATAATGAATTTCAGCATTTGATGAAGTCTCTTAAAATAAATCATTATTCTACTTATTCCATCAAAAAGGCATCAATCGTAGAGAGACTGATAAAAACACTAAAAAACAAGCTTTATAAATATTTTAGTCTAATTGGAAATTACAAATGGTTTGGAAAACCTTTAAATGATATAGTCAATGCTTATAATCACACACTTCATCGCACAACAAAATTTAAACCGAGTGATGTTCATTTTATCAATGAGGTTGAAATAAGAAAAAATATCAAAAAAGCACAACATTCTCCACCTATTAGATCAAGTAAGCTTAAAACAGGAGATTGTGTTCGAATAAGTAAATACAAAGGAGCTTTTCCTAAGGGCTATACACCTAATTGGTCAACTGAACTGTTTACTATTAAAAAAGTGAATGATACTAGGCCAGTTAGTTTTCATATAGAAGATCAACGAAAAAACATTGTACTAGGTACTTTTTATGAACAAGAACTTCAAAAAACTAAGCATCCAGACGTTTATCTTATCGAAAAGATTATCAAAAAAAGAGGAAATAAACTATATGTGAAATGGCTTGGGCTTAATGCTACTGAAAATAGTTGGATTGATAGAAAAGCCATTGTTTAGTTATTTATAATACAAGCCTCATTATAGTTTCACCATTGTTTTCTTGGTGATGAAAGGAAGAGGACTTTTGAACAGTGTTATTAATAATTTACCATTTGAGCTGCACTTGCCGGGTTACAATTACTGCGGACCTGGTACGAAATTAGAAAAACGAATAGCAAGAGGTGATAAGGGAATTAATGAATTAGATAACGCATGTATGTTACATGATATTGCATACACTAAAAACACAGATTTAGCAGAACGCCATAAAGCCGACTTAGAGCTTTATAAAATGGCTAAGCAGAGATGTAAATCCAAAGGTGTGAGAAAAGGAGAAAAAATTGCATCATGGGTAGTGGGTAAAATAATGAAATCGAAAATAAAAGCTGGAGCAGGCATAAAATCATTTACAAACTATATTTCTAAAATAAAAGCAAGTGTAAAGAAAATTAAACCTAAAAGCAAACAAACGGTCATCAAATACGCGTATGCTTTGGCAAAAAAGATATTTTTAAAAAACAGCAAGGTTCGTATTCCACGTTTAATACCAATTCCAAAAACTGGGGGTATATTACCACTTATTCCTATTTTTGCGGGACTATCGGCATTGGGTTCTCTGGCAGGAGGTGCTGCTGGTATTGCTAAAGCTGTTGAGGATTATAAAGAAGCAAGAAAAAACTTTCAAGAATCTGAACGTCACAATAAGATGATGGAATCTATTGCGCTTGGGAAAGGATTACATATTATTCCATATAAACAAGGGAAAGGAATGTTTATCAAGACGTCAAAAAACTGAGTATGAGGTTACCCAAACGAGCGCTCACAAATGTTGATATTTTAAAGCACTCAACAGAAATACCATATTTTCGTGGTGTTTACATGCGAGACAAGTTACCGAAGTATCCTAAAGAAACAGAATGTGGAGTTATTAATTTAGATAGTTCAGAAAATCATGGGACTCATTGGGTAGCCTATGTAAAAGACAAAAAATATTGTGAATATTTTAATAGCTATGGAAATATTAAACCACCTCTAGAATTAATTCAATACTTTAAAAAATATAACATTTTTTATAATTTTAAAACTTATCAAAGTTTTAACACTGTAAACTGTGGGCATTTGTGTTTGAAATACCTGATAAACTTCTGGAAAAATCGTTTAAATTGTAAAACTCAATAAAAATAATCATTCACACAATGTCTTTCACCTTATCCATAACTGGTTCCTCATCTACCCTGGTGACAAATCATTCACCAGCTCTCCAACTTGATGATAATTATGAATGCGGGCTATTATATTTATCAACTTTTAATTCAATACCAAATTTGGATAGCAGAAATAACAAGTTTCATTATGGAGATAATGAAGTGCTAGAAATACCAGAAGGTTCATACGAACTTCAAGATATTGATGATTATTTGAAAACTCATTTGAAAAATTGTGTATTTAAGCTAGCATGTAATAATAATACCCTTAAGACTTCTATACTGTGCTCTAAAAACATATACTTCAACAAAAGAAATTCTATTGGTAAATTATTAGGTTTTGAGAATGAAACTGTTCAGGCTGATATATTAAGAGAGTCGCCCTTTCCAGTATCCATTCTGTCTACAGCTATAGTCAGAGTTGAATGTGATATCGTAAGCGGATCTTTTGTGAACGGAAAACCAGCTCATATTATTCACGAATTCGTGCCTAATGTACCACCTGGTTATAGAGTTATAGAAATACCTAAAAATATTATTTATTTTCCGGTGACTCAACACAATTTCAGTTCCATCAAAATTCGATTACTGGATGAAAAAAACCAGTTAATAAATTTACGAGGTGAAGAGATACAGATTTATTTACATCTTAGAAAAAATGATTGATTTTAATAAAAGTGTGAAGATGTCTAATAAAATTAGTAGTATTCATAGAGCTAGCAAGAAAAGAACACCTGTATCGAAGCTCAGCAAAGACAATAAAGAATTTCTGAAACTCATTGGGTTATTAAAATGAGCATATTAAATTTAACTGATTCCTTTAGTTATGACAACACTATCGAAAGTTATGAGGTTCATTCATATAAACCTTACGTAACAAGCTTTAATCTCAACGATGAGATCCGTATACCCATCAATCAGCAAGATCTATATGTTCTCCCATCAGCAAGTACATTATACATAGAGGGGACCGTTCAAGTGATGAACAGAGAAACAAAGACAAAAGCGAATAGCGTTTTATTTACAAATAACCCTGTTCTACATTTATTTCAAGACATTCGTTATGAACTTAATGGAATAGAAATAGATAGAGTTAAGAATGCAGGCATAACAACTACAATGAAATCCCTCTTGTCGATGAATGAAGCGGAGTCCAAAATGTCGAAATTATGGGGATGGGATATTAATGGAACGAAAATTACGAATGGATCTTTTTGTGTTTCTATACCTTTAAACAAGATTCTTGGATTTGCAGAGGATTACAGGAAAATAATTATTAATTGCAAGCATGAACTTATTCTATTGCGTTCTAATACCAATTTAAATAGCGTCAAACTTAATCCCAACGAATATGTAGATGACCTTACCATAACAAAAATAGTATGGCGTATGCCACACATTAAAGTGTCAGATCGTGAAAGATTAAATTTGATGAAATACTTAGAAAAGGATCGCATTATACATATGGCATTTAGAAACTGGGACCTGTATGAATACCCTTTGCTACCTAAAACATCTAAACATTCTTGGTCCATCAAAACTTCATCCCAGATTGAGAAACCGCGCTATGTTATATTAGGATTAAAAACAGCAAGAAAAAATGTATCGGAAAAAGATATTACTCGTTTTGATAACTGTAATTTGAGAGACGTTAAAGTGTTTTTAAACTCGAAGTACTTTCCATATGAAAATTTAAATATAAGTTTTTCGGATGACAAATTCGCAATTATTTACGAGCACTATGCAAAATTCCAACAATCGTATTACAATCATTATCAAACACCTTTGCTGAACCCCCAAAATTTTAAGGATATAGCTCCTCTGTTTGTTATTGACTGTTCACGTCAAAATGAAGTTTTAAAAGGTTCAGTTGACGTTCGTATCGAATTACAGTGTGATGTAGAAATACCTGATCATACATCGGCTTATTGTCTCATTTTAAACGATAGTATCATAGAATACAGACCACTGAGTAATATTGTTAAAAAAGTATCATGAACAACGAATGTCTATTTGTAGATCTTCAAGGTTTTAAATCATTTAAAAATGAATTTATCATAAAGGAATTTGCATTCAGCACAAGTGAATACACTCAAGTGTTTTTAGTTAAACCACCTTACCGATATTCAAGTTTATCAGATGGTGAAAAACGAAATGTAAGATGGTTAGAAAAAAACAGAGGCATTTTATGGAGCGAAGGGTTTATTGACTTCAGAGAATTTAAGAGACTGATTTTCAGCTACTTACAAGATAAGAAAATATACGTAAAAGGTTTTGAAAAAATTAAATGGGTGAAAGACTTGTGTGCTAAATGTATAGTAATAGACTTAGGTGAGAAAGGTACTCCTAATTATAAATTACTTTATGAAAAATATTGTTTAAATGACTCTGTATATAATTGTATGCTTCATAGCAAAGTGTGTGCATTAAAGAATGTAGTGTGTTTGAAAAAATGGTATTTTGATAATAATTTAAATATGTATTCTCATTTGTAACTTGATTTTCAAGTTCTTTTTATTCAAATAAATGTATTTAATGAATAAAATTTTGTAAATCTTTACCAACCCTTTCTCACGCTATCCATGAATCCATCAACAAGTTTTTTATGTTGTCTAATGGTTAAGGTGTTCGAATACACCATATCTTTAGTTAGGAACCACACAGTTAATTTATTTAGTTACAACACGTACAACACAAAAAAAATTATGGATGATGTCAGCTTAAAAACTTAACCAAGGAATAAAACTACAAAATAGTTTAATCATATTTATTACTTAACAAATAACATATATAATTTACAAAATAAAACTTAATAACTAAGACTGTAACCGCACAACTTTTTTGATATTTTGTTTATCACACTTTCCGTACTTTCTATTATATCATCATATCCATCATTCGCAACATACTGAGCACTAAGCAGTATATTTTCTCCGTCTTCATTATTCAGATCTGGTCCGGTACTAGATAAATTAATTATCTGAATTTTGATAAGTCTTGAGCCTTTGCATGGTTCATTATTCACTACGAATGATGGTGGGTGTCCTGGTATACTTCTTTTCACCACTTTATTTATTATTTTCCCCTTTCTTTTTTTAATTTTCTTTTTTTCGATCGCACTTTTTATTTTTAATATTAAGTCACTGTCTTCTCCTTCCTCCTCCTCTTGGAATCCCTCCAGAGGATCCTGAGCATACTGTGAAAATACAAATGGGTTTGTATCTTCTGTTCCTGCCATATTCTGTAACAAAATAAATAAATATAAATATTATATTTCTATACTTTTTGGATATTCAAATAATTGAACGAACTGAACGAAATGGAGTGAAATTTGATGCGTAGACAGACCGTATCCAGGATTAACACATACTTAGAACACTTTAATCTTTGAAAAATTGGGAATAACTATAATCGAATTCTAAGCATACGATTTCGCGGACAAAAGCTAGTAAAATGTAATATACAACTTACCAGTCAGTAGATAAAAACACCTTGTATAACTTCTAATTTACTTAATCTTCAGAAACGCGAATGACAATTTCGGTCATGTGACTTTAATAGAATGAATAGTTAAATAATTAATGAGTCGTTTATAAAGGTTTAACATCCACGCGTCAGCATATTATCAAAGCGCAAACCGTAAACGCGTGATGCAATAATTTGTAACTTGCACGTACAAAAAATAACAAGTTGTAACTTGCACGGTTTAAACTAATTAGGTAATTCGTAAGTTTGTTGAAGATGAAGCTTGGTGCAGTGGTTAGAGGTTTCGCTTTCTTTTACTTCTACTGCACAACTAGTTTGGGTTCGATCCCTTTTGTATATGTGAAGTGATAGTTACTTAAAGGCTATTAAGCATAGTTTCAACACCTTTGTGACTCTCACTTGAAATGCTCAACATAAAACCCAATGTACTGTCTGTACTGGGTATTGGTATTTGACTACTTCTTCAAAAGTTTTTGCACCTTGTTTTTTATTTTCCTATATTCTCTACAAGCGGTACAAAGTATTTCGGATGGTACCTACATACTTATAGTAAAAGAGGGTAAAGTTGTAGGTTAAGTAAAACAATATGATAAGCTGTTATAATATTTATTTAAAAATTTCATAAAGGTATTTATAAAAAACGTAATCATACGAGTTCAAAACACATGTATCTAACTAATAATCATAAACTTTCTTTTGTATTTTTAGTAACATTAGAATATAAAAAACGCACGACGTACAAAATAGTACCTATATCACGTATTTTCGTTTAGTAAATTAACAGTAATTAATACTTTAAAAAAAGCTCGTATCTATGTACACTCAGTTAACGGAAAAATAGACTTAATTTGATTGTAACAAGGTTGTGTTTGCTACCTAAGTGATGTTTTCGAGATACGAGCTTTTTTTAAATTAGTGAATCTATATTACATACAAAATTAGATAATCAATATTTTGAAATAATCATTAAAGTATCATTCAACAAAAAAGTTCATGGATTTAGCTATCATAAAGTTACAACATACATGATCTTCATACACGTGACTATCACAAAGATTTTTGATTAAAAATTAAGTATTGAAGTATGCCCCCACGCTCTTGTTGATACTTGCTCAGTAGAAATCAAGCGCTTGTCATCATTAGATGATATAACAACTTTATTAACACTCTGTGTAAATATTTCATGCTTTATCGACTTAAATAATATGTTCTTTTTTTTTATAACATCTCCTTGAAATAAAGACTTTTCGTAATCCAAAATATCAATGTCACGTATAACTGACGCTTTCACTCCTTTAGCCTTTTTTATGATATCATCGAGGGTTTTAATACAATAGAGTTTCGATCGAAGGCCTACGAATTCAATAATAATTTCCCCCCCCATTTCGTCCTTAAAAAGACCTGGTACTTTTTTGTTTTGAAGAGGTAAGAGATGCCTGTTATTAATACTATAATTACTTGTATCGGAATAAGATAAAAAATATTTTTTTAAATCTTTGTAATAGTCCTTAGTCTGTATATGATAAATTAAACTATCGGTATCCGTATAGCACATCTGTAAACGGTTGTCATAAAAGGGTTTATACACTGAGTAATGAAAGTCATACATATGACTTTTCGATAACTCCAATACTGTGAAACCGATATATATCGGTTTATCTAAAACAATGCGGTCTGGTTTTAACTGAACCGCTACCAAATTTTCGCTAAACACTGAAGCACTATGAAAATTAGGACGTGCAATTAGTTTATCAGCTGTATTTTTCTTTTTTGTAATATTCTTATTATCACACCATTGATTCACCAATTGCACGTTGATTTTTTTAAAATTATTCTCAAGAGTCTTTCCGAACAAAGAATTTATCATGACCTTGAACAGATCTTGTTCGAAGGTGGACGTAGCTTGTTGACGTAGCTTTGTATTTAGATCAATGTATTGTTTCAAATACGAATCTTGTAAAAATGTGATTACTCTATGTATTTTTTTCAATTTTAGTCCATGCTTAAGACAAGTTTTGAGATGCACATAATGAATAACATAAAAATATTTGTCATACAAATTAGGCACAAGCTTATAGTCTTTCCCCCCTGGTGGTATGCATTTTTCAGGACAAAAAGGTAGGTCATTATGCTCATTATGCAGATTTTTTGGGTAAATCAAATCCACTTCAAGTATAAAACCATATTGTGCATCGTTGGGGATTTGTGTGATATTTAATGAATCAATTTCATTTTTTTCTAAAAACCTAAAATTTGATAAGGGTAAAGACTGGTACATGCTATAACCATACAAGTTGTTACAATCTATATAAATAATGTATGAATCTGGTTGTGATGGATCATAATCAGGCAAATACCTATTATTAGCTTTAGCATGTCTATGAGCACACGAACAGACGCCGCCTCTGATACCATTCCGAATCATCGTTATCATATTTAAATCATCAATAAGCTCTAATTCCACACCTGTTTTTAACAACATTGCATCAAATGATAAACTAGGCGCAGTCAAATAGAATGCTGGATCCAAGTTATAGTTTTGTTTACAAGTCGCTCTAAATTTTTCGAAAATATCGGATAGTAGAAGCACATCGGTTTTTAGATATAAGTCTGTATATTGTCCTAAACTGACGATATTAAACTTTTCCCAAACTAATCGTGCATGTTCATAGTCTTCTTTAGAAATATTTTCGTTTGTAAGAGAACTAAAAAAACATTCTTTAGGTGGAAGAGATTCTTCATGGAAACGATCCCATCTATCCATGTATTCATACGGATAAACACCTTTACGTGTAAGTAATTGAAACTCGTCAGGGTTTGGGAAACAGTTGCGTAGATGATCAAAATCCTCTTTTCGCATTGTTTTTGTTAATTTTTCTAAACTAGTTCCCAAAAATTTAAATGAGTCTACGAAACGAAGCTGAAAGAATTCGTTCTCAATTGAGATAAATTTTGTGAATGAAACATAGTTCTCCTTAGTTTTTGGAATAATATTTATGGAACCGGGGGCTTCCCCTAACTTTTTAATGAATAAATGACAATCATATCCTGATAAATTATGAAAATATATTGGCACAAAAGATGGGGATTTGTATTGTAGATTACAAAGACTATGCGCAGCACCACGATAACGCCCTGAAATATGACAGTGATCCCTAACTCTATCAGAAAAAAGGAAATTATCACATATGTGACAACGCAAAGCAGTTGAGAAATTCATGTTATCATCGTCATCAAATATTATTGGACTGTTTACATTTATTACTTTTTTAATTTCAGCAACATCTTTATAAATTGAATCTATAAACTTATCAACACAATCAGAACCACGGTATGAAACATACCGATTATAACTTGGATCAGCGCTACAAACAATGTAATAAGCAAATGCAGCAGGCGTGTGATGCTGTAAAGTAGTTGTATTAGTGGTATTGTGAGTGGTACAGTCAGTACCACAATCGCATGCATCGGTTTGCTGCAACAATGATTCAAAATCTGCATATATCACAAACGGAATATTCTGCTTGCGTTCGTAGTTTTTAAATTTAATTACTGAACCCTTCTCCGGTAACACAGTGACTAAACCACCGCACAAATGATTATCTAGTTCTTCTTCTTTACTGAAAAATACTAAGCAAGTTTCACAAAAGTATAATTTACCATGGTGAGCGGTAACTTGACTCCTAACAAGTCGACACAAGTCTTTGATCAAACAAAAATGATAAGTACTGTTATCATTTTCCAATAACAGTAGGTGTATAGTTTTTCTATTTTTCTGATTATTATTTTCAGATTTATAAAGTGGACCTACAACCGTTTTATTATTTTTTAAACCAAAAACAATAAATGCTAGCGAGGGATTATATTTTTCAAATATTTTTATATCAGAAAATGTCACAGGAAAAGACATATCAGTAATATTTAGTACATCATGAAAATCTGGATAAGATGTGATTCTCTCAGGATGTTTTTTTGTTGGATATAGAGCAGCCGTTACACACCATAAAAAACAGCATTGATCTTTGTTCTGGATATTAAGGCATGCTTTTTTGTTTTTTATATTTTTCGGTAGTTCAACAAAGCTGGAGCCGCGCAATGGTTGAAATTTATTTATGTTAATTTCCAAATGCGAATTATTTAAAAAGGTCCAACCACTATCACGCTCTTGAAATTCTTCAATTTTTTTCTTCAAGCAATTTAAAATTTCGGTGTACAATCGATCAAAGTCATAACTTTGGTATATAATCTTATTCTTAGTACCGAAAGATTTAATGGCTTGACTATTATTTTTGAACAATAAAAAAACTCCATAGAGTTCAAAATTAACCTTTATACAGGTATGTTTTTTAACAGATGCATTTAATAGCAACTCTATTCTCTCACGTATAGAGTTCAAAAATATATCTACTGAATTCGAAAAAAGTTCATTTTCAGCTGAAATTCTGTATGTTGCGATGCGATTACGAAATGCTGACTGTATCATCTCAACCCCATCGTTAATTACTCGAGTATCATTATTTTTAGTTTTATGTTTGTTACTTCGGAGATGTCCTACCCATGACTTTTTTTCTACGGATGTGCTACACGTTACGCAAAAAGGCATTTCAGTAAACTTGAGCTAATTTTATAAAATAAAAGTGAAAAAATAATAATACAGACTAAATGTATAACTTTGAAAAAGTAATACCATTGAAACAAATAAAGAGAAATACCTACTTGTATTTTTTGTAAGTATTAGAAAAATGAGTGGGCTCACTATCTTTGAAGATTATAAACGCAGCTCCCAGGAATTTCTGGATCTGCTCCCACGCCACAGATTTCTCTTCGCACTGCAACTTGATGGAAGCCAGCGCCTTCTTGTAGCGCTCTTCAGGGATCGATGTTTGAACGTCTTCGGTTTTATACACCTTAAGGTCTATAAAAAAGTCGCCGGTCGTTATGGCGGTGCGCCTCGATGATCCCGAAGAAACTCGACTAGTGAATGAAGATGTTGTTTTGTAGCCCTGTAATGCTGGATCAGTTGCAATCTTCTCCTCCTCTCGTATAATTTTAAATATGTCAATATTTGAAAACTTCTTCGATGAGCTGTGAACAAATAATTATATTAGTAAAAGGTAATTTTTTTATTCTTATATAAAATAATATGTAAGGTTTAGATGGAATATCCTGAAAATTAATAATATGATATCAAGTCGAGCTCAACTTTAAAGTATATAAATTTGTAAATTTTAATTGAGATAAAATACTAAGACAAATATATACCTTAAGCCGCCGCACTTGAGCTTACTCGTTGATGATGGCTCAGATTTCTTCTTCTGTTTGCATGGTGGTGGTGTACCAGAGCATCGTTCCTGTACGATATCGTCCCTAAAAAAACGAATATAATTATGTGCTGTAGACATACTTTACAACATTGTAATTTACGCATTGACTATAAAGAAATTTGAAGAAAAAATAAACACTTAATTACCTGGAAGTCTTCGAGCTTCCACTGTTTTGTTTCTTCAAAGATTTTTTCTTTGGCTCCGGTGATAAGGAACGTGAGGAGCACTCAGAGTCGGACCTGGAACACACGTCAACATTTGTATTAGAGAACTAAAAGAAATTAACTTAAGACAGACAGTGATAGGACTTGCATCTAAAAAGTAAATATAATTAATAAATGTGTTAAGCTTATTTTAGAACATTCCAAGGAACACAATAACTATAAACAAAATCGAATGTTAAAATGTGTAATTAATTACCTTGAAGTTTTAGAGCTCCTGCGGTTTTGTTCCTTTAAAGATTTTTTCTTTAGCCCTGGTGGGGACGATTGTAAGGAACACTCGGAGTCAGACCTGGAAGACACACTGAGAATTAAGATTTGTATTAAACAACTGAGATAAATTATTTATTTAAAAGAAGTATATGATGCGTACTTACATTTTAAATGAATAAACTTTTTGCTGTTGCACTTGATTATAAATAAAATAGGGAATAATTGCTAGCACGAGCGATCAGCGCAAAAGTTTAGTGAATATAAATAATTTTTTGTAACGCAAAAAGAATGTAAACTCAAACATGCCGTATGTTGACACTTTATCTACTCATTTTCAAAGGTAACACACAACAAAATTCCTCAATTCTATTTTAAGCCTTCAGAATGCTACGTTTTCATAAATATTTTCACATTAAACTAAATAGCATGATATTGCGCTTATTACGTTTTAGCCATGATTGAGCGGCGTCTTTGAAATAATTCAATTCAATTTATAAAAATAACAAGTATCAAATGAATAGATATACTGTTACAGCATGTCGCAAGCCGATATAATTATCGCTTAATATGCATTGTGAGGAGGCTAGTACGGTTTGTCATAGATGTATTTGTGTGAGTGCATCTCTGACTGAGTGCAGTGCATCTCTTTCACATTATTCAACCGTGTAAGGGACGCACAGCGCGACAATCCACTCGTGATCAGCGTATGCTAGTCTGCCCACCCTGGTATAACACTAGGGTAACAAGTTAACAAGTGTTTGATAGATCATTATGTTTATTATCTAGGTATGTAATTTGCTGATCATGGTGACTTAGCCGTTGATTGATACTCGTACTGCGATACGTTTTATTTCAATAAATATTATCAATAGTTTTTAGAATTATTATTACTAAACAAGACGCATGAATGAACCGTTATTTCAGTTCTCTTAAATCATAAGTATGCAAAATTGAATTATTAAAACTTCATCAAACTATATTGAAATGTCCTCGAAGTTTTATAATTTGGTTTGGTTATCCTACTGTATCGAACAATAAAAACCATGAATACACGTTTTCATACTTTGTAAATCGCATACTTATCATATAAAGAAGTAAATGAAACGCTAAACAATCTCTTTTCGAACTTCTATAACTTGTGATAAGATTCAAACTGATACGTATTAATTTATGAGTCAAGCTTTATTATTGAATAACGAATAACATTTTATCGTCATCATCACTAAATTATCAAAACCACGAATGTGAACGTCAAATACGTATAAAACAACGGTACATTCGCGGTTTTAATATTTTTATAATATTATGTTGTCGATCTGAGTTACATGTCGAACGAAACGTAAAACCAACATAATCAACATATTTAAACGCTGAAAATTATACTTTAATTACTTCATTTCTGAGTTGGTTTTAAGAGCTGAATTTATTAAATACGAAGCTTTGTTCTACATCGCGCTATCAACATTTTGAGTATCAAGTCATATAAATAAAAGTGACAATGTTAGTCTGTCGGAGAATCTGTGGCTACGAGCGACCGGTAGCCCACAGAGACTCTTACCATTACATGTCAAAGGGTTTGGCCAACTCTGCGACCGCTGTCTTTGGTATACGTGGTGACGTATTACTGTGTCTTGCTTGGTTCTAATAACCCTATCATGGGCAGGGCAGTTGACACAGTATGACACACAAAACATACGTGGTGACGTATTACCGTACCGTGCTTGGTTTTAATAACTCTACCTTGAGCAGGGCAGTTGGTACGGTATGACACAAGGAGATTCCAACGCTATAACGGTCGGTGGTGATTGGATGATCCCCTCACGCATCTCATGTCAAAGGGTCTGGCCAACTCTGTGATGTGATGTGTGTGTCAAACACCGTAACAAACCTAGTCTGGTAAACCTTACCATGGGCAGGACCGTAATGGTGCGTTACGAGGTGTGGTTCTCGAGCAGAACTACATCTGATGGGTGCAAAGCTAGCTGTGCTCATTGTGTTAAGCCTTTTGCTTTATTAGATCAAAAACGAAAACAAAACTAAAAACGACTTAGCGTCTCAAAGAAAACTAGTTTTGAATAGAATATTTATTATATAGAATTTAAAGAATCTAAGTAATAAGTTCAGATGATATTAAAAGAGAATACACAAAAAAAAAAGTTTTACTATAGTTGTGTTATTCAAACGATGAACTTTCAGTCTGGATGGATTTTAGTAGAAAACGACTTAGCGTCTCAAAGAAAACTACTTTTGAATACAGACAGGTGACGGAGAATTTAAAGAATCTAAGTACTAATGTTCAGATGACATTAAAAGAAGCCAAATATCCCAAAAAAAATGGATTTTACAATAGTTGTGTTATTAAAACGATGAACTTTCAATAAAAAAATGGATTTTAAAAAGATTGTGTTATTAAAACGATAAATTTAAGTTATTGGGATGGATGACCCAAGAATCTAAGTACTAATGTTCAGATGATATTAAAAGACGATGATGAGTTCCCAAAAAAAATATGAACTTTTCAATAGTTGTGTTATTAAAACGATGAACTTTCAATCAAAAAATGGATTTTAAACAGATTGTGTTATTAAAACGATGAATTCAAGTTATTGGGATGGATGACCCAGGAACTGGGGCAGACTTCCCAATAACTAACTACTAATATTATAGGTCAAATCAAATAAGCGCGCGCTTCTTTGGCTTCAACTCTACTACCGCGCGCGCTCATTGGTCAAAACAACCGCTCGCGCTCATTGGTCAAATCAAATAGCTCGCGTCTTTGGTCAAATCAAATAGCTCGCGTCTTTGGTCAAATCAATTAAGCGCCGCTTCCCCGGCTTCAACTCTACCACCGCGCGCGCTCATTGGTCTAATCAAATAGCGCGCGCTTCCCCGGCTTCCTGTTACACACTTCCGTCCCTCTCTTCTTACGTCTTGCAGTGGAGTTAAATTAACATAAATAGTACATTGTGCATCTAGGGCCGTAAGAAGGGGATAACTAACGAGAGTCTGTTAGAAGCCCGACGCCGATAGGCGAGGGCTTTTATGACTCGAGTTTGTTATCCCCTTACTGCCCGTGATACACACAATGTTTTTCATCACATTTGCGAGGAAATGAAATAAAAATTAGACAAAAAAGTATATATATTAATTTTATTTCCATTTTACATCGTGAATTACCATCAGGTGGGTGTTCATAAACTGAGCGTACGTTGCGATCAGCGCGGGGCAGCTCCGCCGGCTTGCGGTCGCGCGCCCCGCCGGCTGCGGCTCCCGAGCAGCTCCGCCGACCTGGCGCACTTAACTGCCCGCGGGAGTTCGAAACCATACAAAATCCATAACTCCCTAGGGAGTTATGGATTTTGTATGGTTTATAACTCCCGCTGACGGCGGGGCCCATAGAGGAGTTAAATCGGCTATAGTTGCTCTATACGCTTGCGTATAATAACACCCTTTCCGAGCAAGTGTGATGAAAAATATTTTTATGCGTAAGCTACTGCTTACGACGCTAAAACGCTGCCATATACGACGCATTTTACTAATAACTATTTTTCAATGTGTTCGAAGGACTTTTAATATTAATGAAGGAAAATAATTATTAATTGCAAGCATGAACTTATTCTATTGCGTTCTAATACCAATTTAAATAGCGTCAAACTTAATCCCAACGAATATGTAGATGACCTTACCATAACAAAAATAGTATGGCGTATGCCACACATTAAAGTGTCAGATCGTGAAAGATTAAATTTGATGAAATACTTAGAAAAGGATCGCATTATACATATGGCATTTAGAAACTGGGACCTGTATGAATACCCTTTGCTACCTAAAACATCTAAACATTCTTGGTCCATCAAAACTTCATCCCAGATTGAGAAACCGCGCTATGTTATATTAGGATTAAAAACAGCAAGAAAAAATGTATCGGAAAAAGATATTACTCGTTTTGATAACTGTAATTTGAGAGACGTTAAAGTGTTTTTAAACTCGAAGTACTTTCCATATGAAAATTTAAATATAAGTTTTTCGGATGACAAATTCGCAATTATTTACGAGCACTATGCAAAATTCCAACAATCGTATTACAATCATTATCAAACACCTTTGCTGAACCCCCAAAATTTTAAGGATATAGCTCCTCTGTTTGTTATTGACTGTTCACGTCAAAATGAAGTTTTAAAAGGTTCAGTTGACGTTCGTATCGAATTACAGTGTGATGTAGAAATACCTGATCATACATCGGCTTATTGTCTCATTTTAAACGATAGTATCATAGAATACAGACCACTGAGTAATATTGTTAAAAAAGTATCATGAACAACGAATGTCTATTTGTAGATCTTCAAGGTTTTAAATCATTTAAAAATGAATTTATCATAAAGGAATTTGCATTCAGCACAAGTGAATACACTCAAGTGTTTTTAGTTAAACCACCTTACCGATATTCAAGTTTATCAGATGGTGAAAAACGAAATGTAAGATGGTTAGAAAAAAACAGAGGCATTTTATGGAGCGAAGGGTTTATTGACTTCAGAGAATTTAAGAGACTGATTTTCAGCTACTTACAAGATAAGAAAATATACGTAAAAGGTTTTGAAAAAATTAAATGGGTGAAAGACTTGTGTGCTAAATGTATAGTAATAGACTTAGGTGAGAAAGGTACTCCTAATTATAAATTACTTTATGAAAAATATTGTTTAAATGACTCTGTATATAATTGTATGCTTCATAGCAAAGTGTGTGCATTAAAGAATGTAGTGTGTTTGAAAAAATGGTATTTTGATAATAATTTAAATATGTATTCTCATTTGTAACTTGATTTTCAAGTTCTTTTTATTCAAATAAATGTATTTAATGAATAAAATTTTGTAAATCTTTACCAACCCTTTCTCACGCTATCCATGAATCCATCAACAAGTTTTTTATGTTGTCTAATGGTTAAGGTGTTCGAATACACCATATCTTTAGTTAGGAACCACACAGTTAATTTATTTAGTTACAACACGTACAACACAAAAAAAATTATGGATGATGTCAGCTTAAAAACTTAACCAAGGAATAAAACTACAAAATAGTTTAATCATATTTATTACTTAACAAATAACATATATAATTTACAAAATAAAACTTAATAACTAAGACTGTAACCGCACAACTTTTTTGATATTTTGTTTATCACACTTTCCGTACTTTCTATTATATCATCATATCCATCATTCGCAACATACTGAGCACTAAGCAGTATATTTTCTCCGTCTTCATTATTCAGATCTGGTCCGGTACTAGATAAATTAATTATCTGAATTTTGATAAGTCTTGAGCCTTTGCATGGTTCATTATTCACTACGAATGATGGTGGGTGTCCTGGTATACTTCTTTTCACCACTTTATTTATTATTTTCCCCTTTCTTTTTTTAATTTTCTTTTTTTCGATCGCACTTTTTATTTTTAATATTAAGTCACTGTCTTCTCCTTCCTCCTCCTCTTGGAATCCCTCCAGAGGATCCTGAGCATACTGTGAAAATACAAATGGGTTTGTATCTTCTGTTCCTGCCATATTCTGTAACAAAATAAATAAATATAAATATTATATTTCTATACTTTTTGGATATTCAAATAATTGAACGAACTGAACGAAATGGAGTGAAATTTGATGCGTAGACAGACCGTATCCAGGATTAACACATACTTAGAACACTTTAATCTTTGAAAAATTGGGAATAACTATAATCGAATTCTAAGCATACGATTTCGCGGACAAAAGCTAGTAAAATGTAATATACAACTTACCAGTCAGTAGATAAAAACACCTTGTATAACTTCTAATTTACTTAATCTTCAGAAACGCGAATGACAATTTCGGTCATGTGACTTTAATAGAATGAATAGTTAAATAATTAATGAGTCGTTTATAAAGGTTTAACATCCACGCGTCAGCATATTATCAAAGCGCAAACCGTAAACGCGTGATGCAATAATTTGTAACTTGCACGTACAAAAAATAACAAGTTGTAACTTGCACGGTTTAAACTAATTAGGTAATTCGTAAGTTTGTTGAAGATGAAGCTTGGTGCAGTGGTTAGAGGTTTCGCTTTCTTTTACTTCTACTGCACAACTAGTTTGGGTTCGATCCCTTTTGTATATGTGAAGTGATAGTTACTTAAAGGCTATTAAGCATAGTTTCAACACCTTTGTGACTCTCACTTGAAATGCTCAACATAAAACCCAATGTACTGTCTGTACTGGGTATTGGTATTTGACTACTTCTTCAAAAGTTTTTGCACCTTGTTTTTTATTTTCCTATATTCTCTACAAGCGGTACAAAGTATTTCGGATGGTACCTACATACTTATAGTAAAAGAGGGTAAAGTTGTAGGTTAAGTAAAACAATATGATAAGCTGTTATAATATTTATTTAAAAATTTCATAAAGGTATTTATAAAAAACGTAATCATACGAGTTCAAAACACATGTATCTAACTAATAATCATAAACTTTCTTTTGTATTTTTAGTAACATTAGAATATAAAAAACGCACGACGTACAAAATAGTACCTATATCACGTATTTTCGTTTAGTAAATTAACAGTAATTAATACTTTAAAAAAAGCTCGTATCTATGTACACTCAGTTAACGGAAAAATAGACTTAATTTGATTGTAACAAGGTTGTGTTTGCTACCTAAGTGATGTTTTCGAGATACGAGCTTTTTTTAAATTAGTGAATCTATATTACATACAAAATTAGATAATCAATATTTTGAAATAATCATTAAAGTATCATTCAACAAAAAAGTTCATGGATTTAGCTATCATAAAGTTACAACATACATGATCTTCATACACGTGACTATCACAAAGATTTTTGATTAAAAATTAAGTATTGAAGTATGCCCCCACGCTCTTGTTGATACTTGCTCAGTAGAAATCAAGCGCTTGTCATCATTAGATGATATAACAACTTTATTAACACTCTGTGTAAATATTTCATGCTTTATCGACTTAAATAATATGTTCTTTTTTTTTATAACATCTCCTTGAAATAAAGACTTTTCGTAATCCAAAATATCAATGTCACGTATAACTGACGCTTTCACTCCTTTAGCCTTTTTTATGATATCATCGAGGGTTTTAATACAATAGAGTTTCGATCGAAGGCCTACGAATTCAATAATAATTTCCCCCCCCATTTCGTCCTTAAAAAGACCTGGTACTTTTTTGTTTTGAAGAGGTAAGAGATGCCTGTTATTAATACTATAATTACTTGTATCGGAATAAGATAAAAAATATTTTTTTAAATCTTTGTAATAGTCCTTAGTCTGTATATGATAAATTAAACTATCGGTATCCGTATAGCACATCTGTAAACGGTTGTCATAAAAGGGTTTATACACTGAGTAATGAAAGTCATACATATGACTTTTCGATAACTCCAATACTGTGAAACCGATATATATCGGTTTATCTAAAACAATGCGGTCTGGTTTTAACTGAACCGCTACCAAATTTTCGCTAAACACTGAAGCACTATGAAAATTAGGACGTGCAATTAGTTTATCAGCTGTATTTTTCTTTTTTGTAATATTCTTATTATCACACCATTGATTCACCAATTGCACGTTGATTTTTTTAAAATTATTCTCAAGAGTCTTTCCGAACAAAGAATTTATCATGACCTTGAACAGATCTTGTTCGAAGGTGGACGTAGCTTGTTGACGTAGCTTTGTATTTAGATCAATGTATTGTTTCAAATACGAATCTTGTAAAAATGTGATTACTCTATGTATTTTTTTCAATTTTAGTCCATGCTTAAGACAAGTTTTGAGATGCACATAATGAATAACATAAAAATATTTGTCATACAAATTAGGCACAAGCTTATAGTCTTTCCCCCCTGGTGGTATGCATTTTTCAGGACAAAAAGGTAGGTCATTATGCTCATTATGCAGATTTTTTGGGTAAATCAAATCCACTTCAAGTATAAAACCATATTGTGCATCGTTGGGGATTTGTGTGATATTTAATGAATCAATTTCATTTTTTTCTAAAAACCTAAAATTTGATAAGGGTAAAGACTGGTACATGCTATAACCATACAAGTTGTTACAATCTATATAAATAATGTATGAATCTGGTTGTGATGGATCATAATCAGGCAAATACCTATTATTAGCTTTAGCATGTCTATGAGCACACGAACAGACGCCGCCTCTGATACCATTCCGAATCATCGTTATCATATTTAAATCATCAATAAGCTCTAATTCCACACCTGTTTTTAACAACATTGCATCAAATGATAAACTAGGCGCAGTCAAATAGAATGCTGGATCCAAGTTATAGTTTTGTTTACAAGTCGCTCTAAATTTTTCGAAAATATCGGATAGTAGAAGCACATCGGTTTTTAGATATAAGTCTGTATATTGTCCTAAACTGACGATATTAAACTTTTCCCAAACTAATCGTGCATGTTCATAGTCTTCTTTAGAAATATTTTCGTTTGTAAGAGAACTAAAAAAACATTCTTTAGGTGGAAGAGATTCTTCATGGAAACGATCCCATCTATCCATGTATTCATACGGATAAACACCTTTACGTGTAAGTAATTGAAACTCGTCAGGGTTTGGGAAACAGTTGCGTAGATGATCAAAATCCTCTTTTCGCATTGTTTTTGTTAATTTTTCTAAACTAGTTCCCAAAAATTTAAATGAGTCTACGAAACGAAGCTGAAAGAATTCGTTCTCAATTGAGATAAATTTTGTGAATGAAACATAGTTCTCCTTAGTTTTTGGAATAATATTTATGGAACCGGGGGCTTCCCCTAACTTTTTAATGAATAAATGACAATCATATCCTGATAAATTATGAAAATATATTGGCACAAAAGATGGGGATTTGTATTGTAGATTACAAAGACTATGCGCAGCACCACGATAACGCCCTGAAATATGACAGTGATCCCTAACTCTATCAGAAAAAAGGAAATTATCACATATGTGACAACGCAAAGCAGTTGAGAAATTCATGTTATCATCGTCATCAAATATTATTGGACTGTTTACATTTATTACTTTTTTAATTTCAGCAACATCTTTATAAATTGAATCTATAAACTTATCAACACAATCAGAACCACGGTATGAAACATACCGATTATAACTTGGATCAGCGCTACAAACAATGTAATAAGCAAATGCAGCAGGCGTGTGATGCTGTAAAGTAGTTGTATTAGTGGTATTGTGAGTGGTACAGTCAGTACCACAATCGCATGCATCGGTTTGCTGCAACAATGATTCAAAATCTGCATATATCACAAACGGAATATTCTGCTTGCGTTCGTAGTTTTTAAATTTAATTACTGAACCCTTCTCCGGTAACACAGTGACTAAACCACCGCACAAATGATTATCTAGTTCTTCTTCTTTACTGAAAAATACTAAGCAAGTTTCACAAAAGTATAATTTACCATGGTGAGCGGTAACTTGACTCCTAACAAGTCGACACAAGTCTTTGATCAAACAAAAATGATAAGTACTGTTATCATTTTCCAATAACAGTAGGTGTATAGTTTTTCTATTTTTCTGATTATTATTTTCAGATTTATAAAGTGGACCTACAACCGTTTTATTATTTTTTAAACCAAAAACAATAAATGCTAGCGAGGGATTATATTTTTCAAATATTTTTATATCAGAAAATGTCACAGGAAAAGACATATCAGTAATATTTAGTACATCATGAAAATCTGGATAAGATGTGATTCTCTCAGGATGTTTTTTTGTTGGATATAGAGCAGCCGTTACACACCATAAAAAACAGCATTGATCTTTGTTCTGGATATTAAGGCATGCTTTTTTGTTTTTTATATTTTTCGGTAGTTCAACAAAGCTGGAGCCGCGCAATGGTTGAAATTTATTTATGTTAATTTCCAAATGCGAATTATTTAAAAAGGTCCAACCACTATCACGCTCTTGAAATTCTTCAATTTTTTTCTTCAAGCAATTTAAAATTTCGGTGTACAATCGATCAAAGTCATAACTTTGGTATATAATCTTATTCTTAGTACCGAAAGATTTAATGGCTTGACTATTATTTTTGAACAATAAAAAAACTCCATAGAGTTCAAAATTAACCTTTATACAGGTATGTTTTTTAACAGATGCATTTAATAGCAACTCTATTCTCTCACGTATAGAGTTCAAAAATATATCTACTGAATTCGAAAAAAGTTCATTTTCAGCTGAAATTCTGTATGTTGCGATGCGATTACGAAATGCTGACTGTATCATCTCAACCCCATCGTTAATTACTCGAGTATCATTATTTTTAGTTTTATGTTTGTTACTTCGGAGATGTCCTACCCATGACTTTTTTTCTACGGATGTGCTACACGTTACGCAAAAAGGCATTTCAGTAAACTTGAGCTAATTTTATAAAATAAAAGTGAAAAAATAATAATACAGACTAAATGTATAACTTTGAAAAAGTAATACCATTGAAACAAATAAAGAGAAATACCTACTTGTATTTTTTGTAAGTATTAGAAAAATGAGTGGGCTCACTATCTTTGAAGATTATAAACGCAGCTCCCAGGAATTTCTGGATCTGCTCCCACGCCACAGATTTCTCTTCGCACTGCAACTTGATGGAAGCCAGCGCCTTCTTGTAGCGCTCTTCAGGGATCGATGTTTGAACGTCTTCGGTTTTATACACCTTAAGGTCTATAAAAAAGTCGCCGGTCGTTATGGCGGTGCGCCTCGATGATCCCGAAGAAACTCGACTAGTGAATGAAGATGTTGTTTTGTAGCCCTGTAATGCTGGATCAGTTGCAATCTTCTCCTCCTCTCGTATAATTTTAAATATGTCAATATTTGAAAACTTCTTCGATGAGCTGTGAACAAATAATTATATTAGTAAAAGGTAATTTTTTTATTCTTATATAAAATAATATGTAAGGTTTAGATGGAATATCCTGAAAATTAATAATATGATATCAAGTCGAGCTCAACTTTAAAGTATATAAATTTGTAAATTTTAATTGAGATAAAATACTAAGACAAATATATACCTTAAGCCGCCGCACTTGAGCTTACTCGTTGATGATGGCTCAGATTTCTTCTTCTGTTTGCATGGTGGTGGTGTACCAGAGCATCGTTCCTGTACGATATCGTCCCTAAAAAAACGAATATAATTATGTGCTGTAGACATACTTTACAACATTGTAATTTACGCATTGACTATAAAGAAATTTGAAGAAAAAATAAACACTTAATTACCTGGAAGTCTTCGAGCTTCCACTGTTTTGTTTCTTCAAAGATTTTTTCTTTGGCTCCGGTGATAAGGAACGTGAGGAGCACTCAGAGTCGGACCTGGAACACACGTCAACATTTGTATTAGAGAACTAAAAGAAATTAACTTAAGACAGACAGTGATAGGACTTGCATCTAAAAAGTAAATATAATTAATAAATGTGTTAAGCTTATTTTAGAACATTCCAAGGAACACAATAACTATAAACAAAATCGAATGTTAAAATGTGTAATTAATTACCTTGAAGTTTTAGAGCTCCTGCGGTTTTGTTCCTTTAAAGATTTTTTCTTTAGCCCTGGTGGGGACGATTGTAAGGAACACTCGGAGTCAGACCTGGAAGACACACTGAGAATTAAGATTTGTATTAAACAACTGAGATAAATTATTTATTTAAAAGAAGTATATGATGCGTACTTACATTTTAAATGAATAAACTTTTTGCTGTTGCACTTGATTATAAATAAAATAGGGAATAATTGCTAGCACGAGCGATCAGCGCAAAAGTTTAGTGAATATAAATAATTTTTTGTAACGCAAAAAGAATGTAAACTCAAACATGCCGTATGTTGACACTTTATCTACTCATTTTCAAAGGTAACACACAACAAAATTCCTCAATTCTATTTTAAGCCTTCAGAATGCTACGTTTTCATAAATATTTTCACATTAAACTAAATAGCATGATATTGCGCTTATTACGTTTTAGCCATGATTGAGCGGCGTCTTTGAAATAATTCAATTCAATTTATAAAAATAACAAGTATCAAATGAATAGATATACTGTTACAGCATGTCGCAAGCCGATATAATTATCGCTTAATATGCATTGTGAGGAGGCTAGTACGGTTTGTCATAGATGTATTTGTGTGAGTGCATCTCTGACTGAGTGCAGTGCATCTCTTTCACATTATTCAACCGTGTAAGGGACGCACAGCGCGACAATCCACTCGTGATCAGCGTATGCTAGTCTGCCCACCCTGGTATAACACTAGGGTAACAAGTTAACAAGTGTTTGATAGATCATTATGTTTATTATCTAGGTATGTAATTTGCTGATCATGGTGACTTAGCCGTTGATTGATACTCGTACTGCGATACGTTTTATTTCAATAAATATTATCAATAGTTTTTAGAATTATTATTACTAAACAAGACGCATGAATGAACCGTTATTTCAGTTCTCTTAAATCATAAGTATGCAAAATTGAATTATTAAAACTTCATCAAACTATATTGAAATGTCCTCGAAGTTTTATAATTTGGTTTGGTTATCCTACTGTATCGAACAATAAAAACCATGAATACACGTTTTCATACTTTGTAAATCGCATACTTATCATATAAAGAAGTAAATGAAACGCTAAACAATCTCTTTTCGAACTTCTATAACTTGTGATAAGATTCAAACTGATACGTATTAATTTATGAGTCAAGCTTTATTATTGAATAACGAATAACATTTTATCGTCATCATCACTAAATTATCAAAACCACGAATGTGAACGTCAAATACGTATAAAACAACGGTACATTCGCGGTTTTAATATTTTTATAATATTATGTTGTCGATCTGAGTTACATGTCGAACGAAACGTAAAACCAACATAATCAACATATTTAAACGCTGAAAATTATACTTTAATTACTTCATTTCTGAGTTGGTTTTAAGAGCTGAATTTATTAAATACGAAGCTTTGTTCTACATCGCGCTATCAACATTTTGAGTATCAAGTCATATAAATAAAAGTGACAATGTTAGTCTGTCGGAGAATCTGTGGCTACGAGCGACCGGTAGCCCACAGAGACTCTTACCATTACATGTCAAAGGGTTTGGCCAACTCTGCGACCGCTGTCTTTGGTATACGTGGTGACGTATTACTGTGTCTTGCTTGGTTCTAATAACCCTATCATGGGCAGGGCAGTTGACACAGTATGACACACAAAACATACGTGGTGACGTATTACCGTACCGTGCTTGGTTTTAATAACTCTACCTTGAGCAGGGCAGTTGGTACGGTATGACACAAGGAGATTCCAACGCTATAACGGTCGGTGGTGATTGGATGATCCCCTCACGCATCTCATGTCAAAGGGTCTGGCCAACTCTGTGATGTGATGTGTGTGTCAAACACCGTAACAAACCTAGTCTGGTAAACCTTACCATGGGCAGGACCGTAATGGTGCGTTACGAGGTGTGGTTCTCGAGCAGAACTACATCTGATGGGTGCAAAGCTAGCTGTGCTCATTGTGTTAAGCCTTTTGCTTTATTAGATCAAAAACGAAAACAAAACTAAAAACGACTTAGCGTCTCAAAGAAAACTAGTTTTGAATAGAATATTTATTATATAGAATTTAAAGAATCTAAGTAATAAGTTCAGATGATATTAAAAGAGAATACACAAAAAAAAAAGTTTTACTATAGTTGTGTTATTCAAACGATGAACTTTCAGTCTGGATGGATTTTAGTAGAAAACGACTTAGCGTCTCAAAGAAAACTACTTTTGAATACAGACAGGTGACGGAGAATTTAAAGAATCTAAGTACTAATGTTCAGATGACATTAAAAGAAGCCAAATATCCCAAAAAAAATGGATTTTACAATAGTTGTGTTATTAAAACGATGAACTTTCAATAAAAAAATGGATTTTAAAAAGATTGTGTTATTAAAACGATAAATTTAAGTTATTGGGATGGATGACCCAAGAATCTAAGTACTAATGTTCAGATGATATTAAAAGACGATGATGAGTTCCCAAAAAAAATATGAACTTTTCAATAGTTGTGTTATTAAAACGATGAACTTTCAATCAAAAAATGGATTTTAAACAGATTGTGTTATTAAAACGATGAATTCAAGTTATTGGGATGGATGACCCAGGAACTGGGGCAGACTTCCCAATAACTAACTACTAATATTATAGGTCAAATCAAATAAGCGCGCGCTTCTTTGGCTTCAACTCTACTACCGCGCGCGCTCATTGGTCAAAACAACCGCTCGCGCTCATTGGTCAAATCAAATAGCTCGCGTCTTTGGTCAAATCAAATAGCTCGCGTCTTTGGTCAAATCAATTAAGCGCCGCTTCCCCGGCTTCAACTCTACCACCGCGCGCGCTCATTGGTCTAATCAAATAGCGCGCGCTTCCCCGGCTTCCTGTTACACACTTCCGTCCCTCTCTTCTTACGTCTTGCAGTGGAGTTAAATTAACATAAATAGTACATTGTGCATCTAGGGCCGTAAGAAGGGGATAACTAACGAGAGTCTGTTAGAAGCCCGACGCCGATAGGCGAGGGCTTTTATGACTCGAGTTTGTTATCCCCTTACTGCCCGTGATACACACAATGTTTTTCATCACATTTGCGAGGAAATGAAATAAAAATTAGACAAAAAAGTATATATATTAATTTTATTTCCATTTTACATCGTGAATTACCATCAGGTGGGTGTTCATAAACTGAGCGTACGTTGCGATCAGCGCGGGGCAGCTCCGCCGGCTTGCGGTCGCGCGCCCCGCCGGCTGCGGCTCCCGAGCAGCTCCGCCGACCTGGCGCACTTAACTGCCCGCGGGAGTTCGAAACCATACAAAATCCATAACTCCCTAGGGAGTTATGGATTTTGTATGGTTTATAACTCCCGCTGACGGCGGGGCCCATAGAGGAGTTAAATCGGCTATAGTTGCTCTATACGCTTGCGTATAATAACACCCTTTCCGAGCAAGTGTGATGAAAAATATTTTTATGCGTAAGCTACTGCTTACGACGCTAAAACGCTGCCATATACGACGCATTTTACTAATAACTATTTTTCAATGTGTTCGAAGGACTTTTCTTAAAAATACACAGACAGGTAATTAAAACATCGTCTTTTTTATAGGATGAACAATTGCGGCTACGATCACGTAAAACAGACCTACCGCAAGTGCCTGCCGCAGGACGTCGCATGCGGCAAGCTGATGTGCCACACTCGTACATTGAAGGAGATAGCGTACTCCGCCGTTTTGTATTCAAGAGGTATGGAAAGCGTCATTAAGAGTTACGCCGCGTCTACTCCAGTAATTTTTTGATAAACATCTGCATACTGCAATAATATGACAGGAGTCTGGTGGGTCACCACGATCTGTAAATGCGATATCTTTGAAAATGAAAATGAAGATGAAAATGAAAATGAAAATGTTTATTTTGCAAGTAGGCCTCACGGGCTCTTTTACATGTCTGAATCTACCAGCGCTTCGAAAGGTGACATTTGCTGAGAAGAAACGCCGCAAGAAACTCAGCAGTAAGTCTTTTTTCCACTTTAAAATTACATATAACTAAAACTAACATAAAAAGTGCAACAAATAAACCTAATGGGCACAAATTAATTATCGTATACAACTAATAAGGGAGATGTATAGTCTCCGCGTCTGAACAAGTAAATTTAAGTGCCTTAGAGATGTATAAAGTCTCTAAGGGTCATAATAATAAGAATAATATTAAAACAGAGAAAACATCTAAATTGATTAATCTAGGTTACAATGAGATGTAGACAGTGTCCATGGTCAAGTATCAAGATGGAGATGTAAGGTCTCCAAATATCAAAAACAATCTGAAATATAACATTTCATGTCCTAATAATACAAATATTATTGGCTATTAAGCCAAAAGGTCAATAACAGTTTATTAAGGAGACACAATAGGAAACGGAGACAGCGCCCGGAAACGACTTTAGGCCCTAAACTGATCTTTAACGGTTACCCCTGTTTCGATGAAATTCTTGTCTTATTACGTCTGCGTAAGATATATTAAATTTAATGTCGCAGCTACATCATCGGCGAATATGCCAAACATGCCGTTAAGGTAAGGGAATAAAGATCAACCGATCACGAACATTAGCCGAATGCCCTCTCCATACAAACTTTGTGCAATTTTTTCTGCCCGGGCTATTGCTCCAGAGTGTGAGAGTGAGAGTAGAATTTTACAAGTAGTGCGAAATTTTTACATCTTTTGTCTCGCTTTCCTGCAATCTGCGGCCCTAGCTTGCCAGACACGAAGATAAGTTAAACCCGTTTCTCTCCAACTATCTCTTTCGTCTGCACTAGGGTAAGAGAGAAGCACTTAGAGATAAGACGGTTTAACCCATCCTTGTATCAACTTTGCTAGGGCCGGCCGCTGTGGAAGTGATTTCATGAAAAGGGACAGAATTGTGTAACAAGAAGCCGGGGAAGTGCGCGCTTATTTGATTTGACCAATGACGCGAGCTATTTGATTTGACCAATCAGTCCGCGCGATTGATTTGACGAGTGAGGACGCGCGGTGGTAGAGTTGATGCCGGGGAAGCGCGCGCTTATTTGATTTGACCAATGACGCGAGCTATTTGATTTGACCAATCAGTCCGCGCGATTGATTTGACGAGTGTAGACGCGCGGTGATAGAGTTGATGCCGGGTAAGCGCGCGCTTATTTGATTTGACCAATGAGCGCGCGTGCGAGATGTCAAATGTTACACATAATACGCGACTACTGTAAGGCTAGTTTTTTTTTTTTTACCTGAACGAGTTTTTGGACGGTAATTAAAATCACACAATCCTGTACCCGCGCTTGGTCTACGTTTCTATTACTTAACGTATTATCGGCATTATGTATAAATATCATTTAAATACGTTTTTTTTTTTTACTAAATGCCAAATTCAAATAATCACTTTGATTTTTTTTGTTTTGTATTTAATTGAAATAAATACATCAGTCATACGATAACTTATGGAGTAGACACATCCACAGCGCTCGACAATGGTAGTGGTCGGGTTTACCCTATGTCTAATAATTAAACACTACATATGTATACGTACACTACACTATAAAGTCGATTCATCTTTACTTGTCTTATTTGATAAAAAAGTATTTTTGTAGTGGTAGAGCCAAACAGTAATCCTCGACCGGGGTAGGACCACACTCTGACAGAATATCGGCGTAAAGTAATAGCTTGCTATTGCGTTTCGTAAGGTGAGTCACGAGATCCGGAGGCCTATTCCCTTATCCCTATCCCATCCCCATTCCCCGTCCTCCCTATACTGGCAACGCATTGGCAGCACCTCTGGTGTTGCAGATGTCCATGGGCGGCGGTGACCAATTTCCATCAGGTGGGCTGTCAGCGCGTTTGTCAGTCAATTGACATAAAAAAAAGTATCTAACCTCAAAACAGCTATTTATTCGTAAATAAAGCAACCGGAGCTAATATTTTAGCCATCAATTTGCCAATTATTCACCTAGAATTGCTTTACATAGGATAAAATAGCTGATTCACCGAAAAAAGGTACATTTTGAGGTTATAAATTGGTTTACCAAATAAGACAAGTACCTAAGGATGAATCGACTTTACCTAATAGAGTTATTTAGATTTTTGTCCTGTTTTTATGTTATTATTTTATGTATCTGCCGTGACTTTACCAGATGGTTCCGACGGAAGACCAGCTCTGGCTTCCAAGCCAGCATTATGCTGAGTTGGGACCTTGTCGTAATCGTTGTCACTATATGTTCTACTTTTTCTACTTTATTGTTTTATGATGTCTTTTATCCTCTGTTGTGAATAAATATTTTTCTTCTTCTTCTAGATCTAGGTACCAATATCTGCTACGCAGCTGTAACAGACCCGGTCCTGGGCGACATGGATCCCTTCTTAGTGCCAGATGGCGCTAAATGTGGCCTCGACAAGGTACTATGTCTCAATTGTCAACATTTAATTTTTCTAACACTATTTGATTAGTTATCTGTATTCTGCGTGAAAAGAGGAATACATCAACATTTTTTAATTCCCGCGAGGGAAAATTTGGGGTTTTATTTCACCCCGAAAATTGCACATTTTGAGGTTAGAAACTTGTTTACCAAATAAGACTAGGGTTGCCAACTATTTTTTGGGAAAATATAGTATCCAGTCAAAGTTATCAATAAAACAGTACACTGAAAGAAAATATAGTACTTTAAGAAAAACCTTTTAAAAAAGTGTATGATATGATAGATTAAATATAATACACAACATTTGAATTGAATTGAATTCATTTATTGGTAACAGTCGTTACATGTCATTATAGTTAATTTAATCATTTTGTAACATCTATTTCTAAATAGATTAAGTAATCACTTAATATAAAAATAAAATATAATCTTAAAAATATCTTAAACATTTTTATAGTGGCAAGAAGCTAAAGGGGCTATCGGCCGATCAAAATATTCATCATAGTCGTAGAAGACGTTGTCAAGGAGCCACTTTTTCAGTTGATATTTGAACCCTGCAATGGAAGATGCATTTCTGATCTTTTCTGGCAAACGATTGTAAACGTGAGGGCCAAGGCATTATGTGGACTTTTTCGCTTTATCCTTTTTTTTTTCGCTTTGTTATATTAACATTCCGATTGCGCATGTTTTCGCTATCCGAGCTACGGAAATGCCTTCTGAACTGGCCAAATCAAAGCCCATTCGTAACGACTGACCGAAATATAGTATTTTTGCGTACTATATATTTCTTCAACAGTATATAGTACACAGACCCTAAATATAGTACAATACTATATATTATAGTACGGTTGGCAACCCTAAATAAGACACGAATGGATGAATCCACCTTACACAAAACTACTTGGATAAAAATAAGTGCAGAGAGAGAGAGTGAGAATGTAGTCATTTGCAGATGTGTTTGAAGCAGAAATGTGTTTCCGTGGAGTCGGTGAGGGCGCTGATGGCCACGAGGGGCTCGGTGTGTCCGTCCAACTGCTCTGGACATGGGGTCTGCAATTCGGAAGGTAAATGGAATACTGACAATAGATAGATTCTAATTGCTTTTTAGTGGTCAGCCACCAAGCCGAAATAGGCTAGTTTTTTATTGAACACATATTTTTTCTTTTGTCAATTAACCAAAAAATTACGAAGTTATATAGTGCGTTAAAGCATAGAGGAATAAGACCTAGAGAAACCATGCCCTCGGTGGATTACTTATTTAAGAAAAGTGTAAACAGATGTCGCTAGTATGCACATGGTCATTTAATATTTTTCAAATCTATCGATTTCATGTCTGAAAATTTAATGATTCATTTACTTTTAAGGTTTTTATGTATGAATAATCAAAATTATACGTTCAATGACCTAAAAGCATTCACTTAATAATTTTAAGTAATATACGAAAAATCTGTTTTAGCGCCATCTTACACAATTGTATCGTACTTTTTCGTTTGTGCATTGTGATGTGACTAATTTGACCGATAACAATGGTTTTCATATAAAAGGTCATAGATACCGGATATACATACTTATAAATATAAATAAATACTTAAATACGTAGGAAACATCTAAGATTTAAAAAAAACATTGTTGCTCAACACGTAAATTATTTTCCCTCACCGGGGATCGAACCCGGAACGCCAGCTTCGGAGGCAGGGTCACTATCAACTAAGCTAACCGCGTCGTCAAAATATCCTATTTTATAAACTTGTAACAGAGCTACGTCTGTATATTGAAGTTTCCTATGGAAAACATTAGTACCCTTAAGGTACGGAACCCTTAAAGAGAAATGTATAATTAATAAAATAAAGTAGGTAGGTAATGTAATAACAATGGCATTTAATCTTGTAAGTTAGTACGGACGGATTTTAAGATAATTGCGCAGATACATACAAACATATCAACGGGCTCTCACCAGCTATGTGACGTCATTCTCGAAGTAATCTCGTCTCTCATTTAATCCCACATTTCGTCTGACAATCATAAATTGACCCGCGCGCTCGTACCTAGGCATTACGCGGAGTTAGGTATCTATGTCCATGGCCGCTTGCGCTGGTAAATGACCAAGGTCGAAGACACGCATGAACTAGTCATAGCTGGGCACAAGACCGTTAATCCGTAAATCTTAATTAACGAAGTTAAATTGTTAACTTTTTAAATTGTTAACGGACTCATTAACTTCCGTTAAAACAACTAATGCCCGTTAATCGTTAATTAAGTAAAGTACCTACTGGTTGCCAAAAGGACACCGAGCGTATCTACGGCACCGCGAGCGCAAAACACGCCTGACTAGTAAGTAGGTATGCCTACACTCGGGTCGGGCTAGCCGGCCGCGGTCATCGCGCGTAGACCCTTCTTTTATACATTTTTCATGTCCTATGTCCTGCCTAAACCTCCACAGTCCATACCATAATTTTTGTTATTAGTAAGTAAATCACTAACATTAACGATATATAAAATGGAATTTCTATCACGTGTTAACGATTAACTTTAACTTCCGTTAAATCTTGCGAAATGTAACTCTTTAACGTTTAACGAATTAAAGCTTTTTATTAACGGATTAGCGATTAACGAAGTTAATTATTTCATTAACGGTGCCCAGCCATGCCATAGCTGGCTGGACACATGACCGTTAATCCGTTGATCGTTAATTAACGAAGTTAACATTTCGAGTAACGGATTAACTTTTAAGTTAACTTCTGAAATTGTTAACGGACTCATTAAACTCCGTTAAAACAATTAAAGTCCGTTAAACGTTATTTAGTACCTATTTGCCAAAAGAACACTGCGCGGGTTATGTCAGATAGCTTTTGATTTGAATTTGATCTCTAAATAGGTAATAGGTATTATTACAAACTCTAATGCAATAAGTAGGTACCCAATTTTTACTAATGTTTCATGTCCTGCCTAAACTTTCATAGCACAATACCAATATTTTGTATAAGTAAATACCTAACGCAACGGCATACTTCTATAACGAGTTACCAATGAACGATTAACGTTAACTTCCGTTAAATCTTCCGTAATGTAACGCTGTAACGTTTAACGAAGTTTTATTTGTTAGGAACGCAGTAGCGATTAACGAAGTTAACTATTTGATTAACGGTGCCCAGTTTTGAAAATGGCCGCCATTTTTAGGGTCCCGTAGCCAAATGGCAAAAAACGGAACCCTTATAGATTCATCATGTCTGTATGTCTGTCTGTCTGTCTGTCTGTCTGTCTGTCTGTCAGTCTGTCTGTCTGTCTGTCCGTCCGTCCGTCCGTCCGTCCGTCCGTCCGTCCGTCCGTCCGTCCGTCCATCCGTATGTCACAGACACTTTTTTCCGAAACTATAAGAACTATGCTATTGAAACTTGGTAAGTAGATGTATTCTGTGAACCGCATTAAGATTGTCACACAAAAATAGAAGAAAAAAAAACAATAAATTTTGGGGGTCCCTCTACTTAGAATAGTCTTCAAAGATGATATTGAGGTTTCTAAGATCTTTTTTTTTTTTAACTGAATAGTTGGCGCGAGAGACACTTCCAAAGTGGTTAAATGTGTGTCCCCCCCCCTGTAACTTCTAAAATAAGAGAATGATAAAACTAAAAAAAAATATGATGTACATTACCATGTAAACTTCCACCGAAAATTGGTTTGAACGAGATCTAGTAAGTAGTTTTTTTTTTAACACCTCATAAATCACGGAACCCTTCATGGACGAGTCCGACTCGCACTTGGCCGCTTTTTGTAATTCTGAGAACGGAAACGGATTCGTTTTCGGAGGCTACATGAATCCTCAGATATAGATTTTAAGGTGCCGCATGAGTTCGTGCAAAATATCGATGAAGAATGAGAACTTATTAAATTACACTATGTACTTATATTTAAAAAGAATGTATCATATTTTAATATAAATATAAATATGAAAAATTCAAATCATTAAAAAATTGCTTGATCATCTGAAATACGCATATTAAATATATTAAACCTCTCCGTGGCGTGACGTCAGAAGCGGGGAGCGCACGGTACTTACCTACCGACCTCACGCCATGAAGCTATGGTCGCGTCATGAAATTTTACCTAATTATTTTTATACGGCGCTGCTGGGTATCGTTTTGCGAAATTGCTTATGCTATTCCTAAAATAGCGCCATCTGCGATTCTTTTTCCAAAGATCCATAACCAGAAACAGTTATTCTTTCATGTATTTTCAAAGAAAACTGACAGATGGCGCTGATATCCTAGAGGCTTTGTAAATAAAGGGTTGCTCCCTAGCACCATCTACGAATACGGGGGTTTGAGGTGGTCACATTTCAATGTATGGAGTTGACCTATCTGGTTATACCATAAATTAAGTATAACCAGATAGGTCAACTCCATACATTGAAATGTGACCACCTCAAACCCCCGTATTTGTAGATGGCGCTAGGGAGCAACCCTTTATTTACAAAGCCTCTAGGATTTCAGCGCCATCTGTCAGTTTTCTTTGAAAATACATGAAAGAATAACTGTTTCTGGTTATGGATCTTTGGAAAAAGAATCGCAGATGGCGCTATTTTAGGAATAGCATAAGCAATTTCGCAAAACGATACCCAGCAGCGCCGTATAAAAATAATTAGGTAAAATTTCATGACGCGACCATAGCTTCATGGCGTGAGGTCGGTAGGTAAGTACCGTGCGCTCCCCGCTTCTGACGTCACGCCACGGAGAGGTTTAATATATTTAATATGCGTATTTCAGACGATCAAGCAATTTTTTAATGATTTGAATTTTTCATATTTAGGTATATTTATATTAAAATATGATACATTCTTTTTAAATATAAGTACATAGTGTAATTTAATAAGTTCTCATTCTTCATCGATATTTTGCACGAACTCATGCGGCACCTTAAAATCTATATCTGAGGATTCATGTAGCCTCCGAAAACGAATCCGTTTCCGTTCTCAGAATTACAAAAAGCGGCCAAGTGCGAGTCGGACTCGTCCATGAAGGGTTCCGTGATTTATGAGGTGTTAAAAAAAACTACTTACTAGATCTCGTTCAAACCAATTTTCGGTGGAACTTTACATGGTAATGTACATCATATTATTTTTTAGTTTTATCATTCTCTTATTTTAGAAGTTACAGGGGGGGGACACACATTTAACCACTTTGGAAGTGTCTCTCGCGCCAACTATTCAGTTTAAAAAAAAAGATCTTAGAAACCTCAATATCATTTTTGAAGACCTACCATAGATAGGGAAGTATGGGTTTTATGAAAAAGAATTTTTTGAGTTACAGTTCTAAGTAGAGGGACCCCCAAAATTTATTGTTTTATTTTCTTCTATTTTTGTGTGACAATCTTAATGCGGTTCACAGAATACATCTACTTACCAAGTTTCAATAGCATAGTTCTTATAGTTTCGGAAAAAAGTGTCTGTGACATACGGACGGACGGACGGACGGACGGACAGACAGACAGACAGACAGACTGACAGACAGACAGACAGACAGACAGACATACAGACATGATGAATCTATAAGGGTTCCGTTTTTTGCCATTTGGCTACGGAACCCTAAAAATGGCGGCCATTTTCAAAACTGGGCACCGTTAATCAAATAGTTAACTTCGTTAATCGCTACTGCGTTCCTAACAAAGTTAACTTCGTTAAACGTTACAGCGTTACATTACGGAAGATTTAACGGAAGTTAACGTTAATCGTTCATTGGTAACTCGTTATAGAAGTATGCCGTTGCGTTAGGTATTTACTTATACAAAATATTGGTATTGTGCTATGAAAATTTAGGCAGGACATGAAACATTAGTAAAAATTGAGTACCTACTTATTGCATTAGAGTTTGTAATAGTACCTATTACCTATTTAGAGATCAAATTCAAATCAAAAGCTATCTGACATAACCCGCGCAGTGTTCTTTTGGCAAATAGGTACTAAATAACGTTTAACGGACTTTAATTGTTTTAACGGAGTTTAATGAGTCCGTTAACAATTTCAGAAGTTAACTTAAAAGTTAATCCGTTACTCGAAATGTTAACTTCGTTAATTAACGATCAACGGATTAACGGTCATGTGTCCAGCCAGCTATGGCATGGCTGGGCACCGTTTTGAAATAATTAACTTCGTTAATCGCTAATCCGTTAATAAAAAGCTTTAATTCGTTAAACGTTAAAGAGTTACATTTCGCAAGATTTAACGGAAGTTAAAGTTAATCGTTAACACGTGATAAAAATTCCATTTTATATATCGTTAATGTTAGTGATTTACTTACTAATAACAAAAATTATGGTATGGACTGTGGAGGTTTAGGCAGGACATAGGACATGAAAAATGTATAAAAGAAGGGTCTAAGCGCGATGACCGCGGCCGGCTAGCCCGACCCGAGCGTAGGCATACCTACTTACTAGTCAGGCGTGTTTTGCGCTCGCGGTGCCGTAGATACGCTCGGTGTCCTTTTGGCAACCAGTAGGTACTTTACTTAATTAACGATTAACGGGCATTAGTTGTTTTAACGGAAGTTAATGAGTCCGTTAACAATTTAACTTCGTTAATTAAGATTTACGGATTAACGGTCTTGTGCCCAGCTATGACTAGTTCATGCGTGTCTTCGACCTTGGTCATTTACCAGCGCAAGCGGCCATGGACATAGATACCTAACTCCGCGTAATGCCTAGGTACCTACGAGCGCGCGGGTCAATTTATGATTGTCAGACGAAATGTGGGATTAAATGAGAGACGAGATTACTTCGAGAATGACGTCACATAGCTGGTGAGAGCCCGTTGATATGTTTGTATGTATCTGCGCAATTATCTTAAAATCCGTCCGTACTAACTTACAAGATTAAATGCCATTGTTATTACATTACCTACCTACTTTATTTTATTAATTATACATTTCTCTTTAAGGGTTCCGTACCTTAAGGGTACTAATGTTTTCCATAGGAAACTTCAATATACAGACGTAGCTCTGTTACAAGTTTATAAAATAGGATATTTTGACGACGCGGTTAGCTTAGTTGATAGTGACCCTGCCTCCGAAGCTGGCGTTCCGGGTTCGATCCCCGGTGAGGGAAAATAATTTACGTGTTGAGCAACAATGTTTTTTTTAAATCTTAGATGTTTCCTACGTATTTAAGTATTTATTTATATTTATAAGTATGTATATCCGGTATCTATGACCTTTTATATGAAAACCATTGTTATCGGTCAAATTAGTCACATCACAATGCACAAACGAAAAAGTACGATACAATTGTGTAAGATGGCGCTAAAACAGATTTTTCGTATATTACTTAAACTTATTAAGTGAATGCTTTTAGGTCATTGAACGTATAATTTTGATTATTCATACATAAAACCTTAAAAGTAAATGAATCATTAAATTTTCAGACATGAAATCGATAGATTTGAAAAATATTAAATGACCATGTGCATACTAGCGACATCTGTTTACACTTTTCTTAAATAAGTAATCCACCGAGGGCATGGTTTCTCTAGGTCTTATTCCTCTATGGTTATACTTAATTTATGGTTAAAGTTCCGCGTGACGTCACGACTTTGTACACTTTTTACAATTAAGTTACGTCATTAGCCCCCACATATACACATACCTATTCAGGGAACACGCTTTCGAATTGGACTACAGTTGGCTTGAAAAAATAAGTTAAATAACTTATACCAACTTAAATGTATGAAATAATCCGGTCAAAATCTTTAGTGGAGAGCCAAGTCCTTTTAATCGCAAATCAAGATATAAAAGCACACGAGAAAGTAACGAATAATCTTTTTTAAATACTAGGATAGGTTCTCATAATTGGACCTTGACATTGATTGAAACTTTGATTCCCCATTTCAACCTTCGTTAGATTTTCGTGAAACTCTTTCTTAGCCTGAACATAAACCTGCCAAATTTAATTTTCTAGCTTCAGTAATTTCAGTAAGACGATGGTGAATCACTCATACAGGACGTTCCTTTTTATATGTACTTTAAACATATACGAATATAATACGTCATCAATCACCACTGGGTATTAAATCATTAAATTTGTGTCTCCTGTAGCCAAAAGTTAACGAAAATGAAGGGTTCAGTTCATGTTTTCTTCATACAGGCCAAAACTATGCCTGACGCCCTACCTGAACGACATACATGTGATTATTAGGTACAGATATAGTGAATAATATGTTCCCATCGGTAAAGCTCGGATCTCAATCGGAAGACGACGGGACCCGAAGTGTCAATTAATTATTGTATTCAATGAGTGGCATGTTTGTATTCATTAATATGAAACTTTATTATTTACTGTTAAATGTCAAAATAAAAAACTGACAGGTGGTATGATGGGTACTGAAGCTAATTGAGCTGAGCACGATAAATACGAACTTTTCCGATAAAACATGATGGAAACTAATTATGCACTAGTTACAGCTGTACCCCGTCAACTTGGAGAAACGCTAAATGTGTAGATATTTCGGACGCCGGCTACGCTGTTTAAATTGTATGCGTTGTATGTAGGTCACTGCCACTGCGAGCCGGGTTTCGCGCCGCCACTGTGTGATCTTCCTGGACCAGGAGGCTCAAACGACTCCGGACAAGCCTCCAACAGCAGCGGTAACCACTATCTTATCCAATCCAACGAAAGACAATCTGTGTACATACTCTATTCGTATATTTAGTTAACTTAATGTAAATAAACCCACGTGACGCCTCACCGGCCAATCAAGACATACCACAGATCAGAAGGAGCCAATCAACAAATACTATAGATAAAATAGACTGACTGGAATAGCTGAGTCACGCGGGTTAGTTTGTTTAGGTAACGACCCAAACGAATAGATTAAGTGTGTCGTGTCAAGTCGTGTGTGTGTGTCTGTGTACTTACCAACTTGCCTCTCGATATTTCGATGAAGAGTTGGTACAAACTAGTTTTCTATGCTGCAGGCGAGTCTTCGTCGACGAGTGGAGCGGTGTTAAGCCAGCTCCTCACACACTTGCTCTGGCCCCCAATTCGCGGTGCATTCGAGATAATCTCACAATCGAGATTAAACGTCAGTGCATATAGTCGTTTGAAACAACTATATGAATCTGACGTTTAATCTCGTAATATCTCGAATGCAGCGAGAATTGGGGGGCTGTTCATCAACCATGTCAATCTTAAAGGCGGCTACTCACACACCTGCCGCAGAGGCGACTTAGGGAGGACTTTTGAGATGACCCTAAATCGCTTCCTTAACTCTCGTGTTTTAGTCAGCAACGTACTAAGGCATAATACGGTGTTAATTTATCCTCGTGTCAAGCTTGTTAAGACCGCAGGGGCGATTTTTGCCGTGCCGACCTACAAAAACCACAATCAAGGAAACGATTTAGGGCCATCTACAACTCCGCCCGACCGCGGTGCACCGAGAATTGGGGGCCAGAGCGCTGCCATTGTCTTTTTTTTATTTGAAGTGAACTTAACATACCTAGTCTGAACGCGCCAACTTTAGTTAACGCATCTTGTAACTAACGTGATGCACTAAAAACGGTTGATGTTTGCCTGGGTTTGTTAGTGTCATACATAGTTTATTTGTTTTTTAGGGTTCCGTACCTCAAAAGGAAAAAACGAAACCCTTATAGGATCACTCGTGCGTCTGTCTGTCTGTCCGTCTGTCACAGCCAATTTGCTCCGAAACTACTGGACCGATTGAGCTGAAATTTGATATACATATGTAAGTTGGTGACCACAACACGGATGCGTGACGTAAATATATGAATTTTAAACATGGGGGCCACTTTTGGGGGGTAAATCAGAAAATTAAAAAAAAAGTTATGCAATCTATATTGTGTTACATATCAAATGAAAGGGCTTATTGTGAGGACTTTAAATATATTTTTTTCTAAATTTTAAGTAAAATAATTTGGAAGTTATTTAGGAAAATAGGCGAAAATTGACCATTCCCCCCCTTATTTCCGAAACTACTGGGGCTAAAATTTTGAAAAAAATACAGAAAATAGTTCTTTACCTATAGATTACAGGAAAACCTATAAGAAGTCTATGGTATTTAAAGTAACCTAGTAAATTGCAGATAATCATGTACGGAACGGAACCCTCTCCACGCGAGTTTAACTCGCACTTGTCCGGTTTTTATTTTTTTATTGTGAAAGGCAAACCTCAACCCTTAGGCAAATCCTCTGCTGCACTGGGAGTGAAGAAATAGCATAGAATGCGTGCAGATGCTTATCATCCTGGCATGTCGTAAAAGTCGACTAAGGAACGGGTCCTCTCCAACATGGTGGACTATCTGTATGGGCGATGGGCTGATCACCTGTCACCATACGGTTCATCATACCATCTTAGGACTAATTAATCGAACGTGGCCACAAATAGTCTTGTGGCTCTGCCCACCCCATTAGGGATTTCGGGCGTGATGCTATGTATGTGTATGTATGTGTATGAAATGCAAACAGCTAGTTGAACCGATAGAAAAGTGATCACCACCGCCTATGGCGTTGCGTTAATGTCGTTCTAATGGGACAGACGGGGATAGGGGATGGACGGTTATGGGATGGGCGTCTGCGGCCCTAACATGCAAGACACAAGGATAAGTTAAACCGACTTATCTCTAAGTGTGTCTCTCTCACGCTAGTGCCGACGAAAGAGATAGTCATTGAGATAAACGGGTTCGACTTATCTGTGTGTCTTGCATGTTATGGATGCTGGGTGTTTAGGTTCTTTGTGAGTTAATCACGTCGTACCTAAGATTCAAGTCGTTCTAGTTGGCGTTCTAGGCCGTCAGGTGTTACGTTATTATTAAATGACGATATGAATTGAATTTTGAACTTTGAGACCATGAGTATTGAATAGAAACAGCTCAGTAACTGATTTGCTTTCCACAGGTCTAAGGAACTTCATGGTGGCGATGTACATCATATTCCTGGGCGTTATACCTTCGATCGTGCTCAGCATTTTCTTGGTCTACTCCATCGGCCACTGGAAGAAGAAACCGTTTATACATACGCCCTGTTACAACAATGATACTTTTAAAAATACCAGTAACATCTGTAACTTTTTTAAGAGAAATGTCAAAACTAGTGTATCTCGTGTTTCAAATTCTAACGTTAAAAAGCTTAATAATAAGGATAAAAATATTGAGGTAACCGATAAGAAATCAAAAATTACTAAAGAGGACATTGTTATTGTTCAAAATGTCCCCCCCACTGTAGTTGGTACAGAACATAAACCTAAAGACAATGTAATAGAAAACAATTTCAATTATACAAATTCTATCCCGACTCCCACAAAGCAAGCTACATCTAAACCTAATATAAGTGTTAAACCCAATGTAAAACCGAAACCTAACATGACATTGTCAAGCGATAATAGATCTAAAGCGAACAACATAAACACTGGTTTAGACTTTGCGAACGAGGTTGTGTTACAGCGGTCCAAATTACGTAAAGTTACTAATGGGAATCTAAAAATATGAATCCAGTTAACTATGTTATTCCTTTAACAAGTGGACGAATTCAGAAAATCCACTCAAATTGAGCTTTAATTAAATATGATTAAAGTGACGTTTCAGTGACGTTTCTGTATAGGTTGACAACGAATTGAGGGACATTTAACAACTTAATATCTAGTCAAACGCTTAGGGGCCGTCCATTAATCACGTGAGGATTGAAGGGAGTGTGGGTTTGACAAAAATCACGAAATGTCACAAGGGGGGAGGGAGGTGTAGTAAGATATCACGTGTGTTTATTCACATTATTTTTTTCAAACGCGCGATTTTTAAATCGAAAAGCGGTGAATAAAATAAGATTGTACTTTATACCTGTATTTAAGATAATATTCTAAAATATACTAAATAATTTAAGATTTTTTGTAGGTACTAAAAATACACGTGATGTTGGGTGGGGGATGGGGGGGTAGTCTTAAACCTCACCAGCGGCCCTAACATACATGTCACAAAGATAAATTAGAACCGTTTATCTCTAAGTGCGTCTCTCTCACACTAGTGCCGACGAAAGAGATAGTCATAGAGATAAACGGTTCTAATTTATCTTTGGGGCATGCATGTTAGGGCCGCAGTATCACCAAGGGGGAGGGGGTTAAAAAATGCTTAAAAAAAGATCACGTGATTAATGGACGGCCCCTTAAGTGGCGTTTCTGAATTAGGTCATTAGTCGCTTATTTCGTGTCTCTTAGCCCGACAAATATAAGTTGACCCGCGCGCTTATAAGTATGTAAGTAAGTAAGTTTGCGTTATCTCATGGTAATGACACAGGCCCTTTCGCCAAGCCCTTAAAATTAGATTATTTGTTATTTATTAAATTCATAAGAGGACCATGGTATTCAGAGTAATTCAGACACGCTTCAAATACAATAGCTTTAATTTTAATTTTTTTCATATTCAGGTTCAGGTACTTTTTACGTTCTGATCTGATAATGACTCTGGTCGTGAAACGGTTAACCTAATTATTTTGTAGATAGTATCTATGGCTAGATGTTGTAAACCTATTAATTTATTATATTTTGATTTCTAACTTTCTTTTTGTGTCTTTTCTCTCTCTTTTGCTTTCTTCGCAGCTTCCTCTCTTCTTTACTTTTGACTTTTTATAGTTGTAATTTTGTAACTTTCTAATTTTAGTTAGGGGAGATAAGAGTTGTAAAAAGATCCAATCCATCCATTCTGGCTCTACATTCTCATTTGTTATTGAGAAAATAATAGATCAAGCACAACACCCTATTTTGTGTTTGTGATAAAAAGCGCTCTTGTGGAAAACTCTTAGTACTTCTAACCTCTCAACTCAGTAAGCCTAGCACCTAGTTTACTATGTTCCAATAGATGGCGCCACCATTCCGGTCGTTCAATAGCCTCGTATGTAAATAAACTTACTTCGCGCCATTGAAGAATGTAAGATGTTGATACGTACGCTTGGTTTGTAAGTAAACGCAACGCATTGTCGAATCGTATTTCGCGCCGGCTGCACGCGTACGTGTAATTTACCGGATTTTATCATAAAATTTAAATTTAAAAGTGGAACGGCATTCGTCAGATGCTACTAGTGAGGTGATTTTCCTGTTTTTTTAATTTGGAACATTGGGATTAATTTTCCCGCGTTTCGGACAGTTGGAGTTGTCAAATATTCTTTTTAAAGTTTCAATGAATTAAAGATTATAAATTTAAAAAAAAACACCTATTAGTGACATTCGTGGATACATGACTTTAATTTGAAAAGGTGAGTAAAAACTTTTTGTCCCGGTCTCTAATACAAGCATGATTGCTAATCCGAATCTCTGCTGCTCGACGGCGACCTCAACGCTGTCAAAAAGAAAATTGCCAAGCCATGATGTTATTCTGTAGCAGTGTTGCCAGACTCTAGACACTAAAATCCTCTACATCCAAGACCAACATCCGAACGTTGAATAAGTTTAAAAGTCCGTATGAAATTGGAAATCGTAAATATAAATATCTTTGATAGGTACATGCCTTTTTTTTTTTTTTTATCATATTTGAGTCAATATCCAAATTAAAACAAGGTGTATTCTATTCCCTAACAACCGTTTTGTATGAAGGACAGCTAACACAAAGTAAAAATGTGTAAAATAAATGAATAATGAAAGGGAGAACATTCAATTGTTACTATTTGTGGCCATATTGTGTGTTGTATTGCATTTTGAAATACGTGTAAGTGTAACATACTTCCTAGTATAATATAACGTGTCGCTGAAAATCCGATCCGTACGCAATTTTTATCCGTGTACTGAAACTTCGTTAAAACCGTATATATGGCAACACTGTACTGAAATGTCGGGACCACATCTACGGGTTGATCTCTATTCCCTTATCTTAACGACGTGATTCGGGAAAACCTTCGCCGAATCCCGCAGATGTAGCACCGGCATAATGCACAAAGCGTTTCACTTGCTGATAGAAAACCGGTTTGTGCCAGTTAGTTCAGTCATTTTAGCTCCAAATTTGGCAAAATCTATGGGTATACTTTTATCCATCAGGATATCAACTTTTCCCCGACCTCCAGGGCGAGTCTCAACCCCCGCGCCCCTGAACGTATCCCGAAGCGCGGTTTTTACAGTGTTAAAGAAATTAACTAACTCTGCTGCACTGGGAGTGAAGGAATAGCATAGAATGCGTGCAGATGCTTATCATCCTGGCATGTCGTAAAAGTCGACTAAGGGACGGGTCCTCTCCAACATGGTGGACTATCTGTATGGGCGATGGGCTGATCACCTGTCACCATACGGTTCATCATACCATCTTAGGACTAATTAATCGAACGTGGCCACAAGTAGTCTTGTGGCTCTGCCCACCCCGTTAGGGATTTCGGGCGTGATGCTATGTATGTATGTTAGAAACCATAGGTACACAATACAGGAAAAGTGTGTATGCACGAAATGACCCTTGATAAATTTACTAGCGGCCTCTCATTCATGCAAAAGCGATTAGGCATATAGTTTCCGCGCAAACGGGCACTGAATATGATCACTTTTTCGTGTCTTTTTGAGAAAACTACACTTTTAGCATAAAAGTATGATAGGTAAATGGTGAAAATAACAATACGCGGTGTGACTCGTTCAGTTGACAGAGGTTTACTTCGCTCTATGACAAACATATTCCGATAGATAGAAGTACTCCGTAACTATATTTTGTGACATTTTCTTTTATTTAAACTCGTCGTCGCCGCTTTGAGTGCTTCGAGTCCGAGAATTATACCTTCTCTACAAAATTATACTGCAGATTTGTGCAGTGGTGTGATTCGCTAACTGATCAGCGGATAAATAAAACTATTAATTTAGACGGTAACCTCTAAGTCATTCGGTCGAAATTTGATTGTCCGCATCGCTGATCAGCTGCTGCGTTCATAAGACAATCACAAGGCATAGCAGCGCCTCTATTCGGGAACGCTAAGTGATTCTGTAGCGATTCGCGAGCGAGATTGCTCATCTCGCTCTTACGCATTACGCGTCGTGCGGAAGAGTGGGATGAGAAATCTGGCTTAAGAGTCGCTACAGAATCACTTAGCGTTCCCGAATGAGGCGCCTGGACACCGTTAATCAAATAGTTCACTTCGTTAATCGCTAATCCGTTACTAAAAAAGTTAACTTCTTTAAACGTTAAAGCGTTACATTTCCGAAGATTTAACGGCAGTTAACGTTAATCGTTAATTGTTAATTCGTGATAGAAATTGCATATATCGCAAATCCTTCAAACAGTCGTCCCTCGCGCTGTCACCGTTTGCCCAACCGGTATTTAGAATAACGCGCGATAATCTAAAATCAAATGTCAAAGCAAAACGCGGCAACTAAACGCCTCGGTTCCCTTCGCGTCCGCGCGCGCCCTCTAGCGAGAGAGTTTCTGTTGTTGGCCGACCGAGCTAGACGTGTGCGTGCTTGCTTGCTTATTTTGTAAACCTATAAGAAATATATAAGTAAAATCATAGAATATCGATGATACCTAGCCCTGATATTATTGTCTAACAACGTGTAGTGTGTTTTGTAACCGAGAAATAAAGTTCCTGGTTTAACTCGTGCGCAGTTGTTTCAATTTTGACAATACATTATATATGTCTTTGTGTTAGTGATTTGCTAACAAAAATGTTGGTAAGGGCTATAGAAGTTTTGGCAGGACATGAAAAATTTATAACTTGTTTTTCGCGGCGCGGCGTGGTCCGCGCAGTGTCTTTTTGACTTAATTAACGATTAACGTACATTAATTGTTTTAACGGAAGTTAATGAGTCCGTTGACAAAAAATTTAAGTTAACTTAAAAGTTAATCCGATACTCGAAATGTCAACTTAGTTAATTAACGGATTACCTGTCTTGTGCCCAGCTATGTCACAAGGCTGGGCGGCTATGTCTATTTACGTCCTCGTGGTTATGTTACTTACAACAGGTAGCTTCAGACATGTAAAAAAGCCCAATGTGGCCTACTTGCAAAATAAATATTTTCATTTCATTTTCAACTCAATTTGCGAAACCAACCTAACCTTTGCATAAAGTTCAAATTTCTAGACATCGCATCAGTGCGGCATTACGACAGAAAGTACCTACCTAATCCCTAATCAGTCTATTTAAGTACGGAGACACGGACTGTAGCGTGCAAAGTCATAATAAGGTAGGTTCTTAAGAGGAGTGTGAACCTACGGCTTTTCATACAAAAGGCGATAACGATTTCCACCCCTTAAATATTAACCGATTTTGAACAATTTTTGATAGGTGGTCAGTCAGAACAAAATCTAGGTCTATACGTTTTAGTTTTTTGACTATAAACAATAAATTCCGTTTTATTGCCGTTTCAGTATTATCATACAAAACTAATTACGTCCATTATTTGACTTTGTTGATTTTTAAACAATATTCAAAAACCGTACTTAGGTATAGACCTAATTTTGTTCTGATCTACCTATCAAAAGTTGTTTATTGTTATAGGTACAAATGGAAAATCGTCCACGTGAAATAACCATTCTGAAGTTGTCCAAAGTGAATTTAGTCAAAATGTAATTATGCTGAAAAGTATTTATAACCAAGTTTATTTTCGTTGTAAATTAATTAATTAATTAACGAATAATGTACCTACATGGACGTTCAAGTGGACGATTTTCCATTTGTACCTAATGACAGTAAATCTCAAAAGTTTGTCAGAATCGGTTAACGTTTAAGGGATGGAACTCGTTATCACTTTTCGTGAACAAGGTGATTTTTGCCGTGGGTTCACAGTCCTCATAAACGATTCCTCAAATGTTGTTTTCCTTCAGCAAAAAGCCTTTAAATAGGTACCTAAAAACTTCAAATTAAAAGCCGAAATAATTTAAACCCACGACCGACCGTGACCCTCCTTGATATACGTAGGTAAGATAAAAAAAACAAGTCTAGGTATTTATTTCATATAGGTTGTTTTTATTTTTCATCATGTGAGACTGGGTTCGAACGTTGACCCATTTCAATAAAACAAAACATCATTAGCCATTGTTTTTTTATTATTGACGTATAAAAATAAACTAAAGAAACCATGGGCCTCATTAGCAAGCTCAAAGTCTCACAACGGGCGGGCGAGCGGGCTATGCTCGGGGTATCTCTGCGAGATCGAATCATGCAGAAATTAGGAGATCCGTAGACAAACGAAAGTTACCGACATAGCCCACCGGGTTAGCAAGTTGAAGTGGCAGTGGGCAGGGCACAGCACGCAGAACAGATGGCCGATGGGGCCGAAAAGTTCTCGAATGGAGACCACGGCCAAGATCAGGATCAAGATGGACAGACGACCTAAAACAGACCGCAAGAAAACGCTGGATGCAGGCCGCTTCCAACCGGCCCTTTGGGATATCGATATGAGAGGCCTATGTCCAGCAATGGATGATAAAAATAAACTTAAACTAAATAAATTTACAAAAAAAACAGCCAAGTGCGAGTCTGACTCGCGCGCCGAGTGTTCCGTACTAACGTATGGAAATAAAAGTACCTTGTAGGTATGGAACTCTAAAAATAAAAAAATTAAAGGTAAATTGCGGTTTACGATTTATGACTTATTAAAAAAAAAACTACTCACTAGATCTCGTTCAAACCAATTTTCGGTGGAAGTTTACATGGTAATGTGCATCATATATTTTTTTTAGTTTTATCATTCTCTTATTTTAGAAGTTACAGGGACACATTTTACCAGTTTGGAAGTGTCTCTCGCGCAAACTATTCAGTTTAGAAAAAAAAATGTAAATCTTAATGCGGTTCACAGAATGCATCTACTTACCAATTTTCAACAGCATAGTGCTTATAGTTTCGGAAAAAAGTGTCTGTGACATACGGACGGACAGACAGATAGACAGACAGACAGACATGACGAATCCATAAGGGTTTCGTTTTTTGCCATTTGGCTACGGAACCCTAAATACGTCGCCAATCTTTAAAGCTTGTTGCCGATAAATTACACTTCTTTATCACACTACTATGGCTTCTAGCGGCCCTAGCAAGGTTGACACAAGGATAAGTTAACACAGTCTTATCTCTAAGTGCGTCTCTCACAGTAGTGCTGACTAAGGACACAGAGAGATAAGACGGGGTCAAGCTATCCCTATGTCAACCTTGCTAGCTGCCGCTGTTCGTTCAGCCATTTTTCAATAACTAAGAACGGGCATGCAAATTTTTTATGTCTATAAAGTTTGTTCGCCGAGGTTTGATAAAAAAATAGGCTTCTTAACTCATTACAAATAGCGGCCCGCTAATTATTTTTACCGATAATAATAAAAAATTAAAGGCAAGAACTATATTTTTTTCATACTATATTATTATTGAATAGCCAGTATATGTCCCATTGTTGCCATATCATCGGACAACGACCATTATGATACGTTCAATTGCTTCGACGACGACACACTCGAAGAGTATTCTAGAACGGAATGGCAATATATATCGCCGAGCTTGACAACAACTGCGCGCGGCGATTAACGACGCCCGTCATACAGTTTGCGATAGGTAAGCGACAGTCGCTATTTCGAGACGATATCATAACTAATACCTATTTATCAACTCGGCGAACAGACTTTAGTATCGGCAGTAACTATTTGTGAAAATCTTGGTTGCATTCGCTTTTACCAGAATTAAACGGAAAATGGGAAGGGCGCAAAAGTAATACATTACACCAAATATTTGCTGTCATTTGATGGATCATGTATGATATTGATGGACCTTGGTGACCCAAAATTGTTAATCTACTTATCATATAGAAAAAAGCACTCGTTTGGTGACTGTACGATTTACCAAAGAAGTTAGGGAAATAATTGAAAATTTAACAAATAAAAAAAACCGTTTTATTTTTTACTTTTTAGTAATTATCGTATGCGATTTAACGACACATCTACTACATCAATCAACAATAGCATAACGCCAATTGCTCGTAATCCTTTTCAAAATGTTCCTATCCAAGGTGCAAGCACATCTTTGAGGAGTTCTCCTGGTTCTTCACCACCGGTACTATTTTACCACACGCATTTTCATGAGCATAAATTGCTTTTCAACCTTATACAGAAATCTAATTGCCACCCGTGAAATACTTATCATGGAGGAATTCCGTAAGTTATCTATGGTCTTCATAATCAGTTTCAGTTCACCAAATAATGCTTTTGGAACGCAACTGCTTGAGTTATTATAGAAAATACCAAAATTGTTATATGCGTGCCTATAATATTTGAGGAGTTCGATCGATTCCTCATAGATTCTCTGATCAGACCTCGTCTTTGACCACAATGGGACTAACTTGGAGGTATACCCTATCGATGAAAAAAAGAATCGTCCAAATCGATCAAGCCATCTCTGAGTAATCGGGGAACATACATAAAAATTAAATACGAATTGAGGACCTCCTCCTTTTTTGAAGTCGTTTAAACAGTATGTAAGTACATCTTATCTTATCGTAGAGGGTGGGGTCCTTGCGGATACACTTCGACCCTACCTATGGGATCTTTTGTGTAATTACCCCTTTCTTCTATTAGGAAATGTAGGTACATACATCCAGTCTTAATCCAAACATATATGTATGTATGTTTCAGTTCTCATCTTATTTCGTTTTTCCTCGCCGGTGGAAAATGAGCTTTAGCAGACGTTTCCCCAAAACTTTTTTCTATGTTTTCAGGCTGTTTTATGCGTGATCGTTCATTTATTATTATTTATTAGTCTCCGTGTTATCACGTGTCGGTCGAGGCCAGTGGATTGAGCTGTGACTGGCCCTGCCCTTGGCATAGAAAATGGTTGGCGTGCAGTTAAAACGTATTGACAGACAATTCGGACTTATTGCTATAATTGTCCGTGGCATACATTATGTTATCTTAGGATTAGATCGTTTCGTCTAAGATGCAATTGGTCTATGCAGCAATTGGTCTATGCAGCAATTGAACTGAATAGTCTTAAAATTTGTTCGTCTAATTAGTGTTTCGTCCAAAACGCCACTGGTCTATGCCGCAACTGGTCGAAATAGCAACTGACCAATACTAGCAAATCGTCTTAAAATAAGCCCGTCTAATTATTAGAAATACGCCTAATTCTCTACGTAAGTGATACATAGAGTAATACGTAAAGGGTATTAACTAGTAAAGTCGCGGATAAAAACTATTGTATTATTTATTTGTTACTTATTTGTTGACCGAAGATATTCCACAGAATGTCTTCGCCAAAATCGTGTATGTAATCCTTTTGTTTTGTCAATTTTCTTACTTAAGTCTGTCGTCTAAACTATTGGCAGAAGCCCTTCAGAGACATTTGTAATATTTCCACGATAAGTAGGATATTGATATTGACCCATGGCATTATTTTCTTAAGTGGGTTTATACTAGGCCATCCGCAATTTTAGACCAGTTGTAATTTAGACCACGTACATTTTTGACCTTTTGCATGCTTAGACGAAATGTTTATTATTAGAAACGATACCTACTAACCCGAGTTAAGTATCGATTCGAGATCAGCATTATATGTTGATTCCGAATAAATATTTAACTCAATTTCGTCAAAACTAGTACTCAACCAATCGAACATGAACACCGAATGTTTCGATGAAACATTTGATCGATCAATACAAATGAAATAGTTTAAAAGTTGTAGATCGAGCTCGTGGCACCAGTCACCTCTAGGCTTGTAGTAAACTAACTTTTGCCTGGGACTCCGTCCACGTGGAATTCGGATATAATTAATTCCAACTTCTAAGTTTTCCAGGATTAAAAGTACCACATATCCAATTATATTATATACCAAGTTTCATGAAAATCTGTTCAGCCGTTACGAAGCTGAGTGGTTACAAACGTACAGACAGAAACACACAAACTTTCGCATTTATTACATTTGTAGGATAGGGACTAGGTGCCCTTGCAACGTCAACATTAATATAATTTATACTTATATATAATTGAACACTTACATTGTCAAGAAAAAACGTGAACGCCTTGGCTTGAATGTCAGTTTATTGGTAGGGCTGCACTAACGATTGTTTGTATGAATATTGTATGTAAACACTGCCACGTAATGGTTGGAAAATAACCCTTGGTCGTTTGCTAGAAAAAAATAGTATTACAGCTTGAGAAAGTAACAGCTGTAAAAGCATTATTGAACTCTTATTTGTTGAGTTATTGTGTACTGTTTGCTGTGTCTGCCCCATATTGTTATTATAATTACCTACTATTTGTAATTGCAGGCAGTGTCAAAGAATTATTATTGAAGGTTAACTGGGCCAAGGCGCAGGTTAGGCATCATATGGAATACTGTTCCCATCCCTGGGCTGGAGCGCCCCAATATCAACTCCTTCCATTTGACTGTATACAACGTAGAGCTGCTCAAATTGTTAATGACCGGACGCTTTCCAATCGGCTTGACCCATTGGCCCTGCGGAGGGATATTGCATCTCTTTGCATCCTGTACCACATTTATTATGGGTGGTGTTCCGAAGAATCGTTCGGGTTATTACCTGCTGCCAAGTTCCACCATCGAACTACTCGCAACAAACTTACCTCCCACCCTCACCACCTTGATCGGTGGCAGTCAACTACCGTAAGTTATTTGCGGATTTTTTTGCCACGTACGGTAAGTATTTGGAACGAGCTTGCTGCAGCAACGTTCCCGGACGGATACAACCTAGGGATCTTCAAAAAATGAGTCTACTCCTTTCTCAAAGGGCCGGCAACGCATCCGTGATTCCCCTGGTGTTGCGGGTGTCCATGGGCGGCGGTGATTGCTTACCATTAGGTAACCCGCCTGCTCGTTTGCCCCCCTCTTACTATAAAAAAAATGGTGTGTCGCTTCGACCATTGCTGATCTATTGTGGCAGCCTTTTCTTATAGTTCACTGCTTAATCCTGTTGCATCCAGGAAGTCCCAGATGCTTTGGGCAGTGAGATCGTGTATCTCTTCGGGGTGCACAACGAGTCGCCCGAAGTGGATACTTCTGTTGCGCATGAGTGATCCACATGAGCAGAGGATGTGCATAGCTGTTTCCTCTGGCTCTTGGCAGAATCTGCAAATTACGTTTTGGCTCATGCCCATATACGACAAGTGTTTGTTTAATTTGCAGTGACCAGGTGTGTGTGTGTGTGTGTGTGTGTGTGTGTGTGTGTGTGTGTGTGTGTGTGTCTGTTAAAGAATACCCGTTACTTGCTGCAATTGCAACAGATTGCACCTTGCTGCAATTGCAACAGATCCCGCCACAACGGTTCTGAACTGCGACATCCTAAGTATCTTTCTGAAAAACGAGCTGAAAGAGCCATGGGATTCATCCAGCGTTTCAAAACTGCGGCTCGGGGGCTAATACCGGCCCGCGGCAATAGGCTGGGCTTGCCTGGCGTCGGACCTTGAGGAGGAAATAAATTATGTATAGCACCCTTAGCGCCCTTGAAACGTACGATTTTGTGGAAAAGGCAGGCCCTAGGGACAAAAAGTCGGTATGCGACTCGTCGAGCTGTTCAACTGCAGGTTGGAGAATTACAACTCAGAACGTGAGACCTTCAATAATCTTGATTGACCGCGTACTGGATGGTGCAGGGCGGGCAGATCACCCACACGGTGGACTAGGGATCTGGTGATGATTGCAGGACTCGGAGACGGCCAATGTCCAGCAGTGGACGTCTTTCTGCTAAGATGATGATAATGAATCTTGATGCAGCGTTTTGGTAAATTTCCTACTGATAGTTTCACTATCCCTTTATAATTGTGATTATAACATTTTTGTGGCAAAAACGTCAATTAACTAGGGACTTCCTTCCGATATTTTTATCGATAACTGTTTCAAATTTCAAAGTGAAATTTCATAGTAGATAGGTATTAAGTTCACCGGATAAAATAGTAATTACCTAAATGCGGATCAAGTTCCTAGAACAATTCTATTCCTGCCACAAAAACTTCTATGTCTGTATATGACTAAAAGACCTATAACGACGTATATAAACAGCTTAGGGGTGCGAGAGTAAACGCTAGAGCCAGGTAATGCAGTGTACCTACTAATTGAATTATGTATGAGATTCCAGTATCAAGGGACGACAAAAATAGCGAACCAGTTGAGTGCGTGATCTGTATAATACTTTTTAAAGTAAAGCAAACTATCTTCTCGTGTTTGTTCGTTGGAAAAATAGGGATACTTTTGACAGAAAATTGGATAACTTCAACGTAACTTTCGGATTAAACCGAGATATCCAGAGCTCCGGATTTCAGGCCTAAGTAATACCATTTATTCTCGTTTTTAGAGCAACATTGATATAAATAAGTCCATCACTTAGTGGAGGAATGGAATTATAAATAACCCCAGGGACTCCGTCTCGCTTCGCTCTGGATAATTTTGAAAAATGTCCTCGGAAAACAAACGTACAACCTTTAATACACTCTGGTTCATAGCTGTCCACCAGAGAATATGTGGATCTGCTAGGTCATGACTCTCCCCTGCGGCCCTAACATGCGAGACACAAGGATAAGTTAAACCGTCTTATATCTAAGTGCGTCTCTCTCACACTAGTGCCGACGAAAGAATATTCATAGAGATAAACGGGTTTAACGTTTCTTTGTGTCTTGCGAGTTACGGCCGCTGAGCTATATTGGTGCAGTTATTTATTTATTTATTAAACGATCCTAGTTATAAAATATATGTATGTGTTAATTTTGGCTTATTATTATTATAGTGTATTTGGTATTTCTTTGTCCTGTCTTGTTGTAACATTCAGGATAAGCTCCAGATAAAGGAACTCTTCAACGGTCAACAGCACAGACACGGAATTTAGAGTACGCATTTTATTGCAATATTAAAGTGCAATGGGCAAAAAAAGCTGGTTATAAAAATGCATTCTTTAACAAAAACTTATTTCCATGTAGCTACTTAAAATCCACTTTTGCTTTCATGCTAATTTCTAAATAATAAAGAACTTTGACAACATTATCCAAGATATAGTTCCAAACACGCTTGTGTCTATGACACGGTGTTTGCGTACCATGGATCGGCCATTGTAAATTACTACAATTATAACTATTTACCAGTAAACGGAGGATCAAAACAGTTTGATCTGGCTCCAACCATTAACTAATTGACCGGAAAGATGTTATCTCGTTAGAAATTAAGGGTATTGTTTTCGCCCAGTCGGGCGGCACGGGTACACTTTCGGGCTCGAGTTATTTTTAAATTGAAGTTAAAAACCCTTTAACATATTCTATATAAGTTACCTAATCAATTGAATATTTTTGTTTGATTAAGCATGTTTTTGGTGGTTTCTTAACATTCTTTTTAAATTATTATGATAACACAACAACAATAGATTTTAATTTTATTAGTCTTAATTATCATTTATGGCCGAATTCAGAAACGCCACTTAAGGATTTGACTAGATATTAAGTAGTTAAATGTCCCTCAACTAGTGGTCAACCTATACAGAAACGTCACGGAAACATCACTTTAATTAAAACTCAATAGAAGTGGCCTTTCTGAATTCGGCCATTAGTGTTTTATTACTTCGTAATTCTATTTAATTTTATTTGAGTTTTTATATACGATGTAAAATCGATGTTCGACTTGAAAAGATGACTTTCAGCTGAGTTTCTTGCGGCGCCTCTCGAGGCTCTGGTAATCCATTTTAATTTATTCATGTGACAAGTAAAAGAGGCCACATGTGGCCAATTTGGTGAATAAAAGTTTTGAGTTTTCATACTAGCTTTTGCACGCGCCTCCGTCAGGAACTGTGCAGTTTTCCGGCATTAAAAGTAGCCTACGGCCCTCCAACTATCGTTACGCAAAATACCAAGACTTTTGAAATTCACCTTTTGCGAGAAAACGTGCTTCGGACGCCGAGTGACGACTGTAATCGATAAAATGTATGGGAAATTGGGAAACGGCATGCCGTGGCGTCAGGAGCAAGAAAATCTGCTGTCGGCCACAGCCGACTGTGGCGTTCAAAAGGTTAAAGAGGAACAGATAAGCACATTCGCATTTATAATATTAGTAAATTAAGAGGACTCAGCCTTTTCATACAAAAGGCTATTACGATTTTCACCCCATAAATGTTAACCGATGTCTTGACCAATTTTTGATAAGTTTTTATTCAGACCAAAATCTAGATCTAAACGGTTTTTTGAATTTTGAAAAAAGATCAAAAAAGTCAAATAATCGTCGAAAATAGTTTTGTATGGGAAAACTAAAACAGCAATAAAACTGAATTTATTGATTATAGAGAAAAAATCAAAACGTATTGACCTAGATTTTGTTCTGACTGACAATGTACCAAAAATTGGTCAACATCGGTTAACATTTAAGGGGTCGAAATGGCTATCGCTTTTTGTATGAAGAGCCGTAGATTCACGCTCCTCTTAAGTAAAGTTGAAAAACGGTTGAAAATCGCCCTCATTGAAGAATTTTATGTAAATAAGTATACAATTTTCCTCAACATATTATTTAACGTTTAGAGAAATCGCTCTTCCTAGCAATTTACAAGATAATAACATCAATAAGTCTTTTCAAGCATACTTACTTAATAATAATAAAACGGTGGAATAACCTAATGCTATTAAGTTTTATAGTTCCCATCATGACGTTATACAAGATATACTGTTTGACCGTTTATGTTCTTATTAAAACTAGCTTCCGCCCGCGACATCGTTTGCGTGAAATTCGGTGATAATAGGCTAGTTTCCTAAAAAAATCTAATTAGTCCGTCTTTTACATGATAAAAAAATATTGAAAACATATTTTTTATTTTGTCAGTTAAACAAAAAATTACGAAGATATAGTGCGTTGAAGTTCCGTTTTTCACCATTAAGTGACGTCATTAGCCCCCACTCCCGAACTTTGATGCGCATTATCTTTGTCAACTTTGATTGATTTGATAAAGCAAAAAATTTGTGCTTAATATTTTTCGATAATATAACTGAAGGACTAATTAGAATTACAATTTTTTTACCCAGGCAACATCCCTATTATTCCGTGGGGAACATTACTCCCTTGAATTTTTCCGACGCTTCCAGCAATCCTCGTTTTATTTCAACCAATTTACACAAAACCTTGACAAATTATATACTTAAACCTTCCTCATGAATCACTCTATCTATTGGTGAAAACCACATTAAAACAGTTCAGTCGTTTTTGAGTTTATCGGTAACAGACAGACAGACAGACGCAGCGGGCAACTTTGTTTTATAATATGTAAGGATAATGCCATATTGCGCCTGAGTGATGAGTTGAGTTTTGTGGCTGTAAGGCTAGACGTAACGAGGGGAAAACATAAGGAAGGAATGCATAAGAAAATATACTCTATTTGTTTAGGGAGTTAAGTAATGTAAGCAACCTAACCCACGTGACCCAGCTTACCAAATCAAGACATATCACAAATGAAAAAGATTTTTTTTCCTTGGGCTTTGATGTTATTTCGTAGGGAAGTATGAAAACATTGACGCGCGAGTGAGACTTGAACTTGACCGGTCTTTTTACGATGGGCCTTTACTGTAAGTTAATGCTTAAGAGCTACACAGCAAAATAATTTCCGATATCGCTTAGGCAATGTCGAAATAATTGATTTTGGCAACATTTGGAGTCATGTTCGTGTTGTGATAATCATATACTTAAGTATTAAAAAAATGATAAACCCGACTTTAAATAGCCTTTGAAAAGTAAGTTTCTTTCTTCATATTTTAATTATGTTATTATTTATCATGTGATTTAACGACACACATTTACTACATCAAGTAACAATAACATAATGCCAATTGCTCATCACCATTTACAAACTGTTGCTATCCAAGGTGCAAGGATATCAATCGTTGAGGAGTTCTCCTGGTTCTTCACAACCGGTTATTACACCACATGGATTTTCATGATCATAAGTTGCTTCCGAACCTTATACAGCAATCTTATCGCCACCCGTGAAATACTTATTATTTAGGAGTTCCGGTGATCATCTATGGTCTTCATCAACAGTTCCACTTCACGAAATAATGCTTTTGGAACGTAACTGCTTGAGTTATTACAGAAAATACTAAAATTGCTATATGCGTGCCTATAATATCTGAAGAGTTCCATCGATTCCTCATAGATTCTCTCATCACACCTAGACTTTGACAACAACGGAACCAAACTAGAAGTATACCCTACCGATTAAAAACAAGAATTTTCTAAATCGGTTAATAAATGACGGAGTTGTGAAGTAACAAACAAAAAAATAGAAAATAAAATACAACCGAATTGAGCTCCTCTTTTTTGTAAGTCGGTTAAAAAGGCCCTGATTTGTGCGAGGAATATCGAAAGGTAATCATTAAAATATACATTCATACATTTAACTGGCAAATTATAGCGATTATAGTGACGTCTTCAATCCTCTCTTCGTTTCCAACGACCTTCACTGTTTCCGCGTGGCGACCACTATTTTCGTCTAATGACCAATATCTATAAATAGTAGTCATTGTCTTGTCATAACATAAACAAAATAATAATTAAAGTTAAGAGAGTTTACTCTTTCGGCTGAATTGCATCTTGTTTTTTCGGAACACGTAAATTTTTCATCAATCGGCGTGTATTCAGAATGTATACTATCTCATACAAATAACATACAAGGTTTTGAAGACTTTGGATCGTTTGTTTGGGACTTTGAAGATGTAATACTACACCATGTTCCTGCTCAGTTGAAGACGGCCCACATAACGCAATAACTGGGACGTTAAAAAAAAACGTATCTACTTATAGCTAATTTACACATTAAAATAATAATAAAGAATGTATGGCCCCCTACAACAAGTAGCTTGTCATACTTGCTAAGGCTTGACCAATGTCGTCTGTCAAAGTTAATAATTTTATATGTCAATGAGCAAGGTTGTCCATTTTTAAGGAAATAAATTAGGATAAACGCAAAATCAATAAAAATCTCAATCTCAGTACTGAAGGAACGTCGTGTTGTTAATTTAGGTGAGTATGTATCTAAAATAATGACGTATTCAAGGTCACACTTTATATTATACATACATACATATTATCACGCCCGAAATCCCTAATGGGGTGGGCAGAGCCACAAGACTACTTGTGGCCACGTTCGATTAATTAGTCCTAAGATGGTATGATGAACCGTATGGTGACAGGTGATCAGCCCATCGCCCATACAGATAGGCCACCATGTTGGAGAGGACCCGTCCCTTAGTCGACTACGAGTCGAGTACGACATGCCAGGATGATAAGCATCTGCACGCATTCTATGCTATTTCTTCACTCCCAGTGCAGCAGAGGAGGGCTCTTTATATCAAGAAAGTAAATTGAAAACATAATTCGTTACTGACTCCCCTTGGTAAACACTAGCTGAATAGGGAAATCTTTTATCAAGATGGCGCTCAAATAACAAACACTGCGCGAATTAAATGTTCCATTATCAGCAGTGATCGGCATGACCTGTGCCACACCGCGGGATTCAAAGAGGAAATAATAATATGGACATGACATGGTTCGCAAAAATTAAGAGTTACCTATGTTATATGTATTTGTAAATAGAAGTCAGAATATTTAATAAACTCATAAAATATATCATTTTTCATTGAAGATAATATTGATAAACTTTGGTTTTATTTTATACTGCGTAAAATACTACGTGCACTCATATAAAATATGTAAGTGTTAAAATATAATCATTTGAAGTGCATAAAAACCCTTTTCCCTACCTGGCTACTACTACCTGTTACCGATTCGAATGCTGGAATCCCGGGGAATATCCATATTAACATAATGATTGAGGTCATTGACACCATGTGGCACAGGTCATGCCGATCACTGAATATCAGATATGATGACGCCGGCTCCAAAAATCATACCCTCTAAAAACTCTACATCATCAATGATCAGCAGTTGGCGAATCCCTCCAACCCAAAGGTCCAATCCATTAAACCTTTAAATCAATTAAGATGGCAGATGGACTCCTAACTTAGTATGATTCATGCCCGTTTGATTATTCGAAGTCGAACAAAAGAACAATGCTATGGGATGGGAGTGCTGATTCAATTTGTATTTGATAAGCAATCAAGCGGCCTAGAGAGACAGGCCTGTTCAAATAAGATAAACCTTAGTAGATTGCAGTGGAGAAGCGTGAAATATTTTGTACGGGAAGCCGGAAGAATTAGAACCGTACGTGCGAGTTTGACATTTAGTTAGAGTAACATGGACTTCACTGACAGCTAGCCGTAGCTTCTAGCTTGGTAAAGCCGTCAGGAATCGGCTTGTAGGCAGGCTGCGGCACTGGTAGATTGTGTCACACGGGAGCAAAATTATAGGTTTACCTACGACGAGGGAGGTATACAGGATCCTGAGGATTATTCGACTTTCAAGCGTAGCGACGGATTCAAGCATTGTCGCCATAATTTAGCTACTGATTAACACATACATACTGCTTTCCACTCATCCTATAAGGAAAATTATAATTAAATGCTTTTAAAATTATAAGACAGGTTTTATTATTAATTATGTTTACGTGTAATTAAGTATTGACAATACCAATAATGCAATTAAATATAAAAGCCACTGTATCAATTGTATAGTAGAGTTAACGTAGAGAGAGTGCGGCCTTAACATGCCAGACACGGGGATGAGTTAAACCCGTTTATCTCAATGACTATCTCTTTCGCCGGCACTAGTGTGAGAGAGACACACTTAGAAATTAGACGGTTTAACTTATACTTGTATCAACCTTGCTAGGGCCGCTGTACGCTCAAGACTGCTATCGCGCTCAAGTAAGCGTTTTGTTTCCCAATGCTGAGAACCCGTACTTAAGTACAATAGCCTTCTTTTGAGGGATCAAAATAATCTTTCCTGAATAGGTGGAGTGAAAACAAATTTATCTACACCCATATCATAAAACCTCCATTGGTTAATCAAAAACCGTAGGAAATGACCACCATTTTGACAACCAATTAGGAAAAACCAGTGCTGCGATAAAGAAATAACATGACTTCTTTATCGTTTTTAGTAAAGAAATGAGATTAAATTTGGAACAGCTGTCAAAACTCAAGTGGGTCTCTATTCTAGTATCCATAGATATTAAAACAGTTATTGATACGAAACGTCAATTCAGTATGTTTTTTTAATATAAACTGCACAATATTTGATCTCGAGTGACGTGAGAATAGAGACTTCATCCGTTTGTCTATGATTTAAAAAAAAATGGTCTTGACGGAGGATCGCCATGTTGGTGTTTTGCTGAACGAAAGTAGAATTGTTGTTGAATTGAATAGAAAAATTTGTTTGTAATTTACATTTTAGTTGAAAATATGAATAGTAAGTAGTCTTCTCGGAGTGTGTGTGATGTGAAAATGCGCCGGATATCGGAAATATGCAGCCACGATTGCAACAAATAACTTGTTGCCATAAAATATTGTTTCTGAACCCATCATGGAGGATTTATAATATGTGTGTAGATAAAGTTATGTATGCAACTCTGCATAATTTGGTCTTAAAACACACGTGCGATCTTATTATGAAACTCGCCTATCGGCTCGTTTCATGAAACCCGCACTAGTGTTTTAAGGCCTATCATTATGCAACCGTTGCATAAACTACTATTTTCATCAACACCTGATTGACTTGACACCTAATGCAGCTGCTGTCGCCTAATACCGTGTGAGGGATAGTATTTATATCATTATTTATTACAAAATTAACATTTACAGTCAAGCCACATGCCAATTCAATTTACAGATTATACAAATAATAAAAAAAATACATTTATTCAAACAAAATTCGATACTGGAGCCACGGAGAGAGATTTGTGTAAGCCGTCTTAAAAGAAACAAAACTACCTAGAGTTTAAGGTATCTACTTTTGTTTCTCTTGTAACAACTTTGGTCCTAGACTAACTTCTCTTGTAACAATGTAGGTCCTAGATTGTTCGTCAAGGGATTAAAACAAGCTATTTCACACGAGATGTTTAACCTGCTGAGCGAGTGTGAATGGGTGTTACTCCGGTGTTACACAAAACATTACTTTTAACTTTGCCTGACAAAAATAAAGCAAGAACTTTGAATACTTAAAATTTTATTAATAGATTTATTTTATTTTAGCAGCAGTTTAAAGGAAATAAGCTTTTTATCAACGTTGGTAAATGGATGAAGTATTTTAAAACAAGTTTTAATTAAAGTTCAACGAGACCTGTTTTTAAGTTAAATACCAAAGAGCATAATAATCACATTATTTTTGCAAACTATTAGTAGCACTTTTGTATTGCACTAAATTTTCCATAATTATAATTAAAATATTGTTTTTATATTAAGTTATTTCAAAAATGGAATAAGTATTAGAAAGTCGATTCGTCTGCATCTTTATTACGTTAATATCACATTATCTTTGTAGGCTGATTTTCGTAGTCGTTTCCCGACGAAAAAAACATGACATGACATCTACTAATCCCTAGGGAGAAAATGATACACTTTTGTCCAAATCTTCTACTAGATGGCGTAATGAACAAAATTACAATAAATCGTGACCGTTTTGCTGGTGATTGTGGTGTTAATTAGTAAATTTATGAAACACTAGCAAACCCGGCGAACTCCGTTTCGCCACCAGATGGCTTCGTTTTATGTAACATTTCGTTTGGTGTAGCTATGTATCAGAGATGGCGCTGTATGTGAAAAAAGATTTTCCCGCTTTTCTGTTGAAATTTTTCCTGAATTTTCTTTGCTATAAACCTCACCCGAGACCTTTCCAACGAATGCAAAACCGTGGAAATCGGTTCGTGCGTTCTGGAGTTATAGCGTCAGGAAGGAAAACCCGACTTATTTTTATATAGTAGACTATAATCTTAAAAACCTCAGAATTTGTATTAAAATAGTGGTATGTATAACGTCTATATTTAACACGGAAATTCGCATTTTTTGTAGATGCCACATATATATTCAAATGAACGTTGGTAATTAAATTATAATAGTTTTTATCAAATAAATGCATGCTTCATGGCAGCTTATATTGATCGAAAAACGATTGGACAAAAAATATGTTGATTCACCTAACAATATAAATAAACACGGCATTACTCACGAATTATTGTCAGAAATATTCCGACATGTTTCGGACTCGTATGGAGTCCTACTTCAAGGATTGAGTGCGGTCGCGGTCAAAGCAACCCGCGCGTATGTCTCACGAAAATTTTAATTTGTATATTGATTCACCTAACCTGCTTAGAGCATGATAAGAAACACTATCAAAGCGCTACTACACCTAAAGGGAAAAGTTTACGGAAAATTGCGTGACATCGGATCGTGACAGAACAGGGTACTTAAGTGAAAACTATACCGCCAAATTCCAAGAAACACATTTACAAACTGACGTAACTAAGTTTCAAGGACCCAAAAGGAACCCTTGAAGGAACTTTACTTCGGCATGGAACGGAAAGCCAAGATTAACACGTGTTAAAGCATGTGAGAGCACCGTACCTGTAATCACGTGTGAACACGTTTACCAGGAAACCACTTACCGTGTCCGTGTTACCGCGTCAATTTCCTTACAGTCATGGTGTGTTAAGTACTTTACTTGCGTCAGCTCTCAATCCTGTCGTCATTCCAAAACTTCCTTATCATGCGAAAGTTTTCATGGCTATACTATTGAACATAGGATTATTTTTATAATAGGTACCTGCAATAACTTGACGTCATGGACGTATACGTATATAAGGGGGGTGGATGAACCGCCCCCTTTCATATCCTTCCTTTGTGTCAAAGCTGCAAAAGTTAATTAGGTACTAGATTTTATTGGCGTTTAGAGGTTGTTTGTCCGTGTTTGTCATTTAAACTAACTTTAATAAACATAAAGTTTCCAATCCTACGGGACTACCTTAATAGCATTTAGTGTTGGCATATGGTCGGGCCACATGGGTCTCGAGAGTTGGACAACATTTAGATTTGGCCGTCGTTTTGAGGTAAGACCTACAACCAAGGGCCATTGTAGAATTTCCAACTGAAACAATATACTTAATGCAGAAATGCCAACAGTTTTAAACCAACACGGTAGCAGAAGTTGCATTGGCCCAACGTTGGTAAGTAGATGGGCGTACTGATAATATTTTACTGCGTTGGGCCAACGTTACTTAATATCCAATAGGGTCTTCGTTGTATACAATGCAGAAATGCCAAACGTTTTTAAACAACGGTAGCGGTATTCTTTTTGTTATATTGGTCGAATGTTAGTTTTAGGTGGGCACTGCTAAACCTCTACGGATTTCCTTCTGTTGGCCAATGGATGCCAACGGAAAATGCTACTAGGGTACTGCTCAGCTCACTGTGAAAGAGGGCTTGGGGTGTGATTCTATTAAATAAAACTTCGTTCATGAACTCAATCGCCGGCCTAACTTGACCGTCAATGCGTTTAAACTACCAAGTGCGTGCGTGCCTTCGACCTTGGTCCTATTTCGACGCAGCCGGCCACGGATGTAGGCATTTAACTCCACATAATGCCTATAGGTGCACGGGTCAATTTATGACTGTCGGACGAAATGACCGACAGAATTTGATAAGGTCCCAGGGTCTGATTTCTCACAGGCCAGATCGCGCCAGGCCAGACCGACAGGCCATGGGAACCGTCGCATCCGAATTTTAAAATAAATAGTTTGGAAGTTATTTAGGAAAATAGGCGAAAATTTACCATCATCCCTCCCTTATTTTCAGAAACGACTGGGCCTAAAATTTTTAAAAAATAACAGACAATAGTTCTTTTCCAATAGATTACAGAAAAACCTATAAGAAGTATATGGTAATTAAAGTGACATAGGAAATTTCAGATAATCACGTACGGAACGGAACCCTCTCCAGGCGAGTACTCCTTTAGTATTTTTTTTCGTTATGACCAGTATTTTCACGGAGCCGCCACAGAGGCTATGCAGAAGCCTAGGGCGCAGAACTATAACGACGTAGAATGAAAGTGTTTATGTTCCCGAGTGCCAAAAATATGTCCTGAGATCATCTTTGTGTGTAACAAAGGCGGCGGCGCGGCGCGGGGGACGGGAGTGCCGGTGCCTAGAGTCGGTTTGCCGCGTGCTTATCGATGCTTTTGAATAGTTTCCGCACGACTTATGCTTCCCGTCACTAAATTACACTCGTGATATCAAAGTAACTACGCATAAATGTTACACGCTCAGTTTCCATGCAAATCGAGGAACACTTTCCTTCCATCTCGATATAGTTCTGTGAACATAGCTTTTCCCAGCAGTGATACGTATTAAGGCTGATGATTATGATGATGATGATGAATGAACATTAGCACGAAATATCTTAACTCTAGCCCAATTTTAATGATACAATCAATCAACAAAATGAGTCGCCATTAAGATTCGTTTATGGTCACGTAGGCACAGGACAAATTTATTGGCTGATAAAAAACGAATTAACAGATGTCATTGATAGACTTGCATTTTGGGTTAATGAGTCAATGAACCACGTCATTTCGACCTGGGGACGTCCTCTGCTGTACATACCAAGTCCCGGAGAGACTTCCACCTAAAAACGGTCGTGCAAGCCATCTGTGTTCATCGCTACCGACTTCCGATGATGATTCACGTTAAAAATAAAGAATAGTAGTTTATGCAACGGTTGCATAATGATAGGACTTAAAACACTAGTGCGGTTTTCATGAAACGAGCCCATAGGCGAGTTTCATAATAAGATCGTACGTGTGTTTTAAGGCCAAATTATGCAGAGTTGCATACATAACTTTATCTACACACATATTATAAATCCTCCATGATGGGTTCAGAAACAATATTTTCTGGCAACAAGTTATTTGTTGCAATCGTGGCTGCATATTTCCGATATCCGGCGCATTTTCACATCACACACACTCCGAGAAGACTACTTACTATTCATATTTTCAACTAAAATGTAAATTACAAACAACTTTTTCTATTCAATTCAACAAAATTCTACTTTCGTTCAGCAAAACGTCAACATAATGGCGGCGATTCGATCCTCCATTAAGACCATTTTTTTTTAAAATCATAGACAAACGGATGAAGTCTCTATTCTCACGTCACTCGAGATCAAATATTGTGCAGTTTAAATTAAAAAAACATACTGAATTGACGTTTCGTATCAATAACTGTTTTATTATCTATGGATACTAGAATAGAGACCCACTTGAGTTTTGACAGCTGTTCCAAATTTAATCTCATTTCTTTACTAAAAACGATAAAGAAGTCATGTTATTTCTTTATCGCAGCACTGGTTTTTCCTAATTGGTTGTCAAAATGGTGGTCATTTCCTACGGTTTTTGATTAACCAATGGAGGTTTTATGATATGGGTGTAGATAAAAGTATTTTCACACTCGCCAGGCATGTACCCTGCAGGCAGGGGCAGCCTTAGCCATTGCGAGGCTCCGGGCTGGTAGATCTTTGCGAGGCCCTTGTCTTTGTGGAATTAGTTTTAATAATAATGCTACAGATATCAGCGCGATAATCACGATAATTACCTCGCAAGAGAGCGCGAGTGGCATGACCTGAATTTTATAAAGCGTGAAATTCAAATAAACATTATTACTATTAGTTTTTAGGGTTCCGTACCTCAAAAGGAAAAAAGGAACCCTTATAGGATCACTCGTGTGTCTGTCTGTCTGTCTGTCCGTCTGTCACAGCCAATTTGCTCCGAAACTACAGGACCGATTGAGTTGAAATTTGGTATTCATATGTAAGTTGGTGACCGCAACACGGACGCGTGACGTAAATATATGAATTTTAAACATAGGGGCCACTTTTTGGGGGTAAACTAGAAAATTAAAAAAAAAGTTATGCCACCTATATCGTGTGACATATCAAATGAAAGGGCTTATTGTGAGGATCTTAAACTTATTTTGAACTTTAAGTAAAATAGTTTAGAAGTTATTCAGGAAAATAGGCGAAAAATGACCATTCCCCCCCCCCCCTTATTTCCGAAACTACTGGGGCAAAAATTTAGAAAAAAATACAGAAAATAGATCTTTGCCTATAGATATGAAAACCTATAAGAAGTCTATGGTATTTAAGGTAGCCTAGTAAATTTCAGATAATCATGTACGGAACGGAACCCTCTCCACGCGAGTTCAACTCGCACTTGTCCGGTTTTTTATAGACAACGCACAGCCTAAACGGGTGGTCCTAGAGGTTTGAAATTTGGAGGAGACATTCCTCGAGTACCCTAGAGGTGCACTAAAGAGGATTTTTTTTAATCCCATCCCTAAAGGGCTGAAAGGAGGTGATAAAGATTGTATGGAAAATACCGTGGGCGAAGCCGTGGTGGGTCCACTAGTACGTAATATTTTTCTACGTGGGTTGTTGCGCGAGTGCGCGAGGCCCCTGCAAGAGCGAGGCCCCGGGCGGTTGCCCTGCTCGCCACCCCCAAAGGCCGCCCCTGAGCTATTAACGCCAATAAAATCAATTAACTGGAAACTTTTCCACCGTGTCCGAGCCGCAAAAGATGGATATGAATGGGGTTCGTCTGAATACTGTTATACGTCCACAAGGAAAGCTATGGCAAGCAGTGGACGTCGCCGAGTTGAAATGAACGAATGAATGTTATATTGCATGGAGATAGATATTTCCTTGTCTCCTTTGCTGCACTGGTCAGACCTGTTATACGTCCATGAGGAAAGCTATGGCAAGCAGAGGACGTCGCCGAGTTGAAATGAACGAATGAATGATATATTGCATGGAGATAGATATTTCCTTGTCTCCTTTGCTGCACTGGGAGTGAAGAAATAGCATAGAATGCGTGAAGATGCTTATCATACTTTTTTTTTTTTTTTTCACGAAGTGGAAATGCTTTATGCATCGTCACCCCAGCCCCGGGTCAGGGCTTATATGGGGCGGTATGACGGACTCACCCCAGGGGCATACCGTCTAAAACCACTCCGGCGTTTCCCTCACGGCTGTTAAGTGGGGATGCCATGGGATCGCCGAAGCATGCAACCACGACGCCCCCCAGCCTGCTCCGAAGAGCCACCGCCAAGGAGGAAGGGTAGCGTTCGCCAACACTACCTTTCCCCAGACATGTAGAACTGTGAAATGGGCCCCTAACCCTAGTTCTACGAGGGGGTTCGGGCGATGGGCAAACAGAAGTTCGCCCGGTTCGCCTTCTCCCCCAGCCGTCTGCATGCAGCGGGAAAGCTTTCCAGGATCAGCTCAGTCGGCTCGCCACCGACTTTACCGTCCCTTCAAACGACCCCGGCCGCACCCGTCCCATATCAGCAGTTTCCTCTGCTATTCCAGAGGAACACGCTGAAGGACCCTCACAGAGTGGAAGGGAATAGTTTCCGGGAGCGGGTCACAGGCCCTCTGCCTATCCGCATCCCTTCAACTAGACCGATAAGTAAGCAAAGGCTAGCAGAGTCGATCCCGCTTCGACAGTTCTAGCTGATGCCCATACCCAAGTGCTGTCCATCACTCCGATTACTTGGGGCTACGCGAAAGGGGTACGCACTCAACCCTAGAAACCACGAGAGATCTACAGCACCCAGACATGACTTCAACCACTCTCCCTCTCCCAACCGAGTATTAGCCATAGACCCGGAGAGTCCTTGAGCGGGTCACCGGCCCTCCGCCTATCCGCAGCAAGAAACAGTCCCAATCTATGCCCAGGGTGCACCAGCTCAGATACTGCCCTTGTTCTCGACTTCGCGGGATGGTTCAACGTTAGATGCTTATCATCCTGGCATTTCGTAAAAGTCGACTAAGGGCCCGTCCCTTCCCTCTGCAACATGGTGGACTATCTGTATGGGCGATGGGCTGTCACCATGCGGTTCATCATACCATCTTAAGACTAATTAATTAATCGAACGTGGCCACAAGTAGTCTTGTGGCTCTGCCCACCCCGTTAGGGATTTCAGGCGTGATGCTATGTATGTATGTATAGAAACCAAAGGTACACGATACAGGAAAAGTGTGTATGAACGAAATTACCCTTGATAAATTTACTAGCGACTGTTCACCTGTCACCATACGGTTCATCATACCATCTTAGGACCACCAAAATTCTAGGTTTACAAGTGCACGCATGATTCTGTTATTTTCTGTATTGTACCGTGCGCTAAACAAATTAATTTGATTCATATTTATTTCTAAAGTTTTACGGACGGGGTTATTGTCAGGGTATCCATACTATCCATCCAAAATAAAACCCAATTATGACTAATATTGCACATTTAGGTATAACTTATCCACAAGTGTTACTCCTCTGCTGCACTGGGAGTGAAGAAATAGCATAGAATGCGTGCAGATGCTTATCATCCTGGCATGTCGTAAAAGTCGACTAAGGGACGGGTCCTCCCTAACATGGTGGACTATCTGTATGGGCGATGGGCTGATCACCTGTCACCGTACGGTTCATCATACCATCTTAGGACTAATTAATCGAACGTGGCCACAAGTACTCTTGTGGCTCTGCCCACCCCAATAGGGATTTCGGGCGTGATAATATGTATGCATGTAAGTGTTAAAAGGTTAAACACAAGGCTAACAACCTGAGTACTACAAAGTACAAAACAACTTATTTTTAAAGTAAACAGCTCCTTTTATTCGTTTTTGATTTTAGGCTCCAAAGTTTAACGGAGCAAAACATAATTATAAGTTTTTATAATTTTTAAGGTTCCGAACCTCAGAAGGAAAACCGGACAAGTGCGAGTTAAACTCGCGTGGAGAGGGTTCCGTTACGTACATGATTATCTGAAATTTACTACGTTACTTTAAATACCATAGACTTCTTATAGGTTTTCCTGCAAACTATAGGTAAAGATCTATTTTCTGTATTTTTTTCAAAATTTTAGCTCCAGTAGTTTCGGAAATAAGGGGGGGGAATGGTCATTTTTCGCCTATTTTCCTGAATAACTTCTAAACTATTTTACTTAAAATTCGAATAAAAATATATATTTAAGATCACAATATCACATTCGATATGTCACACAATATAGGTAGCATAACTTTTTTTTTAATTTTCTAATTTACTCCCAAAAAGTGGCCCCTATATTTACGTCACGCGTCCGTGTTGCGGTCACCGACTTACATATGTATACCAAATTTCAACTCAATTGACGATTGAGTTGAAATTTGGTATCCATATGAAATATGAATTTTAAACATGGGGGCTACTATCGGGGGGTAAATTAGAAAAAAAATGCAACCTATGTCGTGTAACATATCAAATGAAAGGGCTTATTGTGAGGATTTTAAATGTATATTTTTAAGAATTTCAAGTAAAATAGTTTAAAAGTTATTTAGGAAAATAGGCGAAAATTGACCATTCCCCCCTTATCTCCGAAACTACTGGGGCTAAAATTTTGAAAAAAAATACAGAAAATAGTTCTTTACCTATAGATTACAGGAAAACCTATAAGAAGTCTTGGTATTTAAAGTAACCTAGTAAATTTCAGATAATCATGTACGGAACGGAACCCCCTCCACGCGAGTTTAACTCGCTATTAAAATCTGTGGCATAAAGTATTAAGTGTTTTTGCTATCTTGAAACTTTATCAATGTAGATCATCGGAGATATGCTACCACGCGTTACCCAGAGTTGATTTGCATATCAGGCGAACACAGAAAAAACATTTTATCTACACCCATATCATAAAACCTCCATTGGTTAATCAAAAACCGTAGGAAATGACCACCATTTTGACAACCAATTAGGAAAAACCAGTGCTGCGATAAAGAAATAACATGACTTCTTTATCGTTTTTAGTAAAGAAATGAGATTAAATTTGGAACAGCTGTCAAAACTTAAGTGGGTCTCTATTCTAGTATCCATAGATATTAAAACAGTTATTGATACGCAACGTCAATTCAGTATGTTTTTTAATATAAACTGCACAATATTTGATCTCGAGTGACGTGAGAATAGAGACTTCATCCGTTTGTCTATGATTTAAAAAAAAAATGGTCTTGACGGAGGACGCCGCCATGTTGGTGTTTTGCTGAACGAAAGTAGAATTGTTGTTGGATTGAATAGAAAAAGTTGTTTGTAATTTACATTTTAGTTGAAAATATGAATAGTAAGTAGTCTTCTCGGAGTGTGTGTGATGTGAAAATGCGCCGGATATCGGAAATATGCAGCCACGATTGCAACAAATAACTTGTTGCCATAAAATATTGTTTCTGAACCCATCATTGAGGATTTATAATATGTGTGTAGATAAAGTTATGTATGCAACTCTGCATAATTTGGCCTTAAAACACACGTGCGATCTTATTATGAAACTCGCTAAAAGCTCGTTTCATAAAACCACACTAGTGTTTTAAGGCCTATCATTATGCAACCGTTGCATAAACTACTATTTAAAATTAAAATTGACATATTGTAGGGTCGCGTCAACTAAAAGATAAAGCTGCTATACATAAACAACGTTTTATTATACATTTATTAAATAATAGTGACGGCAGCTGCTAGTGTTCTTTAACACTTTTTAGGGTTCCGTACCTCAAAAGGAAAAAAGGAACCCTTATAGGATCACTCGTGTGTCTGTCTGTCTGTCTATCTGTCCGTCTGTCACAGCCAATTTGCTCTGAAACTACTGGACCGATTGCTTTGAAATTTGGTATACATATGTAAATTGGTGACCGCAACAGGGATGCGTAATGTAAATTAATTAATTTTGAACATGGGGCCCACTTTTGGGGGATAAATTAGAAAATTTAAAAAAAAAGTTGTGCAACTGAAATCGTGTGACATATCAAATGAAAGGGCTTATTGTGAGGATCTTAAAGTAATTTTTTTTTGAATTTTAAGTAAAATAGTTTAGAAGTTATTTAGGAAAATAGGCGAAAATTGACCATTCCCCCCTTTTATTTCCGAAACTACTGGGGCAAACATATTGAAAAGAATACAGAAAATAGTTCTTTACCTATAGATTACAGGAAAACCTATAAGAAGTCTATAGTATTTAAAGTAACATAGGAAATTTCAGTTTATCATGTATGGAACGGAACCCTCTCCACGCGGGTTTCACTCGCACTTGACCGGTTTTTACCTTTAAAGTACGGAATCTTTAAAAACAATTAAGGTCAAACATGGCGCCCATTAATGTAATTTTTTTTTAAATCCATAGATATGCAAGGACCATTACGGTTATACGGTTTTTTATTTATTTAGTTATTTAAAACAATCACACAGCATAACACGTCAGCGCTATGAATTATACAAAAACATAAAGAATAACAAAAACAATCCGAGTAAAATAAAATAAGAACATATATGAACATATACGTGGCATTCATTATTTAACCCACTTCAAAAAATCCGAAGGAAGAGGTTCTCAATTCGACGCCTATATTTGTTTTTTTTTTTAGCTATCACAATCAAATCTGGTTCAAGTGTAATATATTAATAGTTAACTTTCTTGTATGTAGGATTAAACATAGAAAAAATTTAACTATTTATCTATTAGGTAACTTATCGTCTTGCACAAGAAGTTGCAGTTGACGTTAAATGTTGGATAGCTTTTTTATAAATTTAAAAATTGTTTTTTACAATACTACTATATTATTTAGCAAGGTACGTAAACAGGGGCATCCCTAGGGCCAAGGGGGCCATGGCCCAGGGCGGCAGGCTCGAGGGGCGGCGAAGCCTCGCGGCCTTCTTTGGGCGCCTTTTATTGTCAAGCTACCTACAATATTTTTTATTACTAAATGAGGCGGCAAACCTAACTGGCCCGGGGAGTCAAATCTTTAAATACGCAGAGGCACGTAAACGATCAATTACACCCGAGTTGTTTATAGGTTCACGAGCTCACGAAGTGAGTGGAGCGCTTATGTTGCGAGGTAACAATAATCACTTACGTACATCCGAGTTAAACACGCAGATAAGGAAACATATGAAAAACTGAACAGCGGCTCTGTGAGCTAGACCTTGGGAGTTAATAAGTTTTTTTTTACGTTTTTAACCCCGATATCTCCGCCCACTAAATTTAAAACCGGACAAGTGTGAGTTAAACTCGCGTGGAGAGGGTTCCGTTCCGTACATGATTATCTGAAATTTACTACGTTACTTTAAATACCATAGACTTCTTATAGGTTTTCCTGTAATCTATAGGTAAAGAACTATTTTCTGTATTTTTTTCAATATGTTTGCCCCAGTAGTTTCGGAAATAAAAGGGGGGAATGGTCAATTTTCGCCTATTTTCCTAAATAACTTCTAAACTATTTTACTTGAAATTCAAAAGAAAATATATTTAAGATCCTCACAATCAGCCCTTTCATTTGATATGTCACACGATATAGATTGCATAACATTTTCTTTAATTTTCTAATTTACCCCCAAAAGTAACCCCATGTTTAAAATTCATATATTTACGTCGAGCGTCCGTGTTGCGGTCACCGACTTACATATGTATACCAAATTTCAACTTAATCGGTCCAGTAGTTTCGGAGCAAATTGGCTGTGACAGACGGACAGACAGACAGACAGACACACAGACAGACAGACACACGAGTGATCCTATAAGGGTTTCGTTTTTCCTTTTGAGGTACGGAACCCTAAAAACTAGTTAGATAGATAGATAGATAGATAGATATAGACTTTATTTAGATAATATGCCACAATACAGGAACAATACAGCATAAGTAAAATAATAAACAACAACTTAAAACTATTAATTGGATTAATTGCTTGTATAATATTTCTAATTGTTATTAGTGGGTAGATAAATAATATTGATAAAAAACGAATGTTAAATCGCGAGCTTTGTAAATTAGGATTAAGTTTTAAATTTTTGCATGCTGGATTACAGCTAAGTGTGCGACCTAACTTTATGTTTAAGAAACACAATTTGTACACCACACTTGACGCAAATAAATGATTCTATTATATTCTATTCTATTCTATTCTATAACTAAAGCACAAAGACAAATTGCTTATATATATCTGGACAGGCCAAACATGCTACATTATTGAAAAGGCGACCGCTCAGCATGTTAAATGTAGTTAAATGTTTATACTACTTTTCATGATATCAACTTGACTTTACGGTGATGTCCGTCCGTGCATCTGTCAGAGGTGTATTTAAGTACCTATATACGCAATAGTTAGATCTGGTTTGAGTAGTCTGAAAGTACAACGGCACGGAACCCTTTGGGCGCGAGTCCAACTCACATTTGAATAACTTTTCTTTATTAATTAAGAGGTAAAACTGATTACAGTGGCAAAAGTGGTGACATATAAGCATATAAATCGAATGACAAATCTATAAATAGACTTCCTAGATTATAATTGTATGTCAGTGCGTTAGAGTTCATAATTATCACCGTGATTCATTTAAAAAGAATGGATGCCGGAAAATCATTGAAGCAACTATTCCAAGAAAAAATGTGCCGATTTAATTAATCTATCATTTTCCTTATAGCTCTACATACAAGTCCTTGGCTATTGGATATTCCTTAGCACAAAATTCTCAGTAGTGCATATCTGATCAATTTGCGAAATTTTAATACCATCACTGTAGTAGGTATTTGCTGAAAAAAAAAAAAAACTGCTTTTTCATTTTATCACTTAGGAGCAATCTGTATAACTGTTGTCAGTTTGGCGAGGAAATTATTCTTATTATAATGTTATGTACGTTTTCGAGAAATAAACTAAAAAAAAAAGTATCTGTTTACACTAATTGACACTGACTTGTCTTGCATAGGCCCCTGTCACTTAAAACGTGCCACTCACTATGATTACAGTATAGTATGTTAAGGCGCTGATAAGACTTAAATCGGATTTACTTTAACATTTTTTTAACAAAAGCTATTTGATTTGGCCTAGTGAAAAAAATATTCCTTCATATTCATTATATTATTGAAAAAATGACTATTTCCAAAACATGATATGATAAAACTGATACGATAGAAAAAATCGGGAAGTTACATCTGAAATCATCTTTAAACCGTTCTATGTCTTAATTTTTTTAACTTCTAGGTCTATAATCATTAACACTATTACATCACGCTCATACTAAAAAAATTACCAATTTATATTTTACGTGTAGTGTGTACTTGTATAATTCATCAGTTATTGATTTTCCCCATACAAAAACCGCACAGTGCTTCTCGTTCACTCCGGTGCAAACAGAAAGTGACCGATCACTGAAGGTTACTGCCGGTATTGGCTCTTGTCCGCGTCGTAATATTTATATTTTTTTCTCGTTTTGTCGGGATTATTTGTTTTGAAAATGTTTTTATCTACACCCATATCATAAAACCTCCATTGATTAATCAACAACCGTATGAAATGACCACCATTTTGACAACCAATTAGGAAAAACCAGTGCTGCGATAAAGAAATAACATGACTTCTTTATCGTTTTTAGTAAAGAAATGAGATTAAATTTGGAACAGCTGTCAAAACTCAAGTAGGTCTCTAGTATCCATAGATATTAAAAAGTTATTGATACGAAACGTCAATTCAGTATGTTTTTTTAATATAAACTGCACAATATTTGATCTCGAGTGACGTGAGAATAGAGACTTCATCCGTTTGTCTATGATTTAAAAAAAAAATGGTCTTGACGGAAGATAGTATTTGCCGCCATGTTGACGTTTTGCTGAACGAAAGTAGAATTGTTGTTGAATTGAATAGAGAAAGTTGTTTGTAATTTACATTTTAGTTGAAAATATGAATAGTAAGAAGTCTTCTCGGAGTGTGTGTGATGTGAAAATGCGCCGGATATCGGAAATATGCAGCCACGATTGCAACAAATAACTTGTTGCCAGAAAATATTGTTTCTGAACCCATCATGGAGGATTTATAATATGTGTGTAGATAAAGTTATGTATGCAACTCTGCATAATTTGGCCTTAAAACACACGTGCGATCTTATTATGAAACTCGCCTGCGGCTCGTTTCATGAAAACCGCACTAGTGTTTAAGGCCTATCATTATGCAACCGTTGCATAAACTACTATTGTTTATTTGTTGATTCGAAACTATACGTAACAATAATCACTGCAGTGGTGCATGGATTCTCTACATAACGTTTAGGGACAGCTGTGTCAGCGACGAGTGACACTTTTAATTAATACTGTAAGTACATAGCCATTAGGTCTAATCTAAATGAAATTCATCTCTCGTCGCTGACGCAGCGCTGAGCACATTAGAGAATCACACTACCTATAGATTGTGCCATAGCAGGTAAGGAACCGGCCAAGTGTGATTCTGACTCGCGCGCCGAGGGTCCCGTACCTATGAACAAGTGCGATTTAAACCCGCGTGGAGAGGGTTCCGTTCCATACATGATTATTCGAAATTTCCTATGTTACTTTAAATACCATAGACTTTTCATAGGTTTTCCTATAAAGAACTATTTTCTGTATTTTTTTCAAAATTGTAGTCCCGGTAGTTTCGGAGATAAGGGGGGGGGATGGTCAACTTTCGCTTATTTTCCTAAATAACTTCCAAACTGTTTTATTAAACATTCTAAAAATATATATTTAAGATCCTCACCATAAGCCCTTTCATTTGATATGTCACACGATGTAGGTAGCAAAACTTTTTTTATAATTTTCTAATTTACCCCCCAAAAAGGGCCCCCATGTTTAAAATTCATATATTTACGTCACGCGTCCGTATTACTTACTTACTTACTTAAGTATTATATACCAAATTTCAACTCAATCGGTCCAGTAGTTTCGGAGCAAATTGGCTGTGACAGACGGACAGACAGACAGACGCACGAGTGATCCTATAAGGGTTTCGTTTTTTCCTTTTGAGGTACGGAACCCTAAAGACAGTAACATTTAGGTAAGGAACCCTGAAAACCATAAAGAAACTTAATTTCACTGGATTAGGCATCCAATCAAATGCATGAAAAGAAAATAAGAAAATAAACAGTACAAAAGATTTAAAGGTAGAATTGTAGAGTAGGACTAATGTTAAACTTACCGCCAAAAATTACATTTATCTACACCCATATCATAAAACCTCCATTGGTTAATCAAAAACCATATGAAATGACCACCATTTTGACAACCAATTAGGAAAAACCAGTGCTGCGATAAAGAAATAACATGACTTCTTTATCGTTTTTAGTAAAGTGGGTCTCTATTCTAGTCTCCATAGATATTAAAACAGTTATTGATACGAAACGTCAATTCAGTATGTTTTTTTAATATAAACTGCACAATATTTGATCTCGAGTGACGTGAGAATAGAGACTTCATCCGTTTGTCTACGATTTAAAAAGAAATGGTCTTGACGGAGGATCGAATTGCCGCCATGTTGACGTTTTGCTGAACGAAAGTAGAATTGTTGTTGACCTGAATAGAAAAAGTAGCTTGTAATTTACATTTTAGTTGAAAATATGAATAGTAAGTAAGTAAGTGTGTGATGTGAAAATGCGCCGGATATCGGAAATATGCAGCCACGATTGCAACAAATAACTTGTTGCCAGAAAATATTGTTTCTGAACCCATCATGGAGGATTTATAATATGTGTGTAGATAAAGTTATGTATGCAACTCTGCATAATTTGGCCTTAAAACACACGTGCGATCTTATTATGAAACTCGCCTATCGGCTCGTTTCAAGAAAACCGCACTAGTGTTTTAAGGCCTATCATTATGCAACCGTTGCATAAACTACTATTAAAGACTTAAAACGATTTAATTTACATTACGTATAGTTTACATTACGAAAGTGTTTTTCTAATAAAAACTAGGCTAGCCAACATCGCGTGCATACGGCAGATAATGCAAAAGAATGATCATTCGACTCGATTAATGGCTGTATAACTATTAGAGCTGAAAAAATGCATCCGGACTATGTAACTTATGAAATATGCAAGCATTATAGTACACTGTGCATGTAAGGCCGTAAGAAGGGCATAACTAACGAGAGTCTGTTAGAAGCCCGACGCCGAGGGCGGGAGGGCTTTTAATGGCTCGAGATACACGCAATGTTTTTCATTACATTTGCGAGGAAATGAAATAAAAATCAGACAAAAAAATATTTAAATTATTCCCAGTGTACACCGTGAATTACCATCAGGTGGGTAGAATAAACTGTAGGTCGCGTCGGTTGCGCGCTACTTGTATAAGTAACCTCGCCGGACCTGGCGCACGCCCCGCCCACGGGAGTTATGGATTTTGTAACTCCCGCTGACGGCGGGGCGTAAAGAGTAGCTAAATCAGCTATAAGTGCTCTATTAGTGGAGGTTAATTGGGCCATATTATGTGTCGCTTCGACCATTGCTGATGCTCTATATGCCTGCGTATAATAACACCCTTTCCGAGCAAGTGTGAAGAAATATATTAAAATGCAATGCATAGGTTATCTAACTAATTAACTCTACATATAGCCATGCGCCCCAACAAAGTTCATAATTGTTTGTTCTACTTTAAAACAACAAAAACAATACAAAAGTCTCAAACTTCAGGCTTAAGCGCTTCAGCGTGAAAACATAATTTAGTATTCATGAAACAGCTGCTTCATAATTTATTTGCCGTTGGTCGTTGCTTTTTCACTTTGAAGAGTAGGTATAACAGTTGAGAACAGTGGCTTAACTACCAAAGGGCTAGACGGTGCCGTGCAAACCTCCATTGAAATATAATAGTAAGGAACTGCTCAAAGAAATTTTCGCAATGCATACTTTTGACGTGTCAGAACGCGAATCTGACACCATCGCACGATCAGTCGCATGGCAACCACGGTCCTTTGACACCCGTTTAATCGAGACTATTATAATTAAGTATCTAGCACAATTCCACAACCTGTAAGACAGCACCACCGACCCCACCGTCCACAATGATATGATAGCGTGTGAATCAAGCAATATTAGACTTTTGTATGTACAATACTGTGAAAAAGTATAGACTCATACATATTTAAAGATGTTGTTTAAAACCAATGGGATATTTCTGAAAATGGTTTCGGTAGATAAATAGCGCACGCAAATAAAAGTGCCTTACATTAGTTATATTTTTTATTTTTCAATTAATAATCGTAAAAATCTCCAATAGCCTACCATCTATAAATTTAAACTGTGAAAAATTATAAACTCAGTGCCTATATTTATTCGTTATTGACTCAATATTTTGTCCAATCACCCTTATTTTTTATAACTTCTATTAGTCTTTTAGGCATGCTATCAATTAACTCCTTAAGTGTATCTGTTGAAATTTCTGCCCATGTTGATCTCAATCTTTGTTTGAGTTCATTAACATTATTTATTATTGGTTTTTCCTGATCATACAATTTCCTTGTTAATATCCCCCAGACGTTCTCTATCGGATTTAGGTCTGGACTAACTGCTGGCCATTCTAATAACTGTATACCAAAGTCTTGAAACCACTGTTTTGTAGTTGCAGCTACATGGATGGGGGCATTGTCCTGTTGAAAAATTATGTTTTCGTCTTCAGTCAGCGTAATAAAAGGTAGAAGGTAATCATGTAACATTGCTTGATATCCAACAGCAGTCATACGCCCATCAATGAATGCCAATTCGGTTTTTAAGGATGCACATACACCGGCCCAGACCATGAGTGAACCTCCACCTTTAATCCGTCGAGGCATAATTTTTCTATCAAATCTCAAATCATGCCAATAATATTTACATCCATCAGGACCATCAAGATTGAATTTCTTTTCATCACTAAATATGACATGTTGCCAAAAATCACCTTTTGTTATATATTTCTCGGCAAACTTAAGTCGATTCACTTTATGTTGTGTTTTCAAGACTGGTTTACTAAGACATTTTTGATACATAAAATTTTTTGATTCAGCTGCCCACTTTCTCACTAAACTTGGATCACAATTTAGGTTATATCTACGCACCAGAGCTGTTGATGATGCCCCGGTAGCCGAGAACTCCCTTAAAACTGCGCGTTTTACGGTGGATGAAAACCGATGAGGACGCCCTGAACGCTTCTTTCTACCATAATTTTCAATTCCTAACTTTAAAAAAATTTTTACAACACTTTGTGATCTACCAATAGTGTCCGCTATTGCTCTTTGTGTTTTACCGCAGTTCCTCAAGTGAAGAATTCGCTGTTTTTCGATTGCACTTAATGTCTTGCCACGCGGCATATTAAAAGGCAAAAAAATAACTGGACAGAAAATCTGATTATATTAAATAATACGACTTGATTATAGCTTCCTAAAATAATGATAGACAAAGTACTTCTTGCATTTAAAACGTTTTGCCAACGATTGAGTTTATAAATATTCACAGTGTAACTCGTCCCGCTCGAGAGAAAAGAGCGATATCCCAGCTTCAAGGTCACATAGAGTAAAACTAAGTTCACAAATCAATTGCGTCTATTTTACGTTATGCATTTGTTTATATGTTAGTGACATTTATGTAATCAAATATTGAAAATAATATAAAAATATGTTTGAGTCTATATTTTTTCACAGTACTGTATGTGGTAAGAACTAAGACATCAGCAATAGGGTATGGTTAAGCCATGGCCCTGGCATTTGACAACCTTCTATGAGACTTGTTACACGAAATTGTACCGATAAGCATATCCTTTCTTTTGAGATCTTTGCAAATATTTTGCCCAAAGGGCAGTAGGTACACCGTTTAAATGATTTTAAAAGTTTATGGATACTAAAAGATTAAACCACTAGGTTATAAATAAGCATTCACTAATAGTGGAAAGAGTCTTAAGATTACACTAACATTTTTACCGATTTTCATGGCTCGCTCCTTTTAAGAAACCATCAAGAAAAAACTTCCATATAAGTTCTCACGACTCGTGCGACGATGCGTTACGTCTTACTGCATTTCTAACTTTATCTAGTTACAATAAGAGCCATAGTTCCACGTGATTCTGCGTCCTCGGTTGTTGTATTTGTAAACACATGGAATTCCGGTTGTATACTAGGTGCAAAGGTTAGCTTCCTACACCAGCGTATAGCGGGCATTCCACTATGCCACAGAATAAATAATAGTAATAGTAAGGGAGCTGGGTGCCATTTTGTTGGTATATGATTTGTTCGTCTTTCATACTGATAGGGATGAAAGTTTATGTCAATACAAATCGATTTGGTCCAGTAAATGAAAGTCGTATGTCCCAGCGGTTTTTAATTACAACTTTAAAAAATTGTACATAAAAAAATCTGCGATTTAGACATCTGCCAACTTTTGTTTTCTATTCTGGGAGGCCTAATGAATCGAATGGACGCAACGAGAACGACGAACAAATAATTTAGTATAGGGTTTTTTCATTTACATTTTTGCAACTACGTCTCGTTAAAAGAGAGTCCTGCACGTCTGCCTCTTCGATGTTCATCGTTTTGAGGATGATTCTGACCATCAGTCCAAGAGGCAGACACGAACAAATGATTTAGCACACCGTTTTTTTTTTATTTTGGAAACGCTGTCAATTGAAAACCCAGCGCTACCATGGTGGCAGACTATTTTTCTGTGGTTCTGCACAATTGAACAATTCAGGTCTGCCAAGTGAATAAATCATATAAAAATTTTGGCACCCAGCTCCCTAGCTATAACTACGTACTATGCTTCTAATTTACACTATACCCAGGGGCGGCCTTTGGGGGTGGCAAGCATGCCCTGCCCGCCCGGGGCCTCGCTTTTGCAGGGGACTCGCGCACTCGCGCAACAAACAACCCAAGTAGAAAAACATTAGATACTAATAGTACTTAATGTTTATTAGAAATTCGCGCGCTTACGCTGCGCAATTTATAAAACTCACGTCATGCCACTCGCGCTCCCTTGCTTGGTAATTCTCGCGCTGATATCTGTAGCATCATCATTATAACTAATTCCACAAAGACAAGGGCCTCGCCAAAATATTGAGAGACAGCGTAGATCGGTTCGATACTGAAACGTCGACATTAACTACATCACAATGAAATTTCATTCATACCTGGCAACACTTTTATCTGTCAATTTTGTTCGCCAAATTATAGATTCTAACTTTTTAACCTTGGCGTGCCAGTCCACTTATATGATAACAAAGGGTTCAAATTTAAAACACTTCTCTTTTCGGTCGGTGGTAAAGATAAATAAAAATAATTCAACTTCCTTAATAATGCAAATCGAATTCCGAAGGCCATTGAGTGGCAAAGTAGCTGGAAAAGGTTAAGATACGTAAATGATTAGGTTAATAATTATTTTATGATAATTGCATCTCAAATTTATATGTGTTAACAAGTCAGCCGTAGAACTGGTTTAGTTATCATTTGCATAATGTTCGACATGTGCACCGAACCTGTTGAGCGATCATATATGTGACACTGTACTTGACTAACCCAAAAAAATAAAGCATCTATTTGTTACGTTCCACGTCCACTGTTGGACATAGGCTTCCCCCAATGATCGCGACGACTGGTGGTGAGTTTGCGGTGTTGGTGGTCTGCCCTCCCTGCACCTTCCAGGGCCTCAATTCTCGGTGCATTCGAGATAATGTCGATTACGATATTAAACGTCAGATTCATACAGTTGTGTCAAACGACTGTATTTAATCTCGATTGTGAGATGATCTCGAATGCAATTGGGGCCAGTACGCGGTCCCCAGACAAATTTCTACGGCCCGATCGGCCATTCGGGCTACGAGCAATGGGGTACATTGTACCCCGCCCACTGGCAATTTAAGCAATTTTTTAACGCATTAACTGCCACTCCTTTTTCCTGGACCTTCGCCAGATGCCGCACTCTTCTATATGCCTCAAATTCACATGTGAGTTTAACCAACTAACCCAGTGCCTCATACGCACACATGAGTTCAAACTGATTTAACGTTGAATACTAAAATTAATAGAACTCACATATGCGTTGAAGACACTGACTCACAGACGCGTTCAAGGCAATGGATGAAAGTGTAATGAAAAACGCATATACCTATGCGTTGCCGGCAGTGGATGCGTTAAGGGCTAGGGTTTACGACGGGCTACTTTTTCGGCAATTTCTTGCTGGAATTCGGGCTATCCTCATAAGTTTACATTCGAACTTTTTGTTCTCGTTAGTGATGCAATATGTAATCTTTTTGGCAATAGTCCGAATTGCAGCAATAAATTGCCGAAAATTTAGACCGTTTACGAGTCCCTTTATAGGCTATGTCGGTTACTCTCGTTCCTAGTCTAGGAGTTGGAATCAACATAACGGCAAGTACATCACTCACCTTGGCTTTGCTGGTGACATTGTAGTCATGGCTGAGACCATGGATGACCTGAGTATAGTGCTCGATTGCCTCAGTAATCTCCGAACGATTTGGCCTTAAAATAATATGGACATGACGAAGATCATGTCGAATGTCCATGTTTTTTTGCACGAAAAGATAAAATTGAGGGTTTCGATTGTATTATCGTTAATAAAATGTGTAATGTATTAATCTATATATATATATATATATATAACCTCTTGTCACGGTGTTTTGGGTCGCACTCTTCCGAACCGGCTTGACCGATTTTTATGATTTTTTTACGTATATTTGGTTGGTATGAGAATAGGTCGTAAAGTACATACCGATAGGTGATTACGTGTATACGCGGACGAAGTCGCGGGCGGAAGCTAGTATATTTTAATTTATATAAACAAATTGGGTGACAAACTGGCATCATCAACAACAAATAATATTTGATTTGAACGATTTTTCTTTTCCAGAAAATAGGTACTAAGTCCCCGTAAAAAGATGCTATTAAGTTTCATGCAATATTAATTTCAAAGTTAGCAGGGGAAGGCGTTGTATCTCTTCAAAAGGAAAACAAAAACTAATCTCAACTTTAAACTCCGTTCTAAATAATTGGGGAAGAAATCCGCGATCTCATTTACATAGCTCCCTTACTTTCCTAAGGGTTTAACTCTTTACACTTCCACCAGTAATTTCAACTTTACACCCACGAAACAAGGCAGCATTTGTAACATCACGAACTTGCTTTAGTTACTGGGTATCTGACGTAGGTACATAAACTGTGTAAGCGCGTCGAAAACTAGGCCGAGTACAGTCTACAATTTTTCAACTCATTTGAATCAAGTTATAATAGTCTTTCTGTGGACGCCATAAGAACTTCACGATTAACCCATTTTTGTAGTAGAACTGTACGCGTCGCCTCTCCAAGTATGCTGAGATCAGACGGGAATGTACCATCTCCGGCTATAAATTCCGTCACCTTGGGGTAATGACACATTATATGATACTGCAATGGGTTGGGCTTGCGTTCTAATTAAACAACATGACCTGGAGAACCTTATACATCTCCTTTGTCAATAAAATTTAATTACTACTGAAGAGACCGTGTACCGCTCTGCGACTTTTAGATTAAGCATTTTACCGACCCGGAGACTACAAATCTCGTTCTTAGGTATTCGTAATTAATTTGTCCATTTCTTTCTAATAATGGACAATAGAAATAAAAAAATAAATAAGTTATGTAAATTATATCGTGTGACATTGGCAAAGACATTTGACAAAGGCGTATTGAGAGGATCTTAAATATATATTTTTTTAATTTTAAAGTAAATAATGTGGAAGTTATTTAGGAAAGTTTGTAGTGGTAGAAGCCAAACAGTAACCCTCACTAGATGATTACTGTTCGAATGGGCCGGCTCGACCGGGGTAGCACCACACTCTCACAGAATATCGGCGTTAAGTAATAGCTTGCTATTGCGTTTCGTACGGTGAGTGACGAGATCCGGAGGCCTATTCCCTCATCCCCATCCCATCCCTATTCCCCATCCTCCCTAGACTGGCAACGCATTGGCGGCACCTCTGGTGTCGCAGATGTCCATAGGCGGCGGTGGCCACTTTCCATCAGATGAGCCGTCTGCTGGTTTGTCATTCAATTAACATAAAAAGGAAATAGGTGAAAATTGACCATTCCCCTCATATTTGTGTACATTTAATACCCGCAAAATGTTCTACTTCTTATGGTGAGGCCTGTACATCACGCCCCCCCTTGGGGAAACGCCTTTCTACGCATCTACAATCCTTTACGAAATAAACAATATTATGCATAAAATGGTTGTCAGTACACCCACTTTTATGACTATACTCCACATTCGAAGGACATTTTGGATATACAGGCTCTACCTTTTTAGGGGTGCCATTTGTCATCCTTATAAGTTCTCTCGAGGGATATTACATCTTAGAAATTTCACGAATGTATTAGACATACTATGAGTTTGGTCCTCTGCGAGATATGCAAGAACTATATTTTGTTGCTCAGAACGCAATATTATTCAGCATTTAATGAAAAAAATATACAGATTCTTTTTTAATGATTGTGAGACGCGCCATAACCAAAATGGAGATAAAAATAAAGCCAAAATGTATCTATTGAAGTTACTGAATTATTTCTATATGGGCATTTTCACAGGAATTTTGTATATGTTCGTTCAATCGTCATCATCATCTTCAACCGTAAAACGTCCACTGAAGGACGTAGGCATCCGACAAAATAGGCTAGTTTCCTGAAAAAATCGAATTAGTCCGTCATGTACATTATAAAAAAATATATACACATTTTTTCCTTTGTCAATTAAGGATGTGTACCATGTCAAATCCGTAGTATACAACTGTTTCATTTTTCAAGTTTTGTTTCATTTAAATTATGAAGATATAGTGCGTTGAAGTTCCGCGTGACGTCACGACTTTGTATACTGTTTACCATTAAGTGACGTCATTAGCACCTACTCCCGAACTTTGATGCGCGTTATCTTAGTCATTTCAGATGGATTTGATAAAGCAAAAAATACGTGTTCTATATTTTTTGATAATCTAACTGACGGACTAATTAGAAATACTATTTTTTCTTACCACGGAAACATCCCTATCGATAGTGTCCACGCTTTGTAGGCGGACTGGCCACCGCTGTTGGACATGATAGTACTCGAAGAACGCTGCTGCCCATTCTTCGGTTAGTACCTACCTCTGTCGCCACGACACCCATGGGAGGAGACGGGATGCTAATCTTAGCTGGCACCACACGGACCTTTGTCCAATAACCAATATAATAGGTAGAACTTGGAAGGTGACCTTGGAAACTTCGTAAGAAATGGTTTCTTCTTGTAATGCAATTGTGTTGCGCAATTTTCCAACACAACAGCAATTTTACGGATTTCAGATACCTAGGTATAGGTATCGCCACGAGAGGGTAGAGCGAATGATTACACAGTACACAATGCCATACAAAACAAAACACAAAGAAAAGTCGAACGAAATTGTCTTGTCAACACATGACATGCCGCGGTGTGCGTGACCTCAACTCTCGTGGCGATACCTATAGTACAGATTTGCATTTTTGTGTAGTTAGATCTATCTCCCAAATTCCCTGATGATAATTAAAAACTAAAAGAAAGCTGTTATTGATGAGATTGACCATTTATTCAACGCATATTATCAAAAGCCTGACGCCCGACGCAGTGGTCTACGGCCATGACGAGATCCACCGTCTCCTGGTGGCAGGTCTCCGCGGTATGGGGCTTCTTCTTTATCCGGTTCTGGCACTCGCGAAGCTCCAAGAAAAGCTTTCGAACGTGGCAGTCCCCTAAATAAATATAGTATTCACAATCAATTACAGTGTAATGTTTTAATAATCAATCACTCTAATTAGGTATTATTTAGGGATTGCTAATGTATGGGCAAAAAACATTTCCCAAAGTATCACATCCCGAACTATTTTACTCAAATTATCATTTGGCAAAAAATACGTACATACATATATAGCATCACGCCCGAAATCCCTAATGGGGTGGGCAGAGCCACAAGACTACTTGTCGCCACGTTCGATTAATTAGTCCTAAGATGGTATGATGAACCGTATGGTGACAGGTGATCAGCCCATCGCCGATACAGATAGTCCACCATGTTGGAGAGGACCCACCATGTTGACGAAAAATCATTAGTCAAAACAGCTTATCGCAATTTTAAAGTTACCAAAAGTATTTTTTGACAAATAAGTAGGTACGTACCACGTAAGGGACACAAGTTAAACCCATGACAAAGCAAAATGATGCAAAATGATAATTTCACCAAATGAATAAAATGTGAAATGTAAATATGCTAAAGATTTGTTTGGGAAATGAAACTACTGCGATGAATTTTTTGGGAAGTGAAATTTGGCGAAAAATATTTTGCCCAAAGGGCAGTAGTACACAATTATTTAGATTAATAGTAGATTGTTGCACCAAGCAGAAAGTGATTCATTATTGCGCCGAGTGTTGGTTTGGAGCCCGAACGCAAGTGAGGGCTCTAAAAACACGAGCGCAATAACAAATCACTTGATGCGAGGTGCATAATCTGCTTTTCTTTCTACTACTGCTAAAAAAACGTAAAGGTACAGTTATTTAAACCCAACTAGCGAAGTAAAAATAATTTTGGCACCTGTTATGACGCACCCTTAGAATTTTTATATAGCCTATGACACTCGCACGTTCTCCCCGAATCTTAAGATACCCTATTTATTAAAATCGGTCTATTGGTTCTGAAGTTAAAGTCGAAAATCCGAAATTTGTTACAGAAAACTTGTATCTAGTCTATTAATTGTCATATTATGCCATTTTTTTTAAATCTTTTTGTAACCCATACTATCTTATCAGCCAGTACTTTGAGCATAATATTTTAGACGAGACAATCACAGTTCGATATGGCCGCCGATATGCGGCCTGTTTTTTTTTTTGCTAACAGTAAGTCCACAGAAGAGTGGTCGGCTGTCCCGTCGGACTGTGAATGGGCGGATTGGGTAGCTGTTGGTGTAAACTTCTTGATCAACCAACCAAATAAAAAAAAAATACAAAACAGTGCAATAATTAAATTTGTATGCAACTTTATTTGCTCTAGAGCAAATAAGGGCTGCTTTGTGCTGAGTATTTAAGGCCATTATGATGAAATTAAAGCGTAGTAGGAAGAAAATAATATTGTCTTATAGAATAGTTTAGTTAGCCTATATATAAGACCATACGCGCAAAATGCGTTTCCTGCGGGTAAATACGTCGCCAACAATGGCGGGCAGTTTCCTTTGACAAGTGTCGGGATACGCCGCACGGCGTTTTGCAATGGGCGAAACTATGTACTTGAACGAACGAACTTTATATGAAGTGGCCGGTGAACGACTTTTGGCAATTATCAAATGCAATTCAGGAGCTCCTCAAAAGTTTTCAGCTATTCCATCGCCACTGCGAACAAATTTAAAAGTTTGTTGTTTGACGCTGGGAAAGTATGGCACAAAGTTGTACCTATTGACCCAAAAATAATCATTTGCCAGAACACACAACACAAGGCTGAGTTGCAGCGATAAATTGCCAAAAATAGAGCCCGCTCACCAGCCCCTTGAGATATTAGCATAACTTCGAAAACCGCGACCAGAGAAGCACCATGGCCATGGGTCGGCCCCAACAAGAATCACCAAAGTACCGACGAGATCTTTATCTGGATAAGCTACCCAGTGTACGTATACGCGTATTGAAAGGATGTTATAGGTACATTGTTTTTTGCGGCCGTGGTGAGGATATGGGTTTTATTGAGATAAAATTAAGTAACATAATTGGAATAGCACATACTCGACATACATATCCCTCGCTCCCTTTCGAGTTGGTCCGTTGATTTCTGCAATAACAAATGGGTACAATTAGCTACTTGACTGTAGTAATAAATATTAATATATTTATGTGGAACGGTAGCTAACCCTCCGTAGTACATTATAGAACAGGATTTACGAAAATGAAGATTATTTAGAATTTAATAACTTAAAGTCACGTGACTTTATACACCAGTCACGGCGTATCGTATAACGTTTGCATAGGTCGGTTGACCGTTCGGTTGCGTTCCGAATCACGCTGCGACCTTAATCGTTGTGATCATGACTGTTATTCGGACCGCACCCTCATACATTTTTTTTCTAATATGTAATTGTAATTTATAATATGGTCAGATTCACACCTTATTTACGTACGCATGTTTATAAAATCCAGCCTTAGGCCGGGTTTTGTAAAGGCCCGGCAGACCAAATGTTAAATCAAACAATCAGTACAATTTTCGAAATTTGATCGGACGGATCTTTATAAAACAGTCTTAGTGTATCCTCAGGGCCTTGCTTTAGCAGAGTAAGTTCCCAGCAGTTTAATTGCTCGGATAAAGAAGCCAGGGCTCATATAACCCGGTAATTTTTTCAAACTGGTTTCAGTCGCGGATTCCGAACCGGAAACGTTATTTTATCCGGTTAATTGAGAAACCAGTTTCATACAAATTTCGTTTCTGTACCCTTAGTGTGAGTTTTTATCATAACAAACGTATCCAACGCCCTCGCGCTCAACACCTATAGAGATAGTTCGGAATGTTTCTTGTAACTGAAACTTACACTAAAGGCACTATTCAACGAAATTGACCGGTCATTTTGAGTTTAAGCGGTTAAATTAGAGCTAGTCAGGTAATCTCTTTTACACTGTTACGCTGTCCCTCTACGAAAAGACATACCTACCTATGCACCCAATAGTATAATTAAATTATAATATTAATTAAATAATTGATTTGACTAAATCTTAAAATATGTCGGTAACAAAATGTCTGAAAATGAATCGAACCCCACTCTAAAGATTGCGGAATTCAGGTATTTTGGTAGTCCTTTTGAGACATAATTAAAAGAAACTAAGTGGTATGAACCCTACTCCGTATTTCTTATTAATTCTGCAGCAGTTCGCATCAAATCGGTAGAATTCGGTTCATATTACGCGCGGGCCGGAATTTATTAAACACAATTAGGCTGAATGTCATTCACTGTCTGTATCATCCTGCCTGAGTATGCTCACGACTGTATTGCCAATGGACTATAGGTAGAAGGCCGTCCCTCTAAAAAACTTATTTGGCTTGTGTATATCTGAACTGGGCTCCCTAGGCTTAAAGTAGTGAAGCAATCGGCAGGTTACCTGGCAATTTTTCTGTTCAGCAAGTTGCATGTTGAATTGCAATTGATACATACATACATAGCATCACGCCCGAAATCCCTAATGGGGTCGGCAGAGCCACAAGACTACTTGTGGCCACGTTCGATTAATTAGTCCTAAGATGGTATGATGAACCGTATGGTGACAGGTGATCAGCCCATCGCCCATACAGATAGTCCACCATGATGGAGAGGACCCGTCCCTTAGTCGACTTTTACGACATGCCAGGATGATAAGCATCTGCACGCATTCTATGCTATTTCTTCACTCCCAGTGCAGCAGAGGAGGAACTCCCAGTGCAACAGAGGAGGAATTGCAATTGCAATTGATCTCTAATATAAATATGTTTAGAAATAAGCTTAAAGCTTTTTGCTACAGAAATGTTTTTACTCCGTTGAGGAATTCTGTCAGCTGGGTAAAGAACTAATACATTTAATGTGTAAGTAATAAAATGTTATTACTAATTAGATAAATATATAATTAAATATTATAATTAAAGTTAATTTGGGGTTCGTCTACTAATATAATTTCAAATGCAATGTATATTGTTTCTGAATAAATGACTATGACTATATGACATAACTAATCAACGGCCCTAGCATGCCAGACACGGGTATAGGTTAAACCCCTTTATCTCTCGCTCTTTCGTCGGCACTAATGTGACAGAGACGCACTTAGAGACAAGACGGTTTGGGCCGCTGAGGGATATTAGAGTCTACGCGCGGGCCTGGTATTGGGGCCTCCTCGAATATCATTGAATTGCTTCGTAGATTGTATTGCGGGGGGGTACCTTCACGTTGGTAAGGAGGGATAAAGATGAGAAATAATGTGAAGTTGTTTGGGTATTTGCGTGTTTCTTTCTCAATCATACCCAAACGGCTGTACAGGTTATGTTTGGCAGACGTATCATATATATCTCACGCGAACAAAGGAGTTATTCACACTATTACTACCATGAATTCCTACCAGTAAGAATACTGGGAATTTTCTTCCCATTATTATTAACAATTTTATCTTACCGCTAGTAGTAGATAATACTGTCAATTTTTTTCTCACTATTTCTACCGGCTATATTTATATGGCGTGAACAGTCGGGAATATAGTTTATAATGAGGCCAGACGTACAATTATGAGGTAGAATCAAATGTCACGTAGCGTGTGCGTATGCTATCAAGTGCACATTGTTTACAACTTCTACAATTGATAGTACTTTATTATGTGTAGTAAAGGTGAGAAATGCATTTCCCATTTTTACTAGCAGTAGGACAGCTGCGTAAAAAACAGTATACCTACTGGTAGGAATTAATGGTAGGAATTAATGGTAGAAATAGTGGAACTCGAACAAAGCGGGCACAGCTAAAAACAATAATGAATGAAGAAGTCAATTAGAAGCTATAGTTGCGTACGATTCCCAAGTAATGACTTCTGCCCCACATACTAATACCGTTTTAGCATTATCGATTTACGAAACCTCTCATGAACGGGGTTTAATTAAGTCCGTAGTGCTATCACTTGCTTTATTAATATTAATATGAGATAAAGTATGGGACGGTATTATGGAAGGCCGACTTAGTTATTTATCACCTACCATAATAAGCTATATTAGGTCGTAACCATATCACCCACATTTGGTAGTTCCATATAGACCTTTCGTTCCACATTCTGTCGTGTACTAAATGTTTTAAGTGTATGACTGCCTAACTTTGATAACATGTATGGGCAACTATTATGTTTTCATCACACTTGCTCGGAAAGGGTGTTATTATACGCAGGCGTATAGAGCAGCTATACCCGATTTAACTCCTCTATGGGCCCCGCCGTCAGCGGGAGTTATAAACCTGCAGACGGCGGGGCCGCGCGGGGACCGCAACCGGCGGAGCCGCTCCGCGCTGATCGCGATGTACAGTTTATTCTACCCACCTGATGGTAATTCACGGTGTACAATGGGAATAAAATAAATATATGTATACTTTTTGTCACACGGCATCGGGCTTCTAACAGACTGTCGTTAGTTATCCCCTTCTTACGGCCCTAGATGCACAATGTACTATACCAATTTCATCCATATCCTGCCCCCGTAGCACAATATTTTTTTAATCACACTTGCTCGGAAATGGTGTTATTATACGCAGGCGTATAGAGCAGCTATAGCCGATTTAGGTAGCTGCTCTATACGCCCCGCCGTCAGCGGGAGTTATAAACCATACAAAATCCAGGGAGTTATGGATTTTTTGAAGATTTATTCAATGACAATATTAAAATAGCGTAATTATGAACATAATTGCATAGTGGAAACGGGTAAAGGGTCCCCGAGAATTCCATTGCCTAGGGTCCCCGATAAGGCCGGCCCCGTGAGCGCGAATAGTATATTGTACATCTAGGGCCGTACGAAGGGGATAACTACCAGGAGCCTATTAGAAGCCCGACCCCGAAGGCGGAGGGCTTTTAGTGATTCGAGCTTGTTATCCTCTTACTGCCCATGATACACACAATGCTTTTCATTTTGTGAGGTAATGAAATAAAAATTCGACAAAAAAATATATTTTATTCCCATTGTACACCATGGAATGTGAATTACCATCAAGTGGGTAGAATATACTGTATGTCGCGACGGTTGCGTGCGACTTCTATAAGAAAACGATCACCGCCGGACCCAGCGCGCACGCCCCGCCGTCATCAAGTAACTCGCTGATTTTTGTTTGAATTATCTGTTCTAGTGTAACTCATAATCCGCAACTCCCGCGGGAGGCAAATCGGCTATAGCTGCTCTATACGCCTGCGTATAATAACACCCTTTCCGAGCAAGTGTGATGAAATAGTAGTTTATGCAACGGTTGCATAATGATAGGCCTTAAAACACTAGTGCGGTTTTCATGAAACGAGCCGATAGGCGAGTTTCATAATAAGATCGCACGTGTGTTTTAAGGCCAAATTATGCAGAGTTGCATACATAACTTTATCTACACACATATTATAAATCCTCCATGATGGGTTCAGAAACAATATTTTCTGGCAACAAGTTATTTGTTGCAATCGTGGCTGCATATTTCCGATATCCGGCGCATTTTCACATCACACACACTCCGAGAAGACTACTTACTATTCATATTTTCAACTAAAATGTAAATTACAAACAACTTTTTCTATTCAATTCAACAAAATTCTACTTTCGTTCAGCAAAACACCAACATGGGCGCCGATTTGATCCTCCGTCAAGACCATTTTTTTTTAAATCATAGACAAACGGATGAAGTCTCTATTCTCACGTCACTCGAGATCAAATATTGTGCAGTTTATATTAAAAAAACATACTGAATTGACGTTTCGTATCAATAACTGTTTTAATATCTATGGATACTAGAATAGAGACCCACTTGAGTTTTGACAGCTGTTCCAAATTTAATCTCATTTCTATACTAAGAACGATACGGGAATAACATTGCAGCACTCGTTTTACCTAATTGGTTGTCAAAATGGTGGTCATTTCCTACGGTTTTTGATTACACTATGGAGGTTTTATGATATGGGTGTAGATAAATATAGTTACTTGTTCATGAGCCTTGGTATTGTTATTGTCGTGCGTTATTATTGTTAAACAATACCGAGACCTGTTAACATAATTATTATCAGCAAATAACATTATTTGAGCATTTGCACCGATTCGCGAACACCATATTTATCTAGTGGAGAAATCGTGACGACTCTGTTTGTACGTGAATTAGTCGAGCACGATCGTAAAAATGTGGGGATTACACTCGTCATATTTCCGGTGAAAAGTACAAGTCCTTTGTCTCGCGAGCAAGGTACTTAAGATGTATATGCACAGCTGGACACAAGACCGTTAATCCGTTAATTGTTAGATTCGAAGTTAGCATTTCGAGTAACGAATTAACCTTTAGTTAACTTCAAAATTTGGTAACGGACTCATTCGCCTCGTTTAAAACAATTAAAGTCCGTTAACGTTAATTAAGTAACTACTATAGACGGGTGTTATGGATGGTGGTTGCCATGTGACTGAACCTGCGATGGTGTCAGATTCGCGTTCTGACACCTCAAAAGTAAGCAGTGGTACTGACCGATTCCAAGCTGAGCGAACTTCGAACCTAAGATAGTCGGATCAATTTCTCGTTGTAAATTACAATTTATAAATAATCTTGCCAAATGGTCGATGTCATTTTCCAAACAAGGTCATTCAATGATAGCTCATTAAAAGTGACCCTTATTATTTTGTGATAGGGCTCAGTTCAAACTCGCGCCACGTATAATTAAAATCACGGTAAAAAGCCTTTAGGTTCACTTCGTTCACATTCCCATTTTGGTCACATTCCCACTTCGTCCACATTCCCACTTCGTCAACATACCTTCAATTATATCAAAGTAAATAAATAAATAAATTCCTAGCTTAACTAACACGCGTAAAGTAAAAAATAGGCCAAATAGCAGCGGAGCTCGGTTGACAGTTATTGATTTGAAATTAGACAGTGTCGACGGAGCTCCTATTTCTGGGCGGTTTGGCCCTCCGGGCCTGCTGCAAAACTAACATAACCTAAACCTACCTACGTATTTGGCCTAATTTTTACTTTACGCGTCTTAGTTAAGCTAGGAATGTTGTCGAAGTGGGAATGTGGACGAAGTGGGAATGTGAACGAAATGGGAATGTGGACGAAGTGGGAAAAGGACGAAATGGGAAAAGGTATGGATGAAATGGGAATGTTAACGAGGTGGGATTGTGGACGAAGTAGGAATGTGAACGAAATGGGAATGTGGACGAAGTGAACCTAAACGTTCTGTGATGATGCACTGTAAACCAATGTTCTTAAGAGTGTGAATCTACGGCTTTTCATACAAAAGGCGATAACGATTTCCACCCCTTAAATGGTAACCGATTTTGACCCATTTTTGATAGGTTTGTAAGTCAGAACAAAATGTGGGTCTATACGTTTTGGTTTTTTCACTATAATCAATAAATTCAGCTTGTTTCAGTATTCTCATACAAAACTAATTACGGCGATTATTTGACTTTGTTGTTCTTTAATTAATATTCAAAAACGTATATACCTAGATCTTGTTCTGAATGACAACCTATCCAAAATTGGTCAAAATCGGTTAACGTTTTAGGGGTGGAAATCGTTATCGCCTTTTGTATGAAAAGCCGGAGATTCACACTCCTCTTAATAAAATCTTTGTCGCCAAGATATCTGCACTTATGATTCCTTTTTCAAGAAAAATGGGTCACTTCCATTACGCTGCCAATTGCCATGAAACCGACCGATCATTGTTGGGAAGACGATTCTTGCCAACTGTGGTACTACTTACTATATAACAAGCTAAAATGTGTCCGTATGTAAAAATACATTTAGGTTATGTTCCGGCTAATGAAATAGGGTTGCCAAATGGAATATGTGGATTTTGAGACAAAAATAAAAATAAAAAAGTCTGAGGAATACTGAGGATTATAAATATCACTACTTAGTAACTAGAGATGCAACGGATATCCGGTTACTATCCGGTATCCGGCCTATCCGGCCATGATTTTACTATCCGGCCGGATACCGGATAGTGAGTTAGTATCCGGCCGGATACCGGATAGTAAAAACTTGGGTCAGAAATACGATAAAACAAAGAAAAGTCGTCAGAAGTAAACAAAATCAACGTCAGTTATTAAATTAAAACAGTTTTCTTTTTATTTAAGTATAAAACTAATATGTAACATCACGCCGTGAACGATCGAATATTCCCAACTGACGTAATAAAGCGCGTATTGAACCACAAAGGGACTCGCCGCGCTCTTATAATTCGTAACAAGTTGAAACTTGCTCGCCGCGCGAAGGCCGCGCAAGCTAACACAGCTTTAGAGATAGCTCGTGTGCGGCCGGATATCCGGTTGCCGGATATCCGGCTATCCGGCCAATGGCCATGCCGGATATCCGGTATCCGGTATCCGGCCAAACCTCTATCCGTTGCATCTCTATTAGTAACAAATAAAAGAAACCGGCCACGTGCGAGTCAGACTCGCGCACGAAGGGTTCCGTACCATTATCTTATATTATTTTATGGGAGCCCCTCTAAATATTAATTTTATTCTGGTTTTTAGTATTTGTTGTTATATCGGCAACAGATATACCTACAAGTGAAAATGTCAACTGTCTTACTATCACGGTTCATGAGATACAGCGTGGTGACAGACGGACAGACAGACGGACGGACAGCAGAGTCTTAGTAATAGGGTCCCGTTTTACCCTTTGGGTACGGAACCCTAAAAATATAACCACATTTATTTATCCACTCGCCCGCCCTGACCCTCACCATCTGCAGTAGCACGACCTGCCCGCGAGTCGTTTGTCGCTCAGTGCGTCCCTTACATATTCGACTAGTTTGACAGAGACGCACTGAGCGACAAACTACTCGCGGGCATGTCGAGCCCCCCTGAGACATAAAAAGTACGAAGCAACAAAAATCCGAGGCAATTACATGTTATTCCGGGACAAGGGACAAACACCAAATCCCGGGACAATTCCGGATGGTATGTGATATACGGACTGATATCCATCATTTGTTCATTAAAATTTCCATCTACTGTGATAGGAATATTAGGTGTACCTACTGATAGGTATAACATTGAACCTTCCATACCAACCGGTATAACTCTGACAGCAGTCAAACGACTACAGATGTAGTGCATAATTCGTTTCCATCGTGTTTTGTCGGAAAAGTTCGTATTATCGTGCTCTCTCAATTAGCTTCAGCAGGCCCCCAATTCTTCGGTGCATTCGAGATAATCTCACAATCGAGATTAAACGTCAGTGCATACAGTCAGTCATTTGACACAACTGTATGAATCTGACGTTTAATCTCGCAATCGACATTATCTCGAATGCATCGAGAATTGGGGGCCAGTATCCATCATACCATGCTGTCATTTTTCATTTTGACATTTGACAGTAAATAATAAAGTTTCATATGAATGAATATAAACATGTCACTCATTTAATACAATAATTAATTGACATTATCAATTCTATTAACATGCGTCTAATACAAAGACCCTAATATCAGAAATTATCAATTAATTTTGGCAGTGGCCTGTTACAATTTAACATTCAATGGTTGAGTTGCTCAAGTGTTGCCATCCATACAAACGTATTGTTCTCTGTCGCTCGTGTTGTCACCTAGGGGCCACAGAAAATCAGCGCCGAGGCTTGCCACGGCATAACGCTGAGTGGCACCCTCTTTGGCACCGTTCGGCACAGCTTTTTATGTTCATTGTTTATTGTGCTTTTCTTGTTATCTGTCTGTGTCAAATGTGTGTTGAATAAATGTCTTTATTATTGTTATTATTATTCTCTCTTCCTAGCGCTTATTTTTTTCTCCCGTCTTCGCTTACTCTACGGGGTACGCTTTGACCATGATCCCGGATTCGGCAGGTCGGGTTATTATGGAGGAGCGACTGCCGTCTGCCCTCCGTAACCCGTGACAGGGGAACCTGACCAATTGAATCATGGTTACACATTTAGTTACCCAAACGTGCAGGCTTCCTCACGATGTTTTGCCCTCACCGCAAGAGCATCGGTTACCGTAATTCGCAGGCAGATAATGTACATAAGTTGGAAAAACTCATTGGTATATGGCAACCGCTTGGTTTCGAACCCGGACCTCACCGATCACGAGTCAACATCCTTAGCCATTAGGCCACCGACGCTCTCCTTTTTTATTGCCCGGGCAATTATTATTATTGTTTTCTATTTTAATCCAAACTTTTGTCTCAGGGTAACCGTGTCATGGTGCAACCATGGCCACTACTACGATGGTAGTGTCACCACTCGCCACCCAGCCTTCGCCTAAATCCAAACGCCGCCTGTTTGCCGAAGCCAGGCAGAACAGCTTGCAGAAGTTAAGCATCATTTTTGACCACGGCCATAAGAACGGTAAGACTTCTGTACCAGGGTTGGGTACCAGGTACCCAGTATCTAGTATCTAACATTATGGGTTTTCCGCCTATGGTCAAATGTGCAATTCGTTAAAGGATCGTTTGGTCAAAGATGTCGTTTGCCAAAGTAGCGACTCGTCAAACCACTTTCGCCAAGGTTGCTTTTGGTCAAAAATGTCATTTGCCAAAGTCGCGATTCGTCAAACCATTTTCGTTTGGTTTGACGACCGACAAACCAAACTAAACTCGACAAAAAGAGTATTTTGACGAATCGCACTTTTGACAAACACAATTTGACCAAACGAGCCTTTGACAAAAAGAGTATTTTGACGAATCGCACTTTTGACAAACACAATTTGACCAAACGAGCCTTTGACAAAAAGAGTATTTTGACGAATCGCACTTTTGACAAACACAATTTGACCAAACGAGCCTTTGACAAAAAGAGTATTTTGACGAATCGCACTTTTGACAAACACAATTTGACCAAACGAGCCTTTGACAAAAAGAGTATTTTGACGAATCGCACTTTTGACAAGCAGAATTTGACCAAACGAGCCTTTGACAAAAAGAGTATTTTGACGAATCGCAGGTTTGATCATAGGCGGAAAACCCAACATTATAAACTCCGGCGCAAAAGTTGGACTAAAATGGCGGCCGACCGCGCAGGTACAAGCACGTACAAGTACGGAAAAGCGTCGCACCTCATACCGCACCTCGATTTTCGAGTTTAATTAACGTGCCGCTTATTATACCCATGGGTTTACGCAAACTGTTCTCGTTATCGAAATCTATCGGAAATACTGCTCGTTGCCGATACAAGTAAAACGGACCGAGCGATAGTTTTCTATTTAGGTACGAGAACGGTTTGCATAAACTCGCGGCACGTAAAGGCCCGGGCAAACCAAACGCGGTTGCGTCGCGTTTCGAACGCGGGCCCGCGCAATTTGTACATGGCATACCGAAGGCGGTCGGCGGCTTCAACGCGTTTCGAACGCGGGCCCGCGTTGCCCTCGCCCCGCGCCGCTTTCGCGACGCGTTTGCCCCGCCTCGGTGTGCCTCTGGAAATGGCAGCCATATTAAATACAACTTCGCGTGCCCGTGTTGTCTGCAGCGAAAGCGGCGCGGCGCGGGCGCGAAGCGTTTCGTACGCGGGCCCGCGATACTTTTTGGTGTGCCATGGTCAATTTGATTTGTTGTTTTACAAATTGTGCGGGCCCGCGTTCGAAACGCGACACGCCACAAACGCATTTGGTGTGCCCGGGCCTTAAGTTAAACTCGAAAATCGAGGTGCGGTATGAAGTGCGACGCTTTTTCTCCATAAGTACATGTACCTGCGCGGTTGGCCGCCATTTTAGTCCAACAGCCGGAGAATATAATGTTAAGTACTAGGTACTGGTACCTTGTATAACTTTTCTATAGTATTTCCACTACCATTCCCTTATTGATCATTCTGCCTAAAAATCAAAACATACATACATACATATCATCACGCCCGAAATCCCTAATGGGGTGGGCAGAGCCACAAGACTACTTGTGGTCACGTTCGATTAATTAATTAATTAGTCCTTAGATGAACCGTATGGTGATAGGTGATCAGCCCATCGCCCATATAGATAGTCCACCATGTTGGAGAGGACCCGTCCCTTAGCCGACTTTTACGACATGCCAGGATGATAAGCATCTGCACGCATTCTATGCTATTCCTTCACTCCCAGTGCAGAAGAGGAGTCAAAATCAAAACGTCTACGTGAAATTTAGCCTAAAGCATATATTGAATAAGAAGCAAAATGCCTACCAGGCAATATGACTAACGACAGCCTTTACAATCTTTATCCTTATCTTTATCTTTATCCTTAGACAATCTTTAGACAATTTACTGCTTAGGTATTATTGCAATTTAGGCATTTTGCTTGGCAGACATTTTGATCTTTAGACGATTTACTGCTTAGGTATTTTGCCACATAGACATTTTTTTTTTATGTCATTGACTGACAAACGAGCTGACGGCCCACCTGATGGAAAGTGGTCACCGCCGCCCATGGACATCTGCAACACCAGAGGTGCTGCCAATGCGTTGCCAGTCTAGGGAGGATGGGGAATGGGGATGGGATGGGGATGAGGGAATAGGCCTCCGGATCTCGTCACCGTACGAAACGCAATAGCAAGCTATTACTTTACGCCGATATTCTGTGAGAGTGTGGTACTACCCCGGTCGAGCCGGCCCATTCGAACAGTAATCATCTAGTGAGGATTACTGTTTGGCTCTACCACTACCAGTCATTTTGCTTCGTAGACGAATTGCAAGTTAGACATTCTGATCAGGAAGGAGTTACGCTTTTACTTTCATTGTCTGATATTGACGCCTATCGCTACTAGAATAGCAAAGATTGCCGTATCTATTCTACAGTTCGCGCAGTTTGTACTAGTTTACTTACGTTTTTGGAAATCAGTTTTAAAATTATGAAGGGGTAGACAGTCAGTTGATTTGTCTGGTCGCTTTACACGAGATTACGTAATCTAACAGTATCCAGAAGAATTTGTCAAAACTGAGACGGGAGACAGACAATCTGATATCAGAATCATAGATTCAACTTTAAAAAAGTGTTTTTTAGTTAAATATATTTTCTAAACTTACCTGGTCCCACATATCTATACTCATTTTGTTAAGAAAATATTTTAAATTCAAGTTCTTCAGTAAATATTTCAAATTTAAGTTCTCAAGCCAACAAAATTTTCTTCTCTTTGCTTTGTGATGGAAGCCCGGGCGTTACAAAATTTAAACAGTGACCGTCGATTCGAACTGACAGGTTTTCCAATAACACAAAAATTGTGGAACTCCTTGGTACCTACTGTGGAACGTCAGTCGAAAACGTTGTAAAAAGTGTGTGGCTATTTTTTTAACGGAAATCAACGCAATTTTTATTTATACTGAATCATCATCAGTTTGGTATCTCTAGATAATAGTTTGTCAAATTGCCAATAGATGGCAGTACTTTAGCGTCTAATGAAATGCGCCGTAAATGCGCGCTTTCAAACGACTGCTTTCAACACAAATATTTCATTTTGACGTTTGAATTGCAAAGGTTCTCAACGCTTAAAAAACTACTAAAATGGTAGAAATTAATAAATACGCTCTAGCTATGTACGAGTGTGATTTCATTACTATACAAGGTGTGTATGTATAACTTAATTGAGAGCCGGGGTAATTATGAGGTGTGGGGATAGAGTAAAGCTGACAGGCGATGAAGATGTCAATGTTGACAGAGAAATTTAAATACATTCCAATAAATACTTCCGCCATACTTACTCTATGGAGGCATGAAACTTGTGATATGACCATCTTCATTTGCACACTAATTAAGACTATTGACGACAGTGCAAATAATTTTGAAAATTACCCGTACATTATTTCTTATTTGCATAGGTATGTGCATTTTATTTGACTCTTCATGATTTAACGAAAAAATACAGCTAAAATATAAGAAAGAAAGAGTTTATAATGCTTTAAATTCATACTAAATAGTTTACCGCGACCGTTATAAATAAATAATACAACAATATGGTAGAAAAGGTAGAAAAATACAGTTTCCGTGCGGTAACACCGAACTCTGCAGTAGCAATTTGTTGTATTTCTGAGCGCCATTGCTTTTTACCGATGTAATGTTGAAATGATTTTAATCTGTTTTCATCAGCAAATATATGTGATGTTTTAGCAAAACACTGAAGTGATTGTGTACTAAAACTATCGAACTCCGTAAAGTTTTTGTGCTGGGCTTTGTCATGGCCGGTAAGTGGTGACTTTTAGCGCCCGCTAATCAAGGGCGAAATCGGATTCGGAAATCGCAATAAGTCGAAGATGTTTTATCGTTCGAACTCCGACGGTAAATGCAATGTTCTTATAATTGGTGTGATTTTCGTATTTAGTGTTTTGATAACAGTGTCGATAGAATAGTGGAAGTGTTTGGTTATTTTTCTTAACATACAAAGCCGAACGTTTTTAACCTTTACCTCTTGCAATTCGTCGTTACGCTGGAATTTGGGCACGGAGAAGGTTCTCGCAACGGTCTATACGGTATATTATGATTGAAAAACACGATGTTTTACTGTATAACGCTATAACAAAAAGTTGTTTGCATTGTAACAGATGATAGAAAATAATTGTTGATCATGAAGGTCAGACAGGCACTGAACGGTTGACGTCGCTTACACACATTTGATTTACATGTAAGCTTAATTATACAGCAGTTTTGACATACTCAACACTGAATAAAACATAAAACGTCTCATTTTTGAATCGAGATCTGTGTAGCAGATTTTTCATAGAGACCAGATGTTAATGTTAGGTAACAAACATGATGAACACCTTGATTCTGGTCCCAGTACATGTGCTTGCTATCATTTGGCGTGGTTCAATGATTTTAAACCCCTATAATATTTAGAATGTTGAAGTTACTTAACATTTGTAAATTGGCATCTGGGGTAGATGCAACATTTATTTATTCGATTTAAATAATACCAATATTTCAACATAATAAAAGATGAGTATTAAAAAGTTAACTCTTATTCTTTTTATAAATTGATAACTTATGACATGGGTATTGTCCTGAATAAAACTCGCAAATTTTTCACAAATCAGTATTGGTACTCGTAAGGTTACAAATACTTAGACATCATTAGCGACCTTTTCGCAGATATTTATTTATTTATTTATTTCATATATTAATAAAATGTAATTTTACATGTCAAGTTCAGATTTCAATTATATTTAACATTCCTTTTTTATTTCTTAATCATAGTTACAGACTAAATTAAATAAGTTCAGTTAATTACATTATTTATTGATTTACATATGAAATAGAAGAATTTGCGATACTAAGAGGTGTGTCGGAGCCCCATGCTTACCCAAAATATTTTTGGAAGTACTTGCTATAGATTAAACATCAATGGATCAAAATTGATGAACCGGTGGTAGATTCATTCCTTGACCTTCATAAGAGCTTGTAAAAGCCTAAATTGAATAAAGATAGTTTGACTTTGATGCATCTAAGATTCGCACATGACCTAGTTATATTTACAACAGAGAAGAACATTACCATTGCCAGGGTGACATCTTTTCTGATGGCTGTGTAGTCCAAAGCGTAGTTTTGTGTCTACCTAGACAAATATGGACATTCAATGTCCAATCAGTGACTGCTTGCAGCATGGTGTTTTATTCAAACCTTGAATGAAGTCATCTTCATTAAATTGGTACTTGTAAATAGTGTAGAATTGGATGTAACCTAATAGCAAGTCGTTTAAAAACTACATAATACCTACGTAATTAACAAGTGCATTACATGCATTCCATCCGAGATTAAAAGCATTATTAAAAGCATATGAATATTATGCTTTAAGAAAACAAATTGGATTTATACAATATTGCTAAAAAAACTAGTGTAAATCATATTCTAACTTACATAAAAACAGTCATTACACATTAGGTTACCTAAAAACGTATTATTAATTTATTTTTAACATAGAGCTCCCGCTATTTTCCTAGTAAGACTTTATTACAGACAAAGCAAATATGAACAGACTAAATAAATAGTACACAACAGATGCTTTCCCTGTTTTTATTTGTCAGTGTATTCCCTAAAAACTTGAAAATTGTTGTATTTGATCTAGAGATTGCCCTAGGTTTTATGTAAATAATTAAATACCAAAAGCACTTCAGTAATAATAATAATAATAATGTTTATTTCAATAACATAAATAACTTCAGTAAACTTTTAATAATTAATTAAGTTTTAAAGACTACATATTGTTTACAGAAAAATGTTTAATCAGATGAAAATGAGTTGATTCATATGAGTGAATGAATGTACGCAATGTTTTAGAATTTCTAAAGGCAGGTTTAAGTATTTTCGACAATTCGGTTAGCCTAGTTGGTAGTGACCCTGCCTATGAAGGGAACACTCCCGAGTTTCATACATTTTAGTTATGATGAGCACGAATTTTTGTTCCCATGTCTTGGATATTTCACAATGTTGGCTAGCCTAGTTTTTATTAGTAAATTCATCGTTTTAAGTTGAAATCTATAAATTAAATTTGTAGCGGTAAGTATAACATTAGTCCTACTCTACAATTCTACCTTTAAATCTTTTGTACTGTTTATTTTCTTATTTTCTTTTCATGCATTTCATTGGATGCCTAATGCAATGAAATTTAGTTTTTTATGGTTTTAAGGGTTCCGTACCTAAATGTTACTGTTTTTAGGGTTCCGTACCTCAAAAGGAAAAAACGGAAGCCTTATAGGATCACTCGTGTGTCTGTCTGTCTGTCCGTCTGTCACAGCCAATTTGCTGCGAAACTACTGGACCGATTGAGTTGAAATTTGGTAGGTGTAAGTTGGTGATAGCAATACAGACGTAACGGTAACGTAAATAAATAAATTTTAAACATTGGGGCAACTTAAAGTAAAAAATGTAAAGTAATTAAGTAAGGGTACTAAAGTAGAAAATTGAAAAAAAAAGAAAAGCCACTATGGCGTGTTACATATCAAATGAAAGGGCTCGTTGTAAGGATCTTAACTAGGTATATTGTTTTTATAATTTTAAGATAAATGGTTTTGAAGTATTTTTTTTATAATAGTCAAAAATGTACCATTCCCAGCCTTATCTCGAAACTACTGGGCCTAAAATTTTCAAAAAATACTGTAAATAGTTCTTTACTTATAGATTACAGGAAAACCTATAAGAAATCTATGCTATTTTAAATAACAGGAAATTTCTTATAATCACGGAACCCACTCCACGCGAGTTTAACTCTCACTTGTCCGGTTTTTTATTTATATAAGTATGTATGTATATCATCATCGTCTAGTACTCATATCACCAGCCTTTAGAGCTTACTTTGGTGGGAATAGATTGATTTGTGTAAAGATTTTCCCTTGATTTATTAATTTTTACTACCCATGTCCAAAATCATGGTGTGGCGATATATCTAAAATACAATGTACCTAAGTAATGCAATACTCAACAGTCTGAACTATATAACCTGTAACAACACAAAGACACTACTACAGGCCACAAATCAAACATTATTTAATGATATGTGTAAACAGGAATCAAAACTGCATCTCAATGTTTGGCGTCAATTGAAAACACTAGTCAGTAATGCAATTTTCAATGATGATCTTGTGTTGCACATGTTTACTTGTAAACAAGGACATCTCTTTACATTCCTAATGTGCAATGAGTGCCACTTGGTCTGATGCCAAAACGTTCTATAAGTTTGTTTCCTTATGCCCTATTTCCTTTTTGAATGTGATCTTGCTAATGCAAACATGATGAAACTTAATTTACCAGTCATAACATGGGTCAAAATATTTAAACAATCCTATACATACATACATACATAGCATCACGCCCGAAATCCCTAATGGGGTGGGCAGAGTCACAAGACTACTTGTGGCCACGTTCGATTAATTAGTCCTAAGATGGTATGATAAACCGTATGGTGACAGGTGATCAGCCCATCGCCCATACAGATAGTCCACCATGTTGGAGAGGACCCGTCCCTTAGTCGACAATCCTATACCCCTTTATATAAATGAAGAGGTAAGCTTATGGTTATGAAATATAGGACCAACCTACTGAATAATTTTTGTCTTTTCTCGAAATAAATTAAAACAATAATAATAATAAATCAGGGGACAATCTTTACACAAATCGATCTAGTCCCAAAGTAAGCTCTAAAGGCTTGTGTTATGAGTACTAGACGATGATATAAATACTTATATGGAGAAATAAATACTTAAATACATAGGAAACATCCAAGACTCAGGAACAAACATTCGTGCTCATCACACAAATATTTGCCCTTACCGGGGATCGAACCCGGGACGCTTGCGTCGGAGGCAGGGTCACTACTAACTAGGCTATCCACGTCGTCAATTGGTACCTATGATGCTATCTATATATATAAAAATGAATTGCTGTTCGTTAGTCTCACTAAAACTCGAGAACGGCTGAACGGATTTATCTTATCTTAGTCTTGAAATGTTCGTGGAGGTCTAGGGAAGGTTTAAAAGTACATAGGTTACTTAAATTATTATTCTTCGCAGACGAAGTCGCGGGCACCAGCTAGTATTAAAATAAAATTTCTATAAGCTATTTGCCTATTTACTACTAGTTTGAACTAGATGTTCCCACGACTTTTTTGCGTGGGATTGTGATGATTTTTGATACAAACAGCAATATGCAATATCTCAGAAAGCCTTTGAGATGTCAAAATAATATATCTTAGAAAGTTTCATTTAAATCCGTTCAGCCGTTTTGGAGCCTGTTTGGAAAAAAACATTCTGACACACATACAGACAATAATTCAAAAAGCAGTTATTTAGGCTTAGGCATCATATAAATAGCATTTTCTGTAAGATATTAGGATTAATTTTGAAATCACAGACAGACACTTAAATTTTATTTATATGATGGCTTTTTTAATTTATGTCCTCTTAAAACAGACTACACTCCTTACAGTTCTAAATATTCCTATTTAATGATAGTCACATTATCTTAACAATTCTATTTATAGGCTCCTAGTCTATTTACTATGTAAATAATACCTATATAGGTGTCCTATTATCCCTGCCTAAAACCCTGGAAAGCTTGTATGTCTATTGTTTACCCTACAATAGCACAGCGGAAGTGTTATGTTTCTCATTCATATCCTCGTGTATACTATTACAGTACTACAAACAGGTTTAACATCTTGCGTGGTAGCCATTCACCGTCTAGTCTTGTGCGGGTATCCATGTCTGTTCGGTAAAAAATAATGTACTTTTTTTTTAATTAAATTTATTTTTAAAGTTTGTGACGAATTTATGTAGGTTAGAGATGCTCAAAAAAAAAGAAGTGCCGTGGTATTCAAATCATCGTATCCGTATTCATGATAACTTTATTAACCGGCGTAACCATTCGTGTCGTCTTCACTGGAATAATATCTGCGATTGTACGTATGCAATTGGTTTTCACGTAATATGAATTGCTAATTGTATATGGAATTCTGATTGTGACCGTTGCGAGAGTGTTCTCTGTTATACTTTTAAAACTATTATAATTTCAGCATAAAAAATAACAAAGCTTCGTATTTACACCAAATAGGTACACGGCACATAAGACCCAGTTCTGCGGCCCTAACATGCATGGCACAAAGATAAATTAGAACCGTTTATCTCTAAGTGCGTCTCTCTCACACTAGTGCCGACGAAAAAGATAGTCATAGAGATAAACGGTTCTAATTTATCTTTGTGGCATGCATGTTAGAGCCGCTGATAAATTTTTCTAAGCAAACTGAGCCTTATGTTGCTAATGCTTTGCATTTGAATAAAATGTTTGATGTGTTTTGTTAGTTTCAATGCTGTCATTTACTTACCTAGATTAGAGTTCATTGCATTTACTCGATTATTAACAATTTTCTAAAAACTGGAGATGTTTTGTAATTAAATATAACCATTGCTGAACCAGTAAATGTAGAGCAAACTTTTAGCAACGCTAAATAAACTTAGTGAACATCTCCATTTTTCCGTAGTACAAGTTGTTATATCTGGTATTATTACTAATTCGTACTAATAATATTTACGTAGTATTCTTTTTGATATCTTTATAATCAATTAACTTATTAGATTTTGCGTATTGCTTTATTAACCGAGATTCTCTTTTTACAAACTTGTTAAAAGTTTGTTACTAATCACAGACTGCTGATGATTCAGTATGTTTATTCATTTGTGTTATTTATTTGACCTAATATAGGTATGAGGTCGCTCTGAAGGCAAAAACTTGTGGGAAAATATTCTGACATAGATTTTTAATTGTTTATCAGAATTTGCATGATGCAGCTAATTTAGCTTATTGCACTCAAGTGGTGACTGAGCCTCAATCAATGATTAAAGCAGAGTATTCAGATGAAGTTAACAGTCGGAGATACAATTGCTGACTCAAATTTTATTTAATGACCTACCTGCTTTTGCCCGCGTCTTCGTCTGAGTAGAGTTCGTTTATCCATATTGCCTTCAGAACTGTGTACTTTACTAGGATGAAAAGTATGGTTCCTTCCCCAGATCTCACCAAATTTATTGAAATTGGTTTAGCGGCTTAAATTTGAAAACGTAACAGATAGGGAGAGAAGTAATTTGCATAATGTAATATTAGTATAGATGATTAGTGACAAATGGATCTGTGAAACTGCTCATAATAAGTGACAGTCAAAAAATTATTGCATTTATTCTATTGTTAAAAATAACTAAGTCTATTGGCAGTAGGTACATCAATCACGAGCAAAGTCCATATTCAATCGATTGTCATGGATAATTTATCATAAGCAGTTTTCACTGGTTAGCATCTAAGTCCTTCTTGGTCTTAATTAAATATTTACAACTAGTTGTTGCCGTATGAAAGTGATGGTGAGATAACTGTTACTTGTATTCTAATGTAAAGAAAATACTATTTATTACGTAAATATAACGTATACTTAAGTAAATAATTATTATCTCAGAGTATCTCTGCTTTTGTCGTGGTTCAGTGCCGCCGGCCGTCACTCAAGGATTCCATTTGTCACTTACCATCAGGTGGACTGGACAATGAAAAAACAATGTAACAAAAGGGCTTAGTAGAAAAACAAGGAGTAGGAGGGTTTAACTGGTCTTATATATTATATTTCTTACCATGTAAGGTATATGTTCCAGGCAATGGTGGGGAGACGACATGGTGTTTCAGCCAGGTGAAGGGTACCCTCGAGGACGACGTGACGGAGGCTGATCTCATCTCGTGCGTTGAGTTCAACCACGACGGGGAGCTCCTCGCCACCGGAGACAAGGGTGGCAGGGTTGTTATATTTCAGGTAAACTAAATCAATGATGTCATACCAGCCTTTACCCTAATGGAGGCCCTGGGTGCTAGGATAATGTGGCCCCTATGACTATGACAGAGGACCATTTTATTAACACCATGCAAAAAGAATAGGAGCTAGACAGCCATGGATCGTAGGCCCCGGGCACTTGCCCAGAGTGCCCAATGGAGCCGGCACACTAGGCCTATAGTGGGCATCCCTGTATCATTTTATTATGTCCGTGAACACACGGAGAATTACACTTTAAGACGGTATTGATAAGAGCAGATGGGTACTGTTGTTAAAATTCTGATGGCATTGGTCGGCGTGACAAATACTGCCTTGGCCTTGCCTTTTTGTAACTGAGGCTTCGGCGTAGAATTACTGGCCCAGGTTTACCAGTAATTCTACGCCGAATCTTTTAAAGTGGGCCTGGCCCACCTAGCTCTCGTTCTATTCTATTTTATGCGGAAGGCTTCTGGTGGCGGAATGTAATCATTAAGAAAGAAAGGTATTGATTTCAGAACTGCATTTATTTTTGTACCGGAAAATTGTAGAGAAACGAATTTATAATATGCAATTTTCTCCCGTACTGTCATGGTCCGCGGAATTTAAGTTTACTTTTATTTTTAGCAAGGAAAACACTCTTATTAGTTCCATTACTAAAAGTGAAAATCTTCATTATATAATAGTTTAATTAAAAAATATTTTAAATTTTGTTCAGTACAGAACCCTAATCGTGCGAGTCTAACTTGCTCTTGGGGTTAATTTTTTTCCATTGATAGTAAATTTCTTGGTCTAGCAACTATTTTTGATAGTTTAGCAAGTCGTAATCACCTATCTTATCTATGACCGTCCCATTATCTTTTGTATTGACAACACGAATTAATTCGTCACCCGCATCACAAGTAGATTAAAAATTTCGTCATTCCGTCCACACATAAATGCTCTAATATGTCGTTTCTTTTAACGATGACCTAAACTCGAGACCAGAATTAGAGGGATACCTTTTACAAGCAAATTGGCACAAATTTTATCAGAGTTGAGTCAATGTTGTGCGTGTTGATAAATATTTTGAGATTCAGAATTAACCAGAAAGTTTTAAATAAATCCAAATAATACAACGAAAAAGTCTTCTCCAAGGTTATCTTTTGACGGCTACTCGACTAAAGCGATAACAATACACAACCCATTTTCATAAATTGTGTAGGTACAGAATGAAATATAAATTCATTTTATTTCATGTATTGCGTAGTCACAATTTTCACCGCCCAAGTACCAAGACCAAAGTTACCTAGCTGAAATACTAGGGAACTAACATGATTCAAACATTTTCTGTTACTTGTTAAATTAAACTGAATATACCTACCTACCTATTATAAAAAGGAAATTATATTATTGTTATTGTATTGTATACTATGCAGCCGGTGTACTTGTATACTATAGAGAAACTAGATGTACCCGCGGCTGTTCTCGCATGAATGAAATAGTAGTTATGAATTATCAATATGATAAGACAATATTTACAATTCTCGGCATCACCGAACCATTGCTATTTGTTTGACTTTTGTCAGTTGTCATGTCACATAGAGTACCAATATAATCACTAGGTGCTTTGAAACTTTAATTGTGGTGCGAGCATAGAGGAGCATAGCATAGACAGCATATACCAACATAACAAACGAACAGAATTTGTCAACGTCAAAAGATTAATATTCAACTTCGCGAAATATAGCGAGGCTAACCGAGAGTTCCCGACAATGGCCGATCGTAGTGAAATGACGAATTTTCTCTAGCTGATTTTTGATAAAATACGCAGCGAAAGTGGTAATTTTTAGGTTTAGATTCTATTCCCACATCTAAAAAATAGATTTCAATAGTATTTCCACATGAACTGTGCGTTGTATTCGAGAAACGTGATCCCAAAGTACTTAAAATTTTGTAAGGCGCCGTCTCGTTTCTTCCCTACGTTTTTATCTCGTTCTGGTTTTTAAATTTTATTATATAGATACATTACACGTCGACAATGAGCACATGTTTTTTCCGTCGTGTATGGAAGCACTATCCGTCAAAGTCATCCCCCTAATTCTGGTCCGGAATAGCAATTCCCGGTTCTATTTAACCGATATGTATGGGACTTTATGTTGAGTGGATCGCTAACATGTGATTTTGTGCCGGGCGAAGGATTGTTGACGGGTCAGAGAGTCACATGAAAAGTACCATTACCGTTGAGCTCTTAATAGAAAACTATCGCTCGGTCCCTTTTACTTGTATCGGCAATAAGCAGTATTTCCGATGGATTACGATAGCGAGAACGGTTTGCGTAAACTCATGGTAATGGTGCAGATCCCAGTTTCAGCGAAGATTTACGGCGTGTTAACGGGATTAAGCGCCGTTACCGATTTAAATTGCTATAAAGTTATCGTAAAACGCTAAGCGCGAGATCCCCTTCGCATGTTTAGGTAATATTATTTAGGGATGGCACCTGTTAATGAAACGGAATTGAGCGGTTTTATCTGCGGCCCTAACATGCATGCCAAAAAGATAAATTAGAACCGTTTATCTCTATGACTATCTCTTTCGTCGGCACTAGTGTGAGAGAGACGCACTTAGAGATAAACGGTTCTAATTTATCTTGGTGCCATGCATGTTAGGGCCGCTGGATGTGTTGTCCCGATTACTGGAAGAACTTTCTGGAAGATAGCTTTTGGCTAATATTCAGATGAGAAAGATAGGTTACGTTACGTAGAATAGATAGTTTTTAATAAAGAATTCCCTTTAAACGTTTTGGAAATCGATGGGGGAGGCTTATGTCCAGCAGTGGACGTCATGGCTGAAATGATGATAATGATGATGATGATGAATAAAGAATAGATATTTTTTAATAAAACACGAAAGTGTGGTTTCAATGAGACAAGAATTATTCTGAGAATTCTAATCATGTATGAACGGATTTCGGTTCCATTTCTTAATACATTCTATTCAAGGCAAATCGGAATCAGAATCGGTATTGGCTTCGGCGGCGATCATTTCTTCTGTGGCTATTTCTGCGTCTTCTGCCACCCTCTCCACCATGTCCAAATCCACTCCATTTCTTACATAAATGTGTAGTATAAAATCGTGACGTAATGCAAACCTTGACCCCCCCCCCCCTCTCCAAATTGCGTTACGTAATTTGTGGACGCTAGGGGTCGTCTCCGACATATAAAACGTAACTGGCTTTATAATAATCTTTCAGCATTATCCTCATCATTATGGTCAACTTTTGATAAAATCAGACTGTCTCGAGACAGTTTACCGTTCTTGTGAAAAGTCAACTCTGACGGTAGGTAACGACAAAAAACGCCGTAAATTGGCCGTGCCGATCCAGCCTTATAGCAACTTCGTTGTCTGAGGAGTTGGCACATCCCCGACTACAGCGACGAACCCCGACACGGTCACAGGTCCCCGACTCCTCGACCCAATAAACCCCATTGGAATTCATGACGCGCGCCACATAAACGATTTATTGTTTCGAACGATTGAGATTTTTATCTCCGGATATTCGATGCGTTCGTTTTATGATAATTGATGCTGTGTTTACATTGAATTAATGCAGATACGTCAGAAATTGCAGTGTGTAGATCCAGTTTCGTATGTTTATGCGGCCCCGTTTAGGAAAAGCCTTCCAGACTGACTTTTTAGCGTCTAGATTAAGTTTTTTGTTCTGATAAGTCTCTGTTATTAGACCTTCAGAATCTTGATAAACTCGTCGCGTATGAAAATGACAATGAAAATATTTATTATGCAAGTAGGCCACATGGGCTCTTTTACATGTCTGAAGCTACCAGCGCTTCGAAAAGTGACATCTGCTGAGAAGAAACGCCGCAAGAAACTTAGGAATGCTTAATGATGCCAGATTTTTAGGATCTTCCTGTGGATAGGATGGCTTTTATGAGACCTGTTAGGCAGTTTTAGGGAAGCCTATAATAATTACGTTACGGACTAACGTATATATTAAAATTGGCATTACGTCTCTATCTAACATTGGTGTTATTTTAGTTAAAATTATTATATGATTAATCAGCATTATAGATGCCTTTATAAAACATTAATCCATTGCATTACGTCACATTTCGTGCGACCAATAACAGGCCGGTTATGTGCACTATAAATTTGAGTTATTCATCACAATAGACGTCATCACGTCATGACAATACCGCTTTAATAAACATGTAATTTTCCTTCCAGAGGGACCCAGCATCGAAACAGTGCGTACCCAAAAAGGGAGAGTACAACGTGTACTCAACGTTCCAGTCCCACGAGCCCGAGTTTGATTACCTCAAGTCTCTTGAGATCGAGGAGAAGATCAATAAGATCCGGTGGCTCAAGCGCAAGAATCAATCTCACTTTTTGCTATCCACCAACGATAAGACTATTAAACTATGGAAGGTGAGTGTGTTATTCCAGTTGCTACGGCGTGTGTTGGGTGAAATAGTTATTTAAGTGGAGTTGGAATAAAATCTAGGTCTTATACGTTTTGATTTTTTTACTAAGTTCAGTTTTATTAATAAATTCAGTGTTGTTGTTGTTTCAGTATTCTCATACAAACCTAATTTCGGCGAATATTTGACTTTGTTGATCTTTAATCAATATTCAAAAAACTTATTAATCTAGATTTTGTTGTGACTGACAACCTATCAAAAATTGGTCAAAATCGGTTAACATTTAAGGGGTGGAAATCGTTGTAGCCTTTTGTATGAAAAGGGTGAGTTTTGCCGATGGTCCACAGTCCTCTTAAGGTTTCTCGCTCGCACGTACGTGCCTTTTATGACCGTGCACTGTTATTACTTTTACGGATAACATAAATTCGAATATGATAAAAAGAGAATTCCAAGACATTTTAATGATAGCTACCTATTCTACATCTTTACAAAAGCATCCAGAACCAATTGTTTTGTACTATTTAAGATCTACGTCGCCCTCCCTCTCTTCCTTCTTCGAAGTTTAGGGGCCTTTTATTTTTATTTATTCAGCCAATCTCTTCCAACAACATTAGCGTGTCTGGTTATTTTCCGGTTAGGTTGGCCCCCTTAACCTTTTGACCGCCACAGTCGGCTGCAGCCGTCAGCGGATACAGGGTAAAAAAGTCCTTCACTACCTTGACTTAAAGTTGAAATTCGTGTTACTTCTCAGACATGCTTGGCGGTCAAAAGGTTAAAAGTGATGTTGTTCGAAGCATTCGTATTTTTACCATCAAACAAATGTGATTAAACTGAGACATGTTCTTTGATTTCATTAGCTCTAGTCATTGAAATTATTATTTCTTCCCATTTATCTTTACAATGTTTACTTAACAATTTCCGCAATTCTTCCACTGATTGATTATCAGTGTAAGTATTACTTAGTTCCGTCAGTTTGTAATAATTTTATAAATCCAAGATCTTTTATCAAATCGCATATTGATAATACTATTATCGGAGTTATCTAAATCAGAATTTGATTTGGTCTATTCACTTTTTCTTGTCATTTCAAAATTGAACGGTTTTTATTTTATTTTGCTTTCTCACGCCGGTGCCTTCGAGGCTATTAATGAAGTAATGGTGGATGGCTTCCAGTGACGCCACACAGAATCGACGGTATATTTTGACGGAAAGTTCACTTGATTTTGTTCCTTTCACCAGGGATCTCCAAACTTTTTGTCCCAACACTGCCTTGCCCAAGAGCGCCAAGACCTCAAAGGTACTACACCGGTCCGCCGGGTGGGCCTTCGCTTTGAACTTTTCAACGCCTTACGTCCTATACAAATGTGTCACTCACACGCCAAGCGCGTTTCAAAAGCTATGCAAAAATCAACTTAATTCATACGAAAGAAGGTCATTTTGAGATTTACCTCCGACAACGATAAAGCGTCGGTGGCGTAGTAAGCACTGCTCGTGATGCTTTTAAGCGTCCTTGGCGTTGAAAGGGTTAAACATTGATGTACACCTGTATCCCAGCAATTGGAGGCGAAACGTAGGTGTGGCTTTTGAATATGCAATAGTCAGCCTAAAGGCCTGACCTCGAGGTTTGTTCGTAGGTGTCGGAGCGCGACAAGCGCGTGACGGGCTACAACACGCGCGAGGAGAGCGGCTGCCTGCGCGACCCGGCGCGGATCACGGCGCTGCGCGTGCCCAAGTGGCGCCCCGCGGAGCCCATGGTCGAGGCGTCCTCCCGGTGAGTCCACACAGTCTTGAATACAAGGATTCAGTGTTAAGAGAGCTGATCTAGACGTGTCGGTGGAAGGGTTGGCAGGACCAGCTCAAAATGTCTGTGATACTCCCCAGCACCGCTACCATCACTAAAAGCAATCAAATATGTCTTAATGTACTCGGAAGGTAGATAGTGTACCTAATCCGTAAATTAGTGTACCTTTGGCAGCAAACGAAAAAAAATTCATTTTATGTGGCTGTGCTGAGGAGCATTTCTTGGACTTTTCTGGGGTTTGCGAGTTGGAGTATGAGTTCTAACTGCGACTGTTGGACGGAAGATGAAAATATCTATTTAAATTACTAGGTATTTTTAAAGGGAAAAGAAATGCTTAGGTAGTTACCTAACGTTACGTAACGCACACTAGTCTGGACGCCGTGGTTTTTATAAAGTAATAAATGCTAATATTCGGGAATTTCGGGACAATAAAGATATAAATACTGGTTACAACATCAGACACTAAATTCCGGGAATTTCCCGGGCATCTGGCAACTCCTAGCGTTTCGCTCGCCGACGAAGACTCCTGCCGCATAGAGAACCCGTTTGTGCCAGTATGGGACTCGCCGACACTTCGGCCGACAATTTAGAGTATCACACCCCTGACATTGACAATGTTTAATTTGCTGGATTCAAGCGGTTCGCGATCGGAAGCTATAGCATTTCCTTTCCTTCACTAGGGCAATGGTTCTTCCGTTAACTTTAATAGGTAACTAGCCGTGTGTCCAATGGTATTTCCTATCGGCGACACCTCATAATTTCAATAATGACGAACTTTCATGCAAACTTTCATCCCCTATTTAATCCATCAGGGGTTGAATGTTGTCTGTCAGTCACTGTTACCGTTTTATTAAGTACATTATCGTAAAACAAAATTGAAGCTCTGCATGGGGCTTAATAATAAGTACTTAATTTTTATAAGCTTATCGTTCTGAGGGGGGTATATGTTTAATTGTCTTTCCAGCTTTATCAGTTTTTTATTACTTATTTAATAACGCGGAGTGCTGATAGCGGAATAATTAAATTTAATTATATCAGCTTTTTATCAGCGATGCAAATAATGCGGAAAGGTTTATTAAAAAAAATGTTTATTTTGTTGATTATGGGTTGCGTCAAGTGGTTTATTGACCGAGTGAGTGAAGCGTCTGCTTTTTACCTTGGGCAAAAATGCTTTAGTATGTCTGTCCGGATTTCCCACTGTTCTACAAGTCGCATTTCTGAACAGATTCTCGTGAAATTTTGTGAGCAGGTTCAATAATTATATGGATTTTTTTTGTCGAGTCGCGGCGAGTCGGTCGAGAGTTGTCCAGACGCGGAGATTATACATCTCCCTTATTAGTTATTCATTGTAATTAATTTATACCCATTAGGTTTGTATGCTGCCCTTTTTATGTATTAGTTTTAGTTAAAACTCTCATGTAAAAGTTGGAAAAAAAAAACGACTTACTGCTGAGTTTCTTGCGGCGTTTCTTCTCAGCAGATGTCACCTTTCGAAGCGTTGGTAGCAGACATGTAAAAGAGCCCATGTGGCCTACTTGCAAATAAATATTTACATTTTCATTTTCACTGCTGTAGACCGTTCTAAATACTTTTTTTCATTCCACAGACGGATATTCGCAAACGCGCACACGTACCACATAAACTCAATCTCGCTGAACTCTGACCAGGAGACGTATCTGTCCGCGGACGACCTTCGCATCAACCTATGGCATCTGGAGATCACCGACCAGAGTTTTAACATTGTCGACATTAAGCCTGCCAATATGGAGGAGCTCACGGAGGTGAGTTACGTTCCGTAGACGTACAGTCGAGGTCAAAAATGTGTACGCGGACAATGGTCAAAAATGTTACTGACAACTTTATTGTCAAGGGCTTAAGAGCGCTCAGATATTGCCCTTTTGGTAACGTATATGAATTTATGACCTCGACTGTACACTAAACCAAATAAATCAAATCATTCGTATCAACCGACATACGTCCCACTTCTAGGCACACACGGAAAGCACGAAATGCCAGCAAAGTACCAATTTGGCTTGTCTAAAATTTTACGGCTACATACAACCGAAAATGAAAATAAATAACAGCTTTGTAAATTATAGACATGTGATTGCTTTGACTTGTTCGATGTTAGCAAACGGCTTTGCAAGCTCTGTCCGAAATAAGTCGCTTGGTTGATATTAGCAATAATTTGTTTACTTCTGCCCTTCTATTTTTTCAGTGCAGGCCATGCACCATTATATCCTAAAGATCGCTTAGCCTAACTTTTACTAACATAAAGCTGCCAAACTTGCGGGTGCAGGTGATGTCCAGCAGTGGCGCAGCCGACCTACAATGCGATTCCTGACGGTTTTACCAAACTAGAAAGCTACGGCCAGCTGTCAGTGAAGTCCATGTAAACTAAATGTCAGACTCGCACGTATGGTTCCAATTCTTCCGGCTCCCCTCAGGAAATATTTCACGCATCGCCACTGATGTCCAGTTACGCTATGATTGGTGCCTTCGAGGTTATGCGTTTCCCTTACCTGCCTCTAGCCCTGCCTCACGCGGAGTCCATAGAATGTATGGACTGTGGCATAGGCCTCTCATTTCTAGAGGAACTGGTTATTACTCAGTAGTTATGCGAGTCCACAGGATGTACTGTTATTTTACAGAAATATAAGATAAATATTCAATTTATTTCCGCGAATTAGTTCCGAAAATACGAACTCGCGACCAGTGGCGAAGTGTCAAATATTTCCTAAGGGAAGCCGGAAGAATTAGAACCGCACGTGCACTGACATTTAGTTAGAGTAACATGGACTTCACTGACAGCTAGCCGTAGCTTTCTAGCTTGGTAAAGCCGTCAGGTATCGCCTTGTAGGCAGGCTGCGCCACTGCTTGCGACTGACAGTACTCTTCCCTGCCCTGTCTACCCTGTGTGGATGGTCAGTTTGAACACTTAATAATGCATGATAATTATTATCTTTGCAGGTGATAACCGCGGCAGAGTTTCATCCGACTGAATGCAATCTCTTTGTATATTCTAGTAGTAAGGGTAAGTTTCAACTACTTTTTATAACGCTTAAGGGCGAATATGATTGTGTCATACAGATAATTTAGGTTCCTGTTCCCGAAAGTTAAGGACGCTGATCCCAGATTTTTTTGTTTGGACTATATCCATATGTAGTGCGTCAGACATAGTTTTGGCCTGTATGAAGACAACGTGAGTTTAACCAGTCGTTTTCGTTAACTTTTGGTCACAGGAAAGACAACTTTTCTTTCTTTTCCTCCAAGATTGTATGTAGTAGCATCAATCAAAATAATAAGCCATAGATGTGACGCGCTATAGTACAAAGTTATACGCAAAAACTGTTACGTACTAAAAGTTTTCGAGCGGTGACCGCGTACCGGAACATAACGTGGGCAGGCCACAAGGTGAAGCGACCGGAAATAGAGAGAAAGACAGAAATACATTAATTCACTACAATGACAAAAAGAACAAAGTTGTCAGTCTTCGGCGTAATGCCCTCAGCACCTGTCGGACACCTGCACCGCTGTCACAATCACGCCCGAAATCCCTAATGGGATGGGCAGAGCCACAAGACTACTTGTGGCCACGTTCGATGAATTAGTCCTAAGATGGTATGACGAACCGTATGGTGACAGGTGATCAGCCCATCGCCCATACAGATAGTCCACCATGTTGGACCCGTCCCTTAGTCGACTTTTACGACATGCCAGGATGATAAGCATCTGCACGCATTCTATGCTATTTCTTCACTCCCAGTGCAGCTAAGGAGACTTATCTTTAGTTTATTATCTTTTGGCCCTATTATGTTGTATAAAAACGAATACATAGTATATATTTGAATGCTATGACGGTGGTCCCGCAGGCACGATCCGGCTGTGCGACATGCGCGCGGCGGCGCTGTGCGACCGGCACGCCAAGCTGTTCGAGGAGCCCGAGGACCCGCACGCGCGCTCCTTCTTCTCCGAGATCATCTCCTCCATCTCCGACGTCAAGCTGAGCAACTCGGGCCGGTCAGTGCACTATATCTTACACTATACATTTATTTATAAGGTGAGGGTACTGAGTGAGTGATATGGGTCGGCTGCCTGGCGGCCGGCATCACTCTGTACAGGGTGACTCACAGGAGGAGGAGGGAGAGAGAGAGAGAGTGCTCCGTTGCCTGGCACCTAACGCACAATTTATTAGACCCGGTAAGCGCTGCTACCGGTACGACACCAAATTTGATTTACTTTAATGTGGCGCTGCTTTTCCGGACAGGACGACTAGTATATTTATAAGATACAATAGGGAACCTGCATTTTTTTTCATCTTATATTGGAAAGTGCTGAGTAATAGAAACCGATCTGTACGCAAAACATAATTATGTTGTTTGTTTTATGTGTTATGAAGCTTTGAAAAGTCATTGTTCATACCACTCGCAAAAACACTCCATACAAAACGGACGACAACTATGACGTCACAGCCGTCGTTAGACTGTACAAAATGTATGGCGCTTAACCGAAATATACTGTTTTTAGACCAACATCGTAGAAATAAAACATGACATAAATTTGATGATGATGTTCAAAAAACTAAAATCAGAACTATAAACCAATATATATTTTTCACAAATTTTAACCTTTAATAAAATAAAAAGGTTTAAGAAATGAATGAAAATTGGTCAAAGATCATCGAACAATCAAGCAATATTATCCCCAGAGCGTACGTAATATTTTATACTGGAACCGAAAACTGAACTGCCTGGAATTAAGAGCTCATAATACGACCCCAGGGCCTGTTAACTCAACGTTGTAGATCTTATTATTAAATTGCCTATGCATGCTTTTGACAGTTGTAATTTTTTGTTTCAGATATATGATGTCAAGAGATTATTTAGGTTTAAAAGTATGGGACCTAAGAATGGAGACGAAACCAGTAGAAACATATCCAGTGAGTAATATCATTTATTATATATCTTTTATGCAAGTTCAGAAATTAGTAAACTAATGGCCGAATTCAGAAACGCCACTTAAGCATTTGACTCGATATTACGCAGTTAAATGCCCCTCAACTAGTAGTCAACCTATACAGAAACGTCACTGAAACGTCACTTTAATTAAAGTTCAGTTTGAGTGGCCATTCTGAATTCGGCCATAAGTGTGTTAACCTAAAGAGGCCTTACGTCAAACATTAAAAAAAAAACAAAAAAAAAAACACTCACTCTGAAAAACATTTCTTTTGTTTAATTTCGTACTGCAAAATTCAGTCAGGGTCAATAAATCCCTATTGACTAGCTTAGGGCCGGATTAGAGTCCTTCGAGGTTCGGAGTTGGGCCTTGGGCCGTACTTTGCCTACCCCCGGAGTAGTGACTCAGTGGTGGCGTCCTTCTCAGGTGCACGAGTACCTGCGGTCGAAGCTGTGCTCGCTGTACGAGAACGACTGCATCTTCGACAAGTTCGAGTGCTGCTGGAGCGGCGACGACCAGCGCCTCATGACCGGCTCATATAACGGCTTCTTCAGGTAACTAATAATCCTACTAATATTATAAATGCGAAAGTTTGTGTGTATGTTTGTTACATCTTCCCGTTAAAACGGCTGGACGGATTTTGATGAAATTTGGAATGGAGATAGCTTATACCCTGCGTTAACACATAGGCCGGCTTTTTATCCCGGAAAATTGAAAAGTTCCCGTGTCCACGCGAATTAAGTCGCACGGATATAATCTATATTATCTAAAATATAAAATTCTCGTGTCGCGGTGTTTGTTACCGAACTCCTCCGAAACGGCTGGACCGATTTGTATGAAATTTTGTGTGCATATCGGGTAGGTCTGAGAATCGGCCAACATCTTTGCGAATTACAATGTTTACGTGATTGATGCAAAAAAATGATCGTTTACTTTTGATAATTATACTACGGTATTGACAGGAAATTATCAATAATTAGATTGACTACAAATGACGCGCCGTGCATTGACGGTCAATGATAACGATATTCCGTTTTATGCACCCTCAAATGGGTAATACACACTTCTAGAAACAAGAATTGTCTTTCCTGTGACCAAAAGTTCACGAAAACGACTGCTTAGTTTTACGTTTTCTTCATACTGGTCAAAACTATGCCTAATATCTTACATGCGGATATAGTCCAAACCAAAAAAAAACAGGCCTAAGGGTCCTTAACTTTCGGAAACAGGAGGGGGCATTTCTGAACCGCACAACAAACGACTGGAGCATGCGCGAATGATACCCCTTCAATTGAAGCTTCAAGCGCCTATCATTTAAAACGATTAATCAAGTAATCATTGTCATTCGTAGATGACCGTTTCGGGGACACTTCAGAAAGAATTTCCCGAAATTCTCACAGGAAACGAGCACAGTCGCGGGGAAAAGTCAGTACTCACTAGACAGACAGACAAAGTTATGTATGCAACTGTACGTAATTTGGCCTTAAAACACTCGTGCGATCTTATTATGAAACTCGCCTATCGGCTCGTTTCATAAACCCGCACTCGTACTTTAAGGCCTATCATTGTGCAACCGTTGCATAAACTGCTATTATTGTTCCGTGGGTATCGTGTGTTGACGTGCATGTGGCCGCAGGGTGTTCGAGCGCGCGGTGGGCGGCGCGCGGCGCGGCGAGCTGACGCTGGAGGCGGCGCGCGACGCGGCGGCGCGCCCGCGGCAGCCGCTGCGCCCGCGCCGCGTCGCCACCACCGCCAAGAGGAAGAAGGTACCTATCTCACTAAGAACCTCTAACTCTATACATAATTTCTATTTTATTTAACCTTTTGACCACCATATGCCGTTTTATAATACATTTGCGTCGGCTAATACCGTCGTTGGCGTCCATGGTACGTGTTTTAAGGTTTAATTAAAACGTTAAAGTAACTATCAGCGTTTACTTATTTTTATTCGGTTCACCCGTGAACTTCAACGCAGGGCAAGAGTACCAATGCAGGACGAGAGAGCTTAATCCACGCGAGCATATCCAAAAAACGAGCGGATAATGATTCGCCCCCAGCGAGTTTCTATACAGCGAATGCTCCCTCGTAGTCGTCGTTAGTGATTTTCTTTCGTAATGGAGATATTCATATGAAATTAGCTGATTGCTTGCGCTTTTGTCTTTTGAATTTTGAAATCTCAAAAGCCCTTGCCTATGACAAGAAAATTGGTTCAGTAATTACGCTGTGAAACATGCGCCTGCCGTAATCTTCCTGCATAACCCCCTATATCGTCACACCCCGCTTTTCTGAGCGTGGAAAGAGTTAAATGACCCCCTACGATTACATAATTCCCATCCTCCGCAGGACGAAATCAGCGTAGACTGCCTAGACTTCAACAAAAAGATCCTGCACACGGCGTGGCACCCGCACGAGAGTATCATCGCCGTCGCCGCCACCAACAACCTCTTCATCTTCCAGGACAAGTTCTAGCCTGAACCAGACCCAACGGCTAACACAGTTCATTCAGGCAGCTGTGTGACCATGGGACTTGAAGTTTGCTTCTAGTGTGCCAGGGAGTTAAGTTCAGACAAGTGCAACGTGTACGTTCAAGCAACATCGAGTGTGGGGACGAGGTTCGCCTTGCCAAGTGTACCGATTTGAAGTGGAATATAGCGGAAATTCAAGTGTAGCATCATCAGTGTAGTGTGTGACTTGAAACGCCTTGCCTAGTGTATTGCGGATGTCTTTGAAGATAGAAGTTCTGTGCATTGTTCCAACAGTCGGGTTCCATGCCTAGTGTATCAGAGCGAGGTATGTAATGGCCTTAACATACGTGTATAACTGAAATATTAAGCGTGGTTGTTTTACATTAGGTCGACTTTGTGTACTTGAGACTAGAAGTTATGCCTTGTGTAGTGTATCAGGGACATATCTTGATGCTTGCCTGAACCAGCTCGACAAAATATTGTTTATCGCTTTTGACTGATGGCAAAATTGGGTGTGAATGTATCTAAATGACTTTGGACTTTTACTGCTGGCCTAGTATCAATGACACGAGTAACACAGAAAAAATTATAAATACCTCCCATGGAAGATGACGGAGAGCAGCAAAACTCTTCCGAGATGGCTTATGCTGTCCTGATATCTTTTAAATTAAATTGTAAGCAGTTGTGCCCTTAACAGTACCACGAAGAATCCACACAAAGCTAGTAAAGTCTCAAAACAAAATCACTATGCATCAATGTTGCACATCAGTTACATATCGATATGGTGTAAGTAATTCATCGACCTTTAAGGCGACGACACTGTACACACAGGCATGTAGCCCTGGGTGACTTCACGTACATTCTGATACAAAGCGAAGCTAAGTCTATGTGCGTAAACTGATAAAACACCCAAGACAACGTGTCCTTGCACAGCGTGCTGCAATGCAAGCGTTCTCAAATCACTAGGTCGTCTCAGTCACTTGTTCTAAATCGGTACACAGCTGGAGAAATTAAATTCCAAATGCTTTCTTCTAGGGATACTAAAGACTTTTACTATGTCGGTTGTATATGAAATTGTCCGGAGTGAACTCATGTCTGATTTGATAGGGTACGTCCTCTGTTTACAAAGGCACTTAGTGATAGAATGTTGTCAGCAGTGGTAGCTGTCAATGTATAAGCATTTAACATGGATTTTGCTAAAAATGCTACTGTTTTGAAATTACATGGCAAATGTTGATACTTGAATTAGCCTGCGTTTTCACCAGATCTGTGCCAAACAGCTAAGCAGAAAAAATCCAGCAATAAGACTGCAGTCATTTCAGAATGAAGTAATTGATTGGTTAATTTTTTCTCACGTAACTGGTTGAAACGCGGCCTTGGTCTAGGTTGGAAAAAAGTATGATTACTGATGATGTCACACAGAAATGTGACTAAAATACCGGCCAATGTAGGGTCTGTACTACCCAAAAATCGACGCTGTTTTTTGGACAAAGTATATGCCACGATCTGCTGTGGAGGTGGGACGGTTTGGTATAGACGTTGACAGAATTAGTAGGTATTAACCTTTTGAACGCCTCAGAGCCGACAGCAGATTTCTGTGCCCCTTACGCCACGGCATGCCGTTTTCCATACATTTGGTCGGCTCCAGCCGTCGCTCGGCGTCTGGGGCACGCTTTCTCGCATTGAGCCGTGGCGTTCAAAAGGATCAATGAAGCCTACTTAGTCGTGATAGTTTTCCTTTTAACTTCGTTTTTAACTTAATTTTAGATGTTTTTCTGTTTTTTTTAAATTTACAGTTTTGGCTGTAGGGGTTGGGAATACGTAACTCCAGCGGAAATGAGACCGTTATAGATCACTATTTCCTAACCGGTCCCCCGTATAAAAATTGGTTATGACATACACGTGGTAGTTTTCAAAGAGCTATCTAACGACACCCATTCGAGGCTGTGGAATAAAAAAATATCACCCTTGCTTTACATATATGGGAGCTAGCGTAAAAAAATATTTGCTATCTCAATTAATTTTTTAGCTTTGTGAGCGGAACAAACATTAATAACCGTAAAAAAATCAGCTTTGTAACTTAAATAGTTTTCGATAAAAAGTGGATGTGACATACAGACACGGATATGGCGAAACTACCTATAAGGGTTCCTAGTTGGAGTACAGAACCCTAAAAGAAGCAAAGCTGTAAAAAGCTACTTTTGACTTGAATGGATGGATCCATTCCTAATAACATGAGGTCAATTATTGTAATATTGAAACTAAGTTAATTTTAAATCTTTTTTATACAATTTGGCATCGGAGAAGAAATTTTTGTCTTGTATTTTGGCTATGACAAACATTCTCATTTTAAAAGCAAAATGATCTAACGCGCGCAAATGCGCGTGACCCCACGAGCTGACATTATAACATTCTTGAATTGAAATGAAGTCAGGAAGGAGTTTGCTCAGAATGTAGTATACATATTGTGCCTAAACCTAGTCACTGCTTGCATTTGCTTCTATGAAATTATATTTTGACAGCTACCACTGCAGTATTGTTATAAATAATCCGACACATTGTATAGTTAACATTCAAATGGACTAACGTTTGACTTGGTTGAATAAATTAATAATGACGGTTTAACCCTCACTATTTTGGCCCTGCGGCCGAAAGCAGGCCATCTTGAGAAGTTTTTACAAGTACAAGTTCAGAAGGCTCTTTTGATCTTGATAAAAGCCGCCATTTTACACACAGCAACATTGAACACTATTGCTGCGCGTGAAAGTTGTTATTACTCTGCACCAACGTCACCGATTTTAAAATAGGAAGCCAACAACCCACTAAAAAAAGGCCCGCCAAGACGGGCCCGCGGATGTACTTGTAGCTTCGCACCTAAAGTGCGGAGTGCGCCGGGCCTGCTTTAAGATAGACCGTCTTATCTCTAAGTGCGTCTCTCACACTAGTGCCGACGAAAGAGACAGTCATAGAGATAAACAGGTTTAATTTATCTTTGTGTCATTCATGTTAGGGGCCGCTGGAGTGTAAGACACCAAGTGAGCGTAAGTTCGAAGCCAAAACTTGTATTACCAGTGATTTTGCTAACTATACATTGTGCCAGAAAATAACTAGAATCTAAGTCCGTTAGTTAAAATCTGATATAATTTATACGCTTGTCATAACTTAAGATTCTAAGCGATAATTAAGTATTTATTGTTTAATGAAAAAAAAAATACCACTTAAGGCGAAATTGACCTTAACCATGTGAAAATGAGATTAGTTAGGATTATCAAATAGGAGCTTATGGACTTGGAATGTATGGAAACCATAACCCACCTCGTCGAGTCAGGTCTGAATTGGCTGCTGAGCTTGGTACAACTTCAGATGTTAAAAAGGCTAAGTTGCAATGTACAGCTGTCAAAATAACTAAATTAAACTTCAAACAACGGTGGAATTAATACCAAAGCGTTGTCGGAAAGTGAGTTTTTCTGTTTGTTACGCCTTCACGGCCTAGGATTCTTTTTAACACATTCAGTGCCGGGAACTTCTCAATAACTTTTTTCACATGCCGGACGTCTCCCTTAAGACTCGGTTTTAGATGACCGGCATACAGTGAATGTCTTGGTTTTTGGCCTGGCAATGAAAGTGTTAAACGAATTCTACTCGGACCGAGTCACAGGCAAAAACTAGTTAATATAAAATGGTGGTTCAGTCGACCAATCAGAAATACATTTGTGTCATAGTTACCTGGCAACTTCTGCGATCGCCTTTGTTGTGGTTCCGCAAAGCACTTTTTGATAGTTGTCATTTGTTGCACGAAAGATAATCCAAAATTGATCTCTTAAAGTTTTTATACATTTCAAGTAATAAGTACTGCAGTGTTGATCCGATGTGGCAGTGCAAGGAAATATGCCTTAAAATAGATGTAACATTTAACGTATTTTGTTGTGTAAAAATTCATTTGGCCCTGAAGTAACAACTGCCGAATAATGACCGCGGGATACATTTGCATTGCTATGTCGAATTCAATACTTTAGTTGGTATCACAACGTTGCTAAGTGACGTATATGTGAATGTTTCAGATAAAAGCTTCCATTACAAATATCACAGTCAAACTTAACTGTCAAATCGTTCTAGTTTGTTAATGTATTAGTTTTCCAATAGAGAGATCTGATTCGGTCGAGTGTTAGCTCTTCAAAGATCACAAGTTGTTTATTTACTTACAAGTGAAATTAAACCGTACTTGATTTGATTAGGGTTAAAAACCATTTGCGTTAAGTTGAACAAATCTTGAATGAATGTCTAAATTAGCATTATAGGACGCTACAATTTTTAGCAAGTCTAAATAAGATGCCGTATAAATGATATAGCACGGACACGCAGATCATATATCCTATACACTCCGCAGAGCCGTGCGATCCCCGCTGCCAATATTATAGTTAAAAACTATAAGCGGCGGGGCTAGTAGTCAAGGGAAACGCATAAGCTTCTAACGAACCAATCACAGCGCTCTAAAAACTCCGCGCCAAGTTTGGCAGCTTTATTTGCTAGTAAAAGTTAGGCTACGCGGTGTCTAGGACGTATTGTCTGTGCACTGATAACACTTCAAAATTTCAGCCGGCGTCACTGTTCTCCGATTTTAGGAATATCCCTGGAAAAGTTTCTTCCAAATGACTACTTTCCAAGGTAAACTCCCCTTCGGCTCATTAGTTCCATGGACGCTCTCAGCCGCCGTGCTCAAAATGGCGGAAACGCGTGCGAGCTTATTAGAATATAGCGACTTCGCTCGCACGCGTGCGTAGAGCTACAGTGCAAACGAGATGTCATGAGATGGCGGCACTCCCCGATTATAATATTTCCATTCGACTCGCGCGTTAGCCGCCTCTTTGTGCCCCATTTCTCAATACCTACACATACGTAACGCCGATACGGACGATCTAGGCTCGCTCCTTAGTGTGCGTAACTTTTTGTTAATCGTTTTTTTATTTATTATTGTACTTTTTAAAATATTTGTGATCGTTTTTACTTATGAAGTCGCTTAGGCATAGTTTGGAAGTAATGGCTTGTTCTAAAAAGATGTGATAATGATAATCATATCTTGGTTTTGAAAGCGGTAATATTGTGAAATGCAACTTTGATTTCACTTTGTTTGATGAAGGGAACTAATGAAATGTATTTGGCAACATTGTGTCCATGTTTTGAATGTCCGCTAAGCACTGTGCAGTGGGTTGACACATTATTTTCCCGAAATAAATCCCTCGCAATGTATGGGAAATTCATTTTTTAAAATGTAAATATAGCGAACGAATGGAGGCCTGAATAATATAAATATAATATATTTTGTCACAACACGTATGTTAATGTACAGAGTTATATATATTTGTACTTAAATTGTGTAAAACTTCATTGTGAAATTATGTTGGAAAATATTTGTAACGAATCGATTTTTGTAAAGTCTGCAAGGACGAACCTGGCTCTTCAAGTGACCGTCTCTTCCCGTTTTCAGGCACTCCCATAGCTTGGGATCGTTATAAAAATCTCCATAACACTTTTTCTATGTTGATCGATTGTATAGAATGCGTTAAGTTTTAGTTATCTTTCTCTAATGTAAGGGGCCTGGTCAATTCCTACTGTAATAAATCTAGAGCCTCACGATGCTTATCGCTTCATGCCCATGGGCCGATAGTAAGTAATAAAAAAAAGTGTGATAAATATCAGAGGCGAAGCGTGAGTGTAAGCCGGTGTATCATTTCTATTTTTAAACATTATATTATTATTCATTAAATATTGTATTTAGATAAAAAAAATGTAATATCCAATTTTTATGTTAATAAAAGAATTAAGTTATAATATTAGAATGTTTGAGTTAAGAAAGTATGCACCGGCTTACCCTCACGCTTCGCCACTGATAAATATCAAAAAATTGCTAAAGCTCTGTTAAAATATTGTTTGTGAAGGCGTATATCATAGGAATTGACTCTGTCCCGCGATATCATTGTAATAAACTGTGAGTTTTGTAGTGTACAAGCAGACATCGTGTGAAGTGCGAGCGAGTGAGTGAGAGATTGCGGCTAATCTAAGTCTAGTTTATAGTTAGGCAAAAACTGTGAAAGCGCAGACAGATAAAAAAATAATCAGTTTTTTTTCGTGCACCGAGGGATCAACAGGTTGCTTGTTGAATGTGATAAAATCGCAATAAAGCGGTGATAGTGGTAATGGTGGTGCGGCGTCCTCGCGTGCTGTTGACAACGAAGCGTTGCTGTCAGTGGGCGCCCGCGTCTCTCGGGCTCTGTCGGGGAACGCTTGTGATCTTAAAACATGGAAATATATAGTAAGGAACTGCCCAACGCGATTTTCGCGATGTTCACTTTTTTGGTGTCAATTGACACCATCGCATATTCGGTAAATATTGCCGATGGGCGTTCTTATTACATTAAGGAAAGGTCCATTATTGGCTGATTCGTGCGTTTTGTTTTTGTGGTTCGTGGCTCCTAGCGAGCAATGAAAGACAGCGATGTATCAGGCAAAATAAGACTCTGTGTAAATGTCATAAGAACTAATACGTCGGCAATAGAGCTTCGTAGTTTATAAACTTGTAAAAAGATGGTGTTACCATGACGAACTAAGCTATTTGTTCAACGCAGTTGTATTGAACGCCATAACTTTTTGAGATCGTTGACTTGAAAAAAAAACACGAGCTAAAATGCCAAGAAGTTTAGCCATCATTGCAAGCTTCTATACAAATGGGCCATTATATACAGGGGGGCCAATCGGTGCCCCACCCCCTTTAGTCACGACCGAAAAAGTTTATTTTGACCAATTTTTTTGCTTATGAACGAATTTTCTGGAAGTTAGTTAATTCCCCCCAGGCTCCGAGACGGTATCCTCTATAGGAGTCTGATCTTTAATGAAACATTTTATTCCAATATTTTAATGACCTTTGGGATTACACGCGTTCGACCGACAGAAGCTTTATTATGAATTAAAAATTTGCTGTTAAAATTGTCGACTTTTTGGGTTTGTATAAATTACCATATTGGCATAGACTTTGCTTTTTTATACACAACTGTTAAATTTTGCTCAAGTAACGCAAGCTAATGTTTACCGTATAAAATACCTACTCAGCGTGTATTACACAACTATCAGGTTGTATGCGTTTTAAAGCCTGTTTCAGTTCAATTTGTTATAAATGTAAACAAAATTATATGGCGGCAAACGTCCGTGACATAATAGTATTTTATGCAGCGGTTGCATAATGATAGGCCTTAAAACACTAGTGCGGTTTTATGAAACGAGCTTTAGCGAGATTCATAATAAGATCGCACGTGTGTTTTAAGGCCAAATTATGCAGAGTTGCATACATAACGTTATCTACACACATATTATAAACGGCGACACGGCGACGATGGGGCCCCGCCGGCTGCGGCGACGGCGGCGTGCCGGCCTGTAGCTCTTATCTGTATCGTTATGACCATTACGATACTAAAATCGATACTGTAATCCTACGGTTTTTGATTACATTATGGAGGTTTTATGATATGGGTGTAGATAAAAATGCTTATATTATTGGTAGAGTGGATTGAAATTGCGTTTACGTTAGTATACAACTTTTTTTTGGGCATACACTGTAAAGCTGACGGTACACTGGCGAAGCGACAGAAACAAACATTGTAATAACATAAAATCAATATTTCGTCGGAGTCGCGTTACCAGTGTAGCCTCGGCCTAATAGTCTGATAAGAGCACTGACGTTGACTTAAATTGATGCAAATTAAAATAATACAATATGCAACAACATGTTTAGCGTCTATATGAAAGCCAAGGGAATACCTTAGTCGGGTATTTCAATAAAGCTTCGTTTTTAAATTGTATAGACTTTACTACACTTTCTTTACTATACCGTTCTCTTTTGCCTGTATACAACTTGTAACAAAAAGGGCGAACTGATACTCATAAAACTGAACTACTTTCCCCAAGGTTAGGTTGCAAAGTGAATAGCTTTTTTCATACTTGAAAAACACACGGCTTTACTCACGATTTATTGTCAGAAATAGTCCGACATGTTTCGAACTCGATTGGAGTCCTTCAGGGTTTGAGTGCGGTCCCGGTCAGATCAACCCGCGCACTCAAGAAGCTGAAGAAGGACTCCAATTGAGTCCGAAACATGTCGGACTATTTCTGACAATAAATCGTGAGTAAAGCCGTGTGTTTTTACGAGTATTCATAATGTCTCACGAAAGTTTTAATTTGACTATAGCTTTTTTCATCTTTCCATAGTAAGTCGATCAGTTGATCGCATATTTTTCTCACTTTTCAACCCATATTTGTTGGGGAAAGTTGTTCAGTTTCATGAGTATATCACTGGCTTTCGGTTTGTTACACCCTTTTTGTTACACGTTGTATTTGAGGACGCAGTTATGTGCTATGAAGACGGTCAGGTCTCAAAGGGCTCAAAATAGTCACGAATTTCCAAGCATATGTCATTCTTTCCACTCCTACGTATACTTGCGTCTCTCTGATGGGCAGATAATAGGGCCATTTTAAAAATTATAATTTTGTATTGTCAGTGCTCTGGGACTAGTAGGTATTCCCTATGGATATAGCGATGTTTGTATGTTATTTTGTCAATAAATGTGCCATGTGCGAGAGGCGCGGGCGCGTCCACAGGAAGTGTTGTTGAATCCAAAATATTTCCTATAATATAAATTTTTATATCTGATTATCGTGTTTTATTTGTTTTAGTAAGTGTCCAAGAGAAATAGGCTAACCCCTATAGGTCTCGTTGGATTAATGGAGTACTTACCAAAAAAAATGGTAAAAAAAAATGCAAAATGTGCACCTAAGAAAAAGCACGGATCCGTGCCTAAGCATCCGATGGGATGGATGGTGCGTCGTAAGTCCAGTGGCGCCCTCAGTGTTTTATATTTTCTATTAAACTAAAATGAAGCCATAAAAGTTGTCGCACAACGTAAATACGCAAATTTTATATGCTATGGGGCCGTCCATTAATCACGTGAGGCTTGAAAGGGGGAGGGGTTTGACAAAAATCACGAAATGTCACGTGTATTTATTTTATCATAATTTTTTCAAACGCGTGATTTTTAAATCGAAAAGCGACGAATAAAATAAGATTATACTTTATACCTGTATTTAAGATAATATTCTAAAAAAAAATAGATTTTTGTAGATACTAAAAATACACGTGATGTTGGGTGGGGGGTGGGGTGGTAGTCTTAAACCTCACCATGTATCACCAAAGGGGGGGGGGGGGGGGGGTTTATAAAATGCTTAAAAAAAGATCACGTGATTAATGGCCCCTATGTAGTAAAACTTTACACAAGTTAAAACGGGGTTTTTTCCGTTAACGCATTAACCGCCGTTAAATTTAAATCGGTCGTGTCAGTTTCGCCACCTATACAATGTCACACAAACAAAATGTATAAGCCATTTGTCTTAATTATAAGAGCGGTTCTGCATTGCGTCCGATCCGAATCCTAGAAATGTTGGTCCGATGTAAAAATCATCGAATCAAAGGAAAAATTGGATGACGGAATTCTGATCTAGTGCCGGTGCATACAAATATACCTACCACAAAATAGATAGCACTGCTGTTACTTCGGACCGACATTTCTCGGATTCCGATCGGACGCAATGCAAAACGGCTCTATGACTGCGGCGAAATGAGATGGGAATTTGTCTTATAATTCAGACAACGGCGGTTAACCTTTTGGCCGCTAAGCATATCTGAGAAGTAACACAAATATCAACTTTAAGTCAAGGTGATGAAGGTCTTTTTTACCCTGTATAGCCTGTCACGCATAATCGACAACGGCGGCCAAAAGGTTAAAAGATCAAAAATACTACATGACAGTTATATTTTATAAAGATTAGTTAAATAACTAAATTGTGTAGTCAATTGTGCGACAACTGGTGTGACTTCGATTTATTTCGTATAATAGTAAATACAATAACACTTGAGGGCGCCAGTGGACGCACGATACGGGCTTAACCTTTTGAACGCCACGGCTAACGGCGAAAAAGCGTGACACGAGCGTTCGACGACGGCTGTTTGTAGCCCACGAACATGTATGGAGAACGGCATATCGTGGCGTCAGGGGCACGGAAATCAGCTGTAGCCGACTGGGGTATTCAAAAGGGTTTATGATAATGATTTATACGCCGCGACAAACAGCGATCATGTCGCCGGCACCAAATGGCTATAAGATTCAAAATCATTTATGGAGCAGCCTAATGGCCGAATTCAGAAAGGCCACTTAAACTGATCTTTAATTAAAGTGACGTTCAGTGATATTTCTGTATATTTTGACAACTAGTTGAGGGATATTTAACTAATCAATATCTAATCAAATGCTTAAATGGCATTTCTGGATTCGGCCATCAGACAATTACTCATAGGTACGTATAGGTATAGGAGTATGAAACCGTGTGACGTGTTAGTACTGACTTAGACCTGGTCTAAGGTCTACCTTTTAGTGAATCACTACAATTTCTGATATTCGAGGCCCAAATTTAAACAGACTGACATTTATGAAACCCAGCCTTCGTGGTCTTTGAAGCTAAAACCGTCTCCACTAAGCAAGACTCTGCTTTCTTTGATTTTCGAGCGTTCGTTCGTCGTTATCGAAAGTTAACTATCGAATACTATTTGCTTGGTGGAGGCGCCCATGATGAAAATATAGTACCTATTGACAGTTATAAAAAAGTAAACGAGATTTAGGTTTTTTAAATTTTATTCATAAATACCCACACAAATCACATTATTTGTATCACGAAATGCTAAAATTACGGCAATGTGTCACTTGTTTTAATATCTATACAATTTATGTCTACATTTCTAATCATATTATATCATTCTTAACGATTATTATTGCATTATTAGAGTAAAAATGATTCAAGGTCTAATCTAGCGGCTACATAATATTTTCATGCATTTTCTTAAATAAGTATACCTACTGTTTTGCGGCGCCAGCAGTAATATACTGCCAGTGCTTTTTTGTGAGCGTTCGTTATTTAAAATGAGGTTTTATGTTCTCAACACGCGGTCGGTATGAGTGACCCTTCTATGTACCTACTATAAGTGATAATACTTAGAGTGAAAAGCACATTTCTATCACTTTAAAGGCAGATTTAGACAGGGTCAGTGACTGACTTCGAATTCGAGACAAGTCAGCGCTGACCCGAGAAAACCCCAATGTAAATTGATTTGAAGTCAGTACAGCGGTGGGAGGTCAGCGCTGACTTGTATATTCGCATACGAATATTTTGAGGTCAGTCGGTTCGGCGCCAATACTGACTTGTGCACTGACCCTGTCTAAATCTGCCTTAACTCTACGTAAATGTTGAACTTGTTAATGGTTAACAGTTCGTTAGCTTAGCGGCGACAATAATTTGACAAAAATCCATACAGATAAAAAAATCCTTACGAAACTTACTCCATAAGCTATATACAATACCCGAAGAGCAATTAGCCCAAGAACTACCATACCATTATCTATAATATTCCTATTTACGTACTATGCATTAACCTTTTGAACGCTACAGTCGGCTGTAGCCGACAGCAGATTTCCGTGCCCCTGATGCCATGGCATGCCGTGGTCCATACATTTTGTTGGCCACAGCCGTCACTCGGCATCCGGGGCACGCTTTCTCGCATTGAGTCGTGGCGTTCAAAAGGTTAAGACGAGACTTCGCTTTTTTAGAAACTTGGAACAAAAAAGTCCACAGAAGTAAAATAATCATGAGAAGCCTTCTTTTTGAAACCTGCTTTCATAATAATTATAGCCTTTAACAAATATATTACTCTAAAATAATATTGTTATATGTTTGTTAGCGTCTCATTTATTTAAAATTAACAGATTTTCTCAAAAGACTTATCAAGATTGTTTACAATACATTATTTCTAATGATTAAAAAACGAAGTAGGTATACAACTGGGCATACTCGCGGATGACTACCCATGACCTTGAGCAAATAAAAAAGAACTCGCGTCCTAAGTGCTAATACATTTTGGTCCCATGTTAATAGTATTATAGACCAAGTACAAAATATAGGACATTTGTACCATATTTGTCATACTAGTTACGATTAAAACCACTTTATTGAGCAATATATTTGATTATGATTTATTAACCTAACATAACTAACAATGAAAAGAATAGTCAAAACTTACTTAACTTTGTTATACTTTATAGAAGATAAATAATAAAACAGATCAATAAAATAAGAATAATTTAAAAATAATCCAAGGCATTTTAGGTCAAACTGTATACCTGAATTAAACAGGAAAAATTGTCATTTTATGTTACTAAATATAATAAAATTTTGAATGGAAAATGAGGTGAGAACAGAATTTTTCATCAAAAAGTGTAAATTCAGACTGATTATTATCGATATTTTTTATAACAGCTTCTAAAAATATAACAAACTCAGTTTATGACTATCCCAAAATTAATTGTTAAATGCGTCTAACGTCGAGCGCCACCTACCTATAAAGTCGTCAGACTCTTCCGACCAGAAACAGCTAATCAAAGCATACCAAACACACTCTTATCAGATATCGGAAAGTGCTTTCAATATATTTTAAACGTGAAGTATGTCTGACGAGTAATACGATTTTCAACCTTAATTTTGTTACATATAGGGTCAAAGTACACTTACGCTTTCACAAATTTACAGGCGACTTTGATAACGTAATACAAAACAAGGTTTGCGACTTAGTAGTAAGTATTGTATTGTATTAATAAAAAAACCCTAGTATTGTCAATCTACAACCACTAGTTGATTGTAATACTTGCTAAGTGTAACCAATGTCATCTGCCAAATTTAATAAGATATCAATTCAACTGAAGCAAGGATGACCATTTTTAACCTTTTGAACGCCCCAGTCGGCTGTAGTCGATAACAGATTTCCGTGCCCGTAACGCGTCGATATGCCGTTTTTCATACATTTGCATCGCCTACAGCCGTCGTCGAGCGCTCGTGGCACGCTTTTTCGCCGTTAGCCGTGGCGTTCAAAAGGTTAAGGAAATAAATAAGGATAAGTGTAGAATCAATAAAATCATTTACAATATTCTTCAAAGTCGTCTGTACGTCGGTGGTCGGTAGTCACACAACAGCTTGTAAAAAACATATTTAAGAGTCGTGGGCATTGCATAGTTTATAGATTACCTAAGTACCAAGTTGGTAACGGATCTAACAAATCCAATCCAAAATCTCAGTTTTTTAGGGTAACAATCACTTGACATAAAAAACGGCATGTCTTTTCACTTCAACTCATTTAACACGAATATTTGGATCTAAATAAAATTACGATTTCCTGTACTTCAATCTTAAGAAACACAGGCCTAAAGTGACGCCTATCCAAGCCAGGGTGATTAGGAAGCCGGAATAGACCGATTTGTCTGCTATGCCGTATCCCTTCTCCATGATATCTCGCATGGACTGTGATGGCACCGTGAAGGGCAGAGTCAGGGCTATGTAGTAGAGAGCGTTCGCCATGCCCTCTAGAGGCCACGCGATCCCTGAAACAAACATTTGGTATCAGGTACCACTAGTAAAAAGTGACATGACAGACAGACGTAACTTATGCATATCATTGCATTACATGTCACACTTAGCCTCTAATAATAACACAGAAAATTCAAAAGTACATGATTACTTATCACCATGCTAGATAATGTTCGTTTCCTGGACTATAAGTCAAGAAGTAGGTATGCTGACCAATAGGTCTAGTGGTTCAAATGTTAGACTGCGAAGTGTGGGGTCGCATTATTGATTCCCGCCGGAGTCAGAATTCGTATCATACTTGTATTGGGGTCTCGTTGTTTGTGTATGTATATTGTCATGATACCCTCGCGTCAATATATCGCATGGATTTATTGATTTATTATCATGCTAAAATCAACTATGATCTGTTCGCGGAGAGTGGATAAAAAAAAAAACAGGGCTTCTTAACCCATTACAAATAGCGGCCCGCTAATTATTGTATTTTTACCGCTGATACCAAAACATTTTTTTTTCATAGAATATTATTATTGAATAGCCTGTATATGTCCCATTGCTGGCATATCATCGAACGACAACCATGACGAAGTTTCAGAGTCGGAGGACAAATCAGAGTCGGTGACGTTTATTATGAAATGTTCAACTGCTTCGTCTAAAACAACACACGAACACCCAAACGACACACTCAAAGCGTATTCCAGAACGGAATTCCAATATAAGGCCCTTGCCCGCCCGACGCGGCACCGCGCGTGACAATAACTGCGTACCTCGTACCACGAAACTCAGTGCGCGCGGCGATAACCTACGCCCGTCATACAGTTTGCGATAGGTAAGCGACAGTCACTATTTCGAGACGATATAATATTTATCAACTCTCGGCGAACAGACTTTATTTAAAAAGAAACAGTTACTTACCACACAACAAAATCATTGGGTAAAAGCTGCCAGTAGCTATAAAGAACGACATCGTATAGCTCGAGCAACAAACGGACAGAAGGAACCCGTAGCACATCCCACTGAGTCCCTGCAGGAAGAGGAGGGCTCCGCACGCGAACACGGAACCCTTGGTCGAGAGCCCGTAGCCGAGGTAGCCGAGGACCATCATCTCTATTGTCTGGAAGAAAAGGATTAGGTTAGGAGTAGGTACCAAGTAAATTAATTAAGTTAGTTAGGTAGGTAAATCTTCTGGGCAATCACATTCCACGGCCGCGTCATCAGCTGCGGCCCTAACACGAATGACACAAAGATAAATTAAACCCGTTTATGTCTACGACTATCTCTTTCGTCGGCACTAGTGTGAGAGACGCACTTAGAGAACAGACGGTCTATCTTATCTTTGTGTCATTCATGTTAGGGCCGCTGGGCCTAACTATATCATTAAAACCGTCGGTGCGTAATAAACGTATTTGCAGTTACCGTTACAGTAAACCGACCACGACCTATGTCGATGTATGGGTACAACAGTTTTCAAACGGCAAAGTTTTGTTTGTCCCCACTCCAGTTTAAATGTTCGTTAGAGCAATGGTTTCATAGTCTATGAACTTCAGTAATGTTACCTAATTATTGTTTTCTGGCTTATCTTTGAAATTTGCCAACATAAATATCTGAAATTATTTATACCGAGAGAAATTTGGGTATATTTTATAGGAAAAATAAAATAAAGTTCGTAGGTATTTATGTTTTTTAGAAAATATAATGAATCGGAATAACTTGTGCAAGGTCGTATCATACTCGCCGGTCGTATAGACAAAGGAGGTTGCGAAAGTTATTCCTTGTTTTATTTAAATGGTTACTCAGTTATTAAAGGTGTTTGTAAACGAGCGATTGTTATGGCAATTTATTGCTGCAATTTGGGCTACCCCCAAGAGCTTACAATTAAACTTTTTGTGCGCAGTAATGATGACATAGGAAATCTTTTTTGGAAATTGCAGCAATAAATTGCCAAAAAACTAGACCGTTTACAAGCGCCTTAAAAGAGGTACCGTTTGTTTTTCATAGGTAGGCATAATTCGCGGCACGTAAGTTGACCTTTGACCTTAAATGCGTAGAACACATTTTCGGGTCGCAATCGAGGTGCGGTATGGGGTGCGACGCTTTCTTTCCTTAAGCTTTTATTTCGGCTTTTTTGCGTTCTCGTGAAATGAAATGAAAATGAAAATATTTATTTTGCAATTAGGCCACATGGGCTCTTTCACATGTCTGAGTCTACCAGCGCCTCGAAAGGTGACATCTGCTAAGAAAAAAAGCCGCAAAAAATTCGGCAGTAAGTTTTTTTTCAACTTTGACATTAGAGTTTTATGTAAAAACTAACACAAAATAAATAACTAACACGGGAGATGTACAATCTCCGCGTCTGGACAAGTTAAGTGACTTAGAGATGTATAAAGCCTCTAAGGGTCATAATAATAAAAACAGTAATTGAAACAAAGAAACATCTAAATTGATTAATCTAGGTTAAATGGAGGTGTAGACAGTCTCCACGGTCAAGTATAAAGATATGTAAGGTCTCCAAATATCAAAAAGAAACAATTTAAAATGTAACATTTCAAGTCCTAATAATACAAATATACGATTATGAAAAATGAACAAATATAGTATAGAGAACACTATGAAGCAGTGGCGAAGCCTGCCTACAAGTCGATTCCTGATGGCTTTACCAAGCTAGAGAGCTACGGCTAGCTGTCAGTGAAGTCTATGTTACTCTAACTTAATGTCAGACTCGCACGTACGGTTCTAATTCTTTCGGCTTCCCTTAGGAAATATTTGACGCTTCGCCACTGCTATGAAGTGTGTAGAGTTGAAGTGCCCGACTGACCTGCACGAGGATGACGGCGGCCTGGATGAGGATGTGCACGTGCAGCATCTCCTTGGGCTTGACGCCGGCGACGGCGCTGCGCTCCCACACGCCCTCGAGCCGCTCGCCGATCATCAGCGTCGACGTCACCACCGCCGCCAGGAAGAAGATGATCCTGCGGGGCCGGCCATGTAGCGGTTATACAGATAGCGGCAGATACAGATAACGAATATACAGTGATGCCGACTTTAAATAAACGGCAGTTTGTAAGTGTTGTTTGCATAGCATAGACACGCGACCGTTAATCCGTTAATCGTTAATTAACGAAGTTAACATTTCGAGTAACGGATTAACTTTTAAATTAACTGCTGCACTGGGAGTGAAGAAATAGCATAGAATGCGTGCAGATGCTTATCATCCTGGTATGTCGTAAAAGTCGACTAAGGGACGGGTCCTCTCCAACATGGTGGACTATCTGTATGGGCGATGGGCTGATCACCTGTCACCATACGGTTCATCATACCATCTTAGGACTAATTAATCGAACGTGGCCATAAGTAGTATTGTGGCTCTGCCCACCCCATTAGGGATTTCAGGCGTGATGCTGTGTATGTGTGTGTGTAAAAAATATTAACGGAGTCATTAACTTCCGTTAAAACAATTAACGTCCGTTCATCGCTTATTAGGTACCTTAGTAAAACTTCATTGATTTAATTTTCATACTTTTAATGGGACGTACCTTTGTACATTTTACAAAAATCTAGTTAACATTCTTGTTAGAATGTCGTAAACAATGTAACATAATCAGAGGCGTATTTTAAGATTTGGCGCCCTGGTCTAATTAAAATAAGTGAACGAATATAAAAGGCGTCCAAAGCTGAGCGCGCTCAGCTTGTACCAAGCCGCCCCTCGCAGCCTGCCGCCCCGGGATATGGCCGCCATGACCTCAGGGGAAATACGCCTCTGAACGTAATGTGCCACATGTTCAATAGGTACTCACGTGATCATTACTCCGGGTGCCATAAAGTTGGTGAATTGCGCGTTCATCTTTCCGTATATCGGTTCGTGGAAGTTAACTGGAATCTAAACAAAATAATGTATCAAAAGATAGGTAAGAATAAGGGTCATCAGGTTTTTGAGGGATATCATGTAAAGTTTGGATGTTTTTGTTTCTATGTCATATTTTTCGGAACCCATAGGATACTCTTGACATGGAAATTATTAAAGCTCAAAATGGAATAATACGACCTATTATATTCGAACGCAGTCAATAGTATGGTTTGTAAAGTTAGTATTAGTGAGTAAGTATCGATTACAAAAGATTTTTTTTTACAAAATCACGTGCTTAGACCTGTTATGTATCAAATATAAATGAGCTTCGTTTATTAAAAGCATAAGAATGAACTTGAATATCTTTTAGATAGCAAGTCCCCGATATAAACGGGTGATGTCGTTACGCTGACACATTTTTACATATAAAATACGGAGCCCTAAAAGGGGTTCAAATGTCATTCGGCAGTCGCTTATAAATAATATTAAATGATCATTATATATATATTTTCTTCTAATTTTGTTACCTTTGCGCTGAATACAATGTGATACAGGGTGTTCGCTGAAACTTTACATAAATAAATATGAACAATACATATAATATAAGAGTATGTAAATAATAAAATTAAGCAGGTACATGTCTAGATGACTTGTGAAACAGTATGTAAAATGATAACTAAGTAGGTGAATTTATTGAATAATTGTGTTCATTAGTATTAAAATATTGCAGACTACAATCCGAAAGCCTGGATAATCCGCCAAGGGTCTTGTTTTAGCCTATCCGGATTAGCGAGGTCCTACTGAAAGTGCAATTTGGAAATTCAAACCCGCTTTTACCTCGATCATTTATTATCTGATTGTAATATCAGTTAATAAACCCGCTTTTACCTCGATCATTTATTAACTGATTGTAATATCAGTTAATAAACCCGCTTTTACCTCGATCATTTATTAACTGATTGTAATATCAGTTAATAAACCCGCTTTTACCTCGATCATTTATTAACTGATTGTAATATCAGTTAATAAACCCGCTTTTACCTCGATCATTTATTAACTGATTGTAATATCAGTTAATAAACCCGCTTTTACCTCGATCATTTGTTGACTGATTGTAATATCAGTTAATGAAACCGCTTTTACCTCGATAATTTATTAACTGATTGTAATATCAGTTAATAAACCCGCTTTTACCTCGATCATTTATTAACTGATTGTAATATCAGTTAATAAACCCGCTTTTACCTCGATCATTTATTAACTGATTGTAATATCAGTTAATAAACCCGCTTTTACCTCGATCATTTATTAACTGATTGTAATATCAGTTAATAAACCCGCTTTTACCTCGATCATTTATTAACTGATTGTAATATCAGTTAATAAACCCGCTTTGACCTCGATCATTTGTTGACTGATTGTAATATCAGTTAATGAAACCGCTTTTACCTCGATAATTTATTAACTGATTGTAATATCAGTTAATAAACCCGCTTTTACCTCGATCATTTATTAACTGATTGTAATATCAGTTAATAAACCCGCTTTTACCTCGATCATTTATTAACTGATTGTAATATCAGTTAATAAACCCGCTTTGACCTCGATCATTTGTTGACTGATTGTAATATCAGTTAATGAAACCGCTTTTACCTCGATAATTTATTAACTGATTGTAATATCAGTTAATAAACCCGCTTTTACCTCGATCATTTATTAACTGATTGTAATATCAGTTAATAAACCCGCTTTTACCTCGATCATTTATTAACTGATTGTAATATCAGTTAATAAACCCGCTTTTACCTCGATCATTTGTTGACTGATTGTAATATCAGTTAATGAAACCGCTTTTACCTCGATCATTTATTAACTGATTGTATTATCAGTTAATAAACCCGCTTTTACCTCGATCATTTATTAACTGATTGTAATATCAGTTAATGAAACCGCTTTTACCTCGATCATTTATTAACTGATTGTAATATCAGTTAATAAACCCGCTTTAGCCTCGATCATTTGTTAACTGATTGTAATATCAGTTAATGAAACCGCTTTTACCTCAATCATTTATTAACTGATTGTAATATCAGTTAATAAATGATCGAGGTAAAAGCGGGTTTGAATTTCCAACCTGCACTTTCATCAATTAAAAGGATTTGGTCGACACCCAAATTGTAATGAGAAGACTTTCTTTCGCAAAACGCACCTTCGTTGTATAGAAAGTGAATAGTCAGGTCAGCCTACAGGTGTAGTGTTTAGGTCGGGTACGAACCTGCACCATCCTTTCCGGTCGGTTGCAGGCCTGCATGGTGCGGCGCGAGAAACCCTCGTACGCCTTCATCAGCTTCAGCTTTAGGAAATTGGAGATCTGATGGTCTGGAAATAAGAGTAGTTTTTAGTAAAATTGCAATGAAGAGAAAGTGAGTTTAAGGCCCGGGCAAACCAAACGCGGTAGCGGCGCGTCGCGTTTCGAACGCGGGCCCGCGCAATTTGACCCTGGCACACCGCAGGCGGGCGGCGGCTTCAACGCGTTTCGCAGACGGGCCCGCGCTACTTTTTGGTGTGCCACGGTCAATTTGATTTGTTGTTTTACAAATAGCGTCGGCCCGCGTTCGAAACGCGACGCGACGCAAACGCTTTTGGTTTGCCCGGGCCTTCATTTTCTCGAAGTTTGGCCCTTTGATGAGAATGATGAAAAATAATCTGTTCTTGTGCAATCAATGTGTTAGTGTGCAGGATATTGTTATTACCAGTCATGTCCAGCCACACGCTGACAGTGCTCATGTCTACGATGTCGTCCGCGACGTCGCCCTCCCGGAACCGCTCGCCCAGCGCTTCGCTAAAGTTCCGCGGGATGTACATGGCGCCGTACAGCTTGCCGCGCGACACCTCGTACTTCGCCTCCGCTATCGTGTCGTATTTGGTCTGGAATTGATAAAAAAAAATATCTTAGGATTATATGCTAGACTAATGGATCCGCCACAGCTTCGCCCGCGATATTTTCGATACAAACCTAATCACCCCTATTCACCTCTTTAGGGATGGAATTTCAAAAAATCTCTCCTTAGTACGCGTCTAGGTTACTCGAGGTTTATTTGTTGCACTTTTTATGTTAGTTTTAGTTGTATGTAATTTTAAAGTGGAAAAAAGACTTACTGCTGAGTTTCTTACGGCGTTTCTTCTCAGCAAATGTCACCTTTCGAAGCGCTGGTAGATTCAGACATGTAAAAGAGCCCGTGAGGCCTACTTGCAAAATAAATATTTTCATTTTCATTTTCATTTTCGAGGAATATCTCATCCAAATTTCAAACCTCTAGGACCACCCGTTTAGGCTGTGTGTTGTCTATAAGCGAGTCACGGTACTGTTTTATATGTATTAAAAACGGATCGTTCGGCTATAATACCCGCGAGTGTAATGATTTTGTTTAGGATTATATCGTACTACATGTGCGCGTCGGCGTCGAAATATCCACACTTATAACTGCGTCAACACATAATTATAATGGTGGAGGTGGAGCGTAATGTCACTAAAATGATTTTTAACGCCGCCGGTGCACAGTTTTACCAAGCTACAATTATACAGGCAAAAACTGGCAACACTGCAAGGCGTATGGGATCTGATATCGGTATTGCCAGTTTTGCTTGTAAAATTATAACTTGTAGCATCGTGAAACGGGCCACTGCTGCTCAATTACGTAACACCAATTAGTATCGCTTTCGCGATAAGTAAACTAATTGTACCCTTATTTATATCGAGTGATGACTAAATGGTTTGCTTTTCGAGCCAAACCGATACCAATTGTGTTACGTAATTGGGCTGCTGGTTGCTAATTAATAAGTGCTATACCTGTAATATCTTCACTTTCTCCATTTCGTCAAGCAGCCAGCAACTTAGCATGTATTGTGTGCAGGTGTCGTTGTCGAATCGAATAATTGGCTGCAACGTGCTGTTCTGGCATATGCTGAGACCCACTGAAATAGTAATTAAAGATAGTTACATAAATATAAAAAACGAGCGAGCCTTACCTACAGTAGTCGCATATGATGTGTAATATCTGACATCTCATTTTCAGACACTTATTATCAGCCTTAAATACATTTATTATTGTAGTTTCTTGTCACACACACACTAATCTAACCTCTTGGTAAAATGGTTTGTACCATGTAACGGCGAACTCTATCACCGCGCGCGCTCATTGGTCAAATCAAATAAGCCCGCTTCCCCAGCTTCCTGTTACACACTTCCGTTCCTTTTCACGAAATAACTCCCACAGATTGCAGAAAAGCGAGAGGAATCACACATCAATAGGTAATTAATGTAAGCCGATGATGATATTGGGCCCTCAAAAGTTGGAGTTACAACCTATCGCCCCGATCAACTGCACACAAGGGGCAATGGAGCCTGTTAATAAAAAATGGCGTCCATTTAGTGTCATGACAAGTAACCTAATTTTCCTATTTGTATGGCAGAATATCTTATCTTATCTTTGCTGTTTCTACATCCACAACAAGATTTTGACAACGGCGACCTCGAGTGATTGGACTTTTTAAAATAGTTTTGCTATTGTTCCGCACAATTGGAGTTACGTCCTGAGTATGAGAGAATGAGTATGTTTTAAAAAACAATAATGAAATAAATATTAATCCCACCGAGAATTAAAAATATTGGATGTTCTTTTCACGTAGAATACGGCGAACTATTCAAAATTATAGTATTAGAAATATGAAATCTTGTCCATAAGTAAAAGGCGGATACTCACGTGGTGAGAAAGCGGCTTCATCGTTAACAACGGCGATGTGCAGGTCCCGTGGGTCGTGCCCAATCGCCGAGAAGAACGCCAGAACTTGTATGATGGGGAAAAGGACGGAGAATATCAGCCCCCTGGAAGAACAAGTGAAAACGTGAGACGAAAGATACTGGAGAGGCGTCAGGTAAAAACGTGAAAATGGAATATGATAGGTTCAAGGAAAGTAATCTTGTCGTTCAAAATTGTTCTTAACCAGAAATTAATACTTTGATATGGTTACATCGACTATTTAGACTGTATCCCATGTTGTGTGAAAATAATTCTAAAAAAGATTGGGAAAATGCCTTAAGAGGACTGTGAAGCAACGGTAAAAATCACCCTTTTCATACAACGATGTCCACCCCTTAAATGTTTATCGATTTTGACCAATTTTTGATAGGTTGTTAGTCAGAACAAAATGTAGATCTATAAGATTTTAGAATATTAAAGATGAACAAAGTTAAATAATCGCGAAAATTAGTTTTGTATGAGAATACTAAAACAACAATAAATAGTAGTTTATGCAACGGTTGCATAATGATAGGCCTTAAAACACTAGTGCGGTTTTCATGAAACGAGCCGATAGGCGAGTGTCATAATAAGATCGCACGTGTGTTTTAAGGCCAAATTATGCAGAGTTGCATACATAACTTTATCTACACACATATTATAAATCCTCTATGGTGGGTTCAGAAACAATATTTTCTGGCAACAAGTTATTTGTTGCAATCGTGGCTGCATATTTCCGATATCCGGCGCATTTTCACATCACACACATTCCGAGAAGACTACTTACTATTCATATTTTCAACTAAAATGTAAATTACAAACAACTTTTTCTATTCAATTCAACAACAATTCTACTTTCGTTTAGCAAAGCGTCAACATGGCGGCAATTCGATCTTCCGTCAAGACCATTTTTTTTTAAATCATAGACAAACGGATGAAGTCTCTATTCTCACGTCACTCGAGATCAAATATTGTGCAGTTTATATTAAAAAAACATACTGAATTGACGTTTCGTATCAATAACTGTTTTAATATCTATGGATACTAGAATAGAGACCCACTTGAGTTTTGACAGCTGTTCCAAATTTAATCTCATTTCTTTACTAAAAACGATAAAGAAGTCATGTTATTTCTTTATCGCAGCACTGGTTTTTCCTAATTGGTTGTCAAAATGGTGGTCATTTCATACGGTTTTTGATTAACCAATGGAGGTTTTATGATATGGGTGTAGATAAACTAAATTTATTAATTAATTATAGTGAAATAACCAAAACGTATCGACCTAAATTTTATTCTGACTGAAAATCTATCAAAAATTGGTTAATATCTGTTAACATTTAAGGGGTGGAAATCGTTATCGCCTTTTGTATGTAAAGCCGTAGGTTCACACTCCTCTTAACGGGTGAACGTTACATTAATTTATTAAATAATTACGAGACTGTAATCGGTTAATTAAATTAGTCTGTCGCCGTAAACGGCGATCGTATCAGCGTCAAACGAATCCGGCCAACTGGCGTTGCCGTTACATGTCCGTCTTGACCGTACGATCATTTAATCGCGTACGGCGACCGTGGTACTGTAATTGCCTCTTAAGGTTGATTGATGTAAAATAGGTCAGTATACCTATAAATGTCACTCACCCAGGATGTCTGGAGAACTGCTGAAGACTCTTGATCAACACGGCGCGGTACCGCCCCCGTGACAATCCTCTACAATCTTTGGCTTGGTCTTTTGAGGTTAACACCTGGAAATAAATATAGACTAATTTTAATCCGATAACGAATTATCTGACCACAAAAACTGCAAGATGTTGAGCGAACAAGCTCCATTAGACTTGCGCTTCCACAGGAGCTGTACGAGGCTGCTAAATGGTAAGCGAGGGAAACATCCACCAATAGGGACGTTGAGAGGGTAAAAGAACTGTAATTCTAATTAGTCCGTCTGTCAGATTATCAAAAAATATTGAACACGTATTTTTTGCTTTATCAAATCAATCAAAATTGACAAAGATAATGCGCATCAAAGTTCGGGAGTGGGGGCTAATGACGTCACTTAACGGTGAAAAGTGTACAAAGTCGTGACGTCACACGGAACTTCAACGCACTAGATCTTCGTCATTTTTAGTTTAATTGACAAAAGCAAAAAATATGTGTTCAATATTTTTTTTATAAACTAAATGACGGACTTTTTTAGGAAACTTGCCTATTGCGAACGAAGCCAAACCACCGCATGAAGTAACCCTATTGGTGGATTTTCCCCCGCTCATGCTTAGCTGTCTCGTATATAAGGATCTCTTCAGGAAATGCAACCTTATGTAGAAATTTAAGAATGTTTAATTATAGGTATAAATGCTTCCTTAAAAGAGTGGGTCACAGACCACATATCCAATAGACTGCGCATAGCCCGCTGCTAGCCTTAAAAGCAAAAAGTCATAAGCGGCAAGGCTAGCACCAATCACAGCGCTCTAAAAACCCTGCGCGTGCGCAAGTTTGGCAGCTTTATTTGCTAGTAAAAGTAAGGCTAAGCAAGCGGTGTCTTTAAAATATTTGGTCTGTGCAGTGGGTGCAGTACACAGATTTATACAATGCTATAAGATTACTTATTATGTCTGGAGAATCAGCCATATTTTCTGAGAATTTGTCAAGTGAACTTACATCAGTACTACTGGTGACTACGTTGAAGTCCTCCCGAGAACTGAACCGGCTGTCCACCGGGTTGACGGCGCTGTCCGGGATCACGTCCGGGGACGTCGTCAGGGCTGGAGAACAAAGGGTTTATATGAACGCTTCATCATTATCTCCAGCCTCGATATCTTACAGTGGGAAGGCCATTCTTATAATAACTGAACTGGGCAGTACCTATACACCTGGTGATATTTAGTTCATAATTAGCGTCTAAATGTGATATAAATATACTATAAACTATAATTAATCCAAATCAGAGCCAGGCGGTAGGGTGCCCAAGAGGCTGGCAGCGTTATCACGCTGTATCGCTAGGCTGATCCGTTGTGCCAAATATGACCCAGCCCTCTGGTCACCGGTCGATTCGGCAAGGCGCTTCGACAGCTCAAAAAAGATTTGGTAAGCGCTCTGACCCTATGGCCCGAGGGTTTCAACCCCAAACGGCGAAAACATGTAGCCGCTGTCAATAGCTGCATATCTTCGCCGTTTGACTTGCTCAATTAATCGCAATTTTACACACTTACCTAAGCTAAATATTTTGGAAGTACAATACACCTGATACAAAAATGGTATCGATGCGGCAATTTTTTGGGATTACCATTGCATGTTTGTTTTGTTATATATTTTTTAATATTTGTTTTCTTAGCATGTCTGTGTACCTTAACAACACAATCTGTGGAATAATATTGTCCTCATCGGAACACTAGACGCACGGAGTCATTCCATCTCTAAAAGATTAACTTTCCACCTTGTCGTACGAAGCGTTTTGTTTCATCTATCCTGTTACGTACATCTAAGTAATGGAATGACCTCCCTGCGTCGGACTTTCCGAATAGTTATAATCTCGGCACTTTCAAGAGGAGAGTAAAAAGATATTTTCTGGTTTATTGCGTTCCCCATTCGGCCGTGTCAACACTTTCCATCAGATGAGACTGTGGTTAAGCGAAAGCCTTCATAGTGATAAAACAAGAACAAACTTTCTACCTCTTACTGTTGCTGAGATAAAGGCTGGCAGACGGACAGACGGATGAACATAGAAGGCTCTGTAATAAAGTACCTTTTGAACACTCCCTAAAAGATAAAGTGCAGAGACTCTTTTGGTCCAATTTTTAACTGATTTGTATAAAATGGTAAACTCACTAGATCTCCGATTTCTTAATTCATGGTGCCTACTCGCCAGTCGCAAGAACGCCTCTTCTAGCGTGTCGCAATCCAATTTGCGCATGAGTTCGTTTGGAGACTCCTCTGCTAGTAGCTGTCCGTCTCGAAGCAGCCCGATCTGTTGGTTAATATACCTTATAATAGAAGAGTTAAGAGTTGATTAAGAAACATACGAATGTAAAATCTTATCTTAACTTATTGAATGTTGGGTTAGTATCTCTTCTTTTACGTCAAAACTTAACGATTTTTCGTAGTCGGTATAATAGTAGACGTGCCTAGTTTTAATCAAGAGATCCATTTCAATTCTGAGGTCGGCCAGAAGGGTTCTATTCTAGGGTGAGCCAGCCCCGCCTGCCCTCTGTCTTTGCTACACCCTTAAACTGTGTCAAACATTGCTTCTTTAATATTACATGAATTTCATTACAATACAACCCTTGCATGCGGATAATTTGCTACGCAATAACTACCTTGAAGACAAACCATCATTGTTATTATTCTCACTGAATTCCTCTCTTACAATTACAGCTTTTGCCCGCGATTTTGTCCGCGTGCAATTCGGTTATAGTTATACCCTCGGATACTATGGTATTTTCTGGGATAAAAAGTTTCCCATGTCACGTTCTCATTCCAGGACCTAAAGAACTGATCCGGCATCCGGATCCATACAATTAATCGGGTTGGTTCATACTTCTTGTTATTCTGTTTGTCTGTTTTTATGTCTCATGCCCTAACTGCGGCATCGCCTGTTCTGAAAATTGGCATGTACGTAGCTTGGGTCACGAAGACAGACATATTTATGTGATACTTTAATCCAGTGTTAGCGAAAAACAAATTTTACGCGGACGATTAACGATTTTGGGGAAAACTCAGCGTGGCCCTTCGGAAAAAGGTTGGGACACCCCTGCCCGTCCTACACTGCTGTTCAGAAGACATTCGTCAACATTTAGAAATAGCTGGTGTGTGTGTGTGAGTAAACTGCTATACAAACGGTTCTCAACCGGTGTAGGAGACAGATATAGGTATTACGTTTTCGTTTTAAGCCTCCTTCTATGCTTTAGTTGTGAGACTTATGATCAGCTGATCAGTTTCATCCTTACTTTGTGCGCCTGCTTGGTCTCGTCGATGTAATGCGTCGTGATAATGACAGTGGTGCCGCCTGCCGCTAGCTCTGCTAAGAAATTCCATATCCTGAAAATAATAGAAAAATTCTCTTAATCTTCTGACTTGCTGAGGAAGCTATAACCAGGTTGGATTCGCTAACACATAACCTAATCTAGTTTGCTTCGCAGCTGGCGATTTTTATGTAGTGTATCGATATCATTTAAAGTACTTATAATTTTTTTAGTATTTTCAAAAAGTGTACCTATAGATTCAACTACGATATGATAATTTTATGAGATCTTAAAATTATTAAAACTTACTGCCGGGTAATTTATATACTATTTTGAGCCTTTGCTACACCACCATTACATAATATCCAAGGTCCATCTTTTCACAATAATATTCACCGGAGCGTAGTCAGATTTCAGATAAAATTGAAGGGCGTTTGTTATGGTAATAATAGGTACTTAAAATGCTATTTTAAGTAATTAATTAGACGCAATACACTGGATCTACTTGCGTGCTTGAACCTGCCTGCTTTACTTGGCTGCGTAATTCGTACAGTCTCGTAGAAAAGTTTGTTTCGCAATAATGCCGCTCGTCAAAAACTACTATTGAAATGGATAGAAAATTGTAAATTGTTTTATAGAAATTAGTTTTGTTTCTTTGTTAAACCCTATAATCTGCAACTAATGAACTACACTGGACTCCGGTTATTTTTAATTTAACCGCTGTCGTATTTTGGCATTTTTAACTTTCCAAATAACTGGTAATCGTGACGAGGTAAACTTTGAGAAATCCTAAAGGTGTAAATATACGCGCCCGTCGAATTAAACAGAAAAACTGTGTTCATAGATTTTCTGAAAAACTTATGCGACTTGGGAATCGGACAGTTTTTGCCTAAAAATATATTTTTTATTGATGACGAAAATTGATAGTTGGTTGTTAAGCATAAAATGTTGCGTTGGGACCCTGCATCTAGAACTAATAAAAGTTTTGTTTAAGAGAATCACACCTCAATAGCCCGTTTCACGAAGCTACAAGATTTTTACAATCAAAAACCAGCAACACCGGTGACAGATCTCATACATCTGCCTTACAGTATTGCCAGTTTTTGCCTCTAAAATTGTAACTTGTAGCTTCGTTAAACGGCGCACAGGCAGCGTCAAAAATCATTTTAGTAACATTATATGGTCCACCCAACGATCTCAAAAGAAGGATATGGCGTTCAATGCAACTGCGTTGATCAAATGACTTAGTTCGTCACGGTAACGCCATCTATTTACAAATTTAAAAACTATGAAGCTGTATTGCCGACGTCTTAGTTCTTATGACATTTAGACAAAGTCTTATTTTGTCTGATTCATCGCTCTTTCATTGCTCGCTCGGAGCTACAAAACCACAAAAACATGAATCAGCCAATAATGGACCTTTCCTCAATGTAATAAGAACGCCGATGTCTGCAATATTTACCGAGTGTGCGATGGTGTCATTTGACACTAAAAAATGAGCATTGCAAAAATCGCGTTGGGCAGTTCCTTACTATATATTTCTATGGCTCCACCTTGACAATGTCGACGATTATGTATGTGATGACGCAGTAAAATGCGTAGATATTTTGATGCTGATTGTACCCCACAAAGTCTCGGTCAGCCATTGTTGCGAGCCGCGTGTTTCGCAACCATAATTAAACATTAGCATCTGCAATACCATTACGTCGTAGTTATAGCGTTAATTGTCAAGATGGAAATCCATTGTGGGTAATGCATGCATGTTTTCGTCAACCCTCAGATCGTGGGAAGGGCCAACACCTTTAAAGTGGATTCATCCTTACTTGTTTTATTTGGTAAACAAGTTTCTAACCTCAAAATGTGCAATTTTTGGGTGATACAGCTGTTTTATCCTGAATAAAGCAAACCTAGGCTAAAAATTGGCAAAGTGACGTAAAAAATATTGTCTCCGGTTTCTTTATTTGAAAGGAATCAGTTGTTTTACCCAGAAAAGGGAAGTAGAGTCAGAGAAGTAGAACAAATAGAACTTGGGCGTGGGTTGGGTACCTTTGTTGTAGTTGTGCGATGAGCTAAGAAAACACCTGTCGATTGAAAGTCTTTGAAGGATCGTGCGTCTGGACCCGCTCTGGTGCCACACCCCTATATCTATGTACAGGTCTCCTATCCGAATTTATATACGCCAAACCTGGGCCTCTTTTCGGGAACGGCCAAGCGATATTGTAGCGACGCGCCAGCGAGATTCTCATCCCACTCTTCCGCACGATGCGCTTGCGATCGCTTGGAAGTTCCTGAATAGAGGCGCTGGTCAATTGTAACTCTCGTAAAACGATTGCCCGTAGATAGTTTCATCTCGCCACTCTTTTATTTGGTGTATATATGGGCCCCAGATCAGACCCGTTTCGTAACAGGAGGGTCGCTGTATAGTCTCTCCATACCCTACCCAATGATATTATAATTCATTGACCCTACCACATAACAGCAGCATTTGGCGGTAGTTTCAAGTACGCGGCAAGGAAGTGCTTCAATAATCTTCCTCCAATCCGCTCTGCTAAAACGATTGGAACTTTCAGATCTCGATTTAAATTATCTGTTCTTGCCGATCAAACTTCCAGCACGAACGTCCCCCGCATTTGATCCCAGTTATTTATTTACTTAATTTTTTCACTTAAGTAGCATATCGAAATTTGCTTATATTTGTATCCCGATACTTGTTTACCTGATAAGTCTTGCTTTTAATACTGTATGCGTTATACTTTAATTTTATATTTCTGTCAAATTTGGATTACTAATGTTTGGGCAAAAAACTTTTCCCAACGTATCAGATCCCAAACTATATTACTCAAATTATCATTTGGCAAAAAAACATTAGTCAAAACAGCTTATCGCAATTTTACACTTCGCAGAAGTTTTTTTTAGACAAATACGTACTTACGTAAGGGACACAAGTTAAACCTAATCTAACCTACCATGACAAAGCAAAATGATGCCAAATGATAATTTGACCAAATGAATAAAATGCGAAATGTAAATTATGCTAAAGATTCGCTTGGGAAATAAAACTACTGCGATAAGTTTTTTGGGGAGTGAATTTTGGCGAAAAATATTTTTATTTTTATTTTTAATATTTTTATTTATTTTTATTAGTTGTTTAAATTGCTTAGTTAATTAATCTTTGTACTGTCCGACTATCGTGCGTCACTCTGAATTGGTTCCGGCTGAAAAGCAGCGTTGTGGCCTCACAGAACATTATGCTAAACGGGAGTCCTTTCGGTGACACTTTCATATTGAGTCCTTTATCAAGGTGCACAATGTATTTTGAATCATCGAATAAATCTTATCTTTTATCTTTTTCTATACTATACTATTTTACTTCTGGGACGACTGACTAGAGTTAATGAGTCATATTTGCCATTGCCGGCCGTCGCGTGTTGCTCAACAGTTTGCGAGATTGGCGAGATTTGGCAACGTCTGGGATGCATCAATGAACACTTGAGCAAGTATTGGAATGCCTAATAATGACGTTACATACCTATACAGAAATGTTGCTGTTATTTAATTGTTGACAAACGTTACTAAGGCTGTGTTTTCACCAGAGTTGTGCGAGGAAGCCAATTGAATAGCGTTAATTTTTGGACGCCTGACGGCTTAGCGCACTAATTTTTATCGCGCATATAAAGCATTCGTCCCTTTCGCACCCACATATTAGTAAAAAAAACCGGACAAGTGCGAGTTAAACTCGCGTGGAGAGGGTTCCGTGATTATATGAAATTTCCTAAGTTAATTGAAAAACCATAGACTTCTTAGGGAGCGTTAAAGTATTATGTAACGAATTTGGGGGAAGGGGGGTCTTGTAAACGGTGCCTTGCGTCACAGGGGCGTGAGGGGGATTTGAACTACGCTTTACGTAACAATTTTTTTGACCCTTCAGAACGGTCGCGTATTCGTTCACGCATTTTTTTAAACGTTTTTTTCTCAAAATTTTAGATGGAATGACCACTTGAATTTTTTTTTACGTAAAAATGGTCACTTGGTGGTTACGTAACGTTTTACTAGGGGGGAGGGGGGGTACATAAGAACGTTACGGTGCGTTACGTGTGGGGGTGGGGGGGTCAAAAATCTCCAAAAATTGCGTTACGTAATACTTGAACGCTCCCTTATAGGTTATCCTGTAATCTATAGGTAAAGATCTATTTTCTATATTTTTTCGAATTTTTAGGCGCAGTACTTTCGGAGATAAGGGGGGGGTGGGCGGAATGGTCAATTTTCGCCTATTTTCTTAAATAACTTCAAAACAATTTGTCATCAAATTATTAAAAAAAAAAAAATTAAGATTCTCACAACGAGCCCTTCCATTTGATATGTCACACGCCAACGTTTACAAAACTTTTTATTTTTATTTTCTGATCGACCCCCCTAAAGTGGGTTCCATGTTAAAAATTCATTACTTTACATTACACGTCCGTGTTGCGGTTACTGACTTTCATATGTGTACCAAATTTCAACTCAATAGGTCCAGTAGTTTCGGAGCAAATTGGCTGTGACAGATGGACAGACAGACAGACAGACAGACAGACACGACTGATCCTATAAGGTCCGTTTTTCCTTTTGATGTACGGAACCCTAAAAAGTGACAGATGCTTTATGCGCGTGATAAAAACTAGTGTGCTAGACACTCCGTAAACATTAAATATGACATGTCAAACAATATCTCCATTTGCTTTTGAAATGTGTCATATTATATTTTTGACGTGTCTCGGAAGACACTAGACAAGGGGGCACGCCAGACATGCAGATACGTTCTTTTATTTTAAAATTCACGTAAGTTGACAAAAAAGACAAAGCAAATAGTTGCATATGTCACTGGATTATGTCATGTTTGTTCGATTCTTATTTTAAGACGTCAGTTTTAAACATTGCATGTTGCATGTATGCCTACTTGAATATGTTATCGTTAAGCTTACATATTTTTAGGGTCCCGCACCGAACTTCATTGTCCGTCTGCTTGTCCGTCCGTTTATCTCAGCATCTACTTATGTTATGGATTCAAAATTTAGAATAGTCATAGAACTTATAGAACAAAAATTATACCTCACAGAGTTTCTTGTCGGCTCTTCTCAGTAGAGGTTTTTTCCGAACCGATGGTAGATTCATTCCTGGACCTTCATAAGAGCTTGTAAAAGCCTAAATTGTATACCGAAATTTTGACTTTGACTTTGACATCATCATTTCTGTCGCGCCATCCTAATTTGATTCTCCTGTTTAACTGATCGACTCGACTGAATAACTAATCGAACTCGACTTCTTCCTTAAAACCTGTATATTTGCACACTCAAACACGGTCGATTCAAGTCACGTAGAGATCAGAGTTTGGAATAACTTTTGAAGAATTCTGATGAATCGGAACTACCTTGACCTTTCGGAACTATTAGCATTATGTTATATCCGTGGTTTGGTATTATATTTGTTTGAAAAAAAAAACTTAATAATGGCGGTTCACAGATCCAACAGACTTCGCATATCGGACGAGCCCCGCTGCCAACATTAGAGGTAAAAAGCCATAAGCAACAGGAGTACAGGCAAGCACAAATTCTAAAGTACCGATGACACCGCTCTCAACATCCCCGCACCCAGCAAATTTGGCAGCGTTATTTGCAAATAAATACGCTGCTGGGTACCTTTAGGATATTTAGTATGGTCTTTTTAATTTGATAAAAATAATAATAAATTAATATTTTGTTAAGTGTATTATTCATTTTTGTTTATCCTGTCAATTTTGTTATCAAAAAAGGCAAGGAAAAACTGCCAACAGCTACTTCCTAAGTATGTTTGATAAGTTATTGACTCTTATTGAAGTGTTTTTCAACTATGTACAGCTTCAAAACTTCATAGAGTGTAGTGACGTGAGTGTTAAATAGCCTTTTGGACTATTTAGACTATATGTCCTTCGATTCAAGTAAACAAACTCCTTAACCTCTTCATATACTTACTCCTCACATAGGCCTCGCCAAATGATCCCACACTAAAAAGGCGCTTCGCAAATCATTTGGCATTTCATTGCCAGTACCATTACCATGAGTTTATGCAAACTGTTCTCGTCATAATAGCTGCGATTTGATTCATTTGTATTTTTGTCCTCTGACAGCGACTGAATGTAAGTCAATAGAATTTGGTCAAGGGTGTGTTGGTGTGACTATGGGTCAGGTAAAATGAACGGTAGTCACACCGGTGTGACTACGGGTAAATAAAATGAACCATACCACCAGTGTGATAGGTAAATTGGTGTGACTACGGATCGGACATGTAAAAAAACTATCGCTCGGTCTCTTTTAACTTGTATTGGCAACAAGCAGTGTTTCCGATAGATTTCGACTTCGTGTTCAGGGTTGGTACCTAAACCACGATTTCTACATCAAATGGGAGACAGGATTACTCCTGTCTCCCGGATATAATAGCGAAGGAATATGAGTGTTTGAAGCAGGGCTATCCTTTCAGTTTGCCGAGTATTGTTTCGCCGTTGTAACGTATCGCAGATTTTTCTTTTCGCCTATTGCGATTTTCTGCTAAAGCGTTTTACGAGTATTTTCAAGATATTTTTAACCGACTTCAAAAAAATAAAGGACGTGGTTCTCAATTCGGCTGTATTTTTTTTTATTTTTTTTTATTTATGTTTGTTACTTCAGAATTCCGTCATTTATAAACCGATTTTGAAAAATCTTTTTTGAATCGGTAGGGTATACCTCCAGTTTGGTCCCGTTGTAGTCAAAGTTGAGTTATGATGAGACGATCTATGAGGAATCGATGGAACTCTTCAAATATTATAGGCAAGCATATAGAAATTTTAATATTTTCTATTATAACTTAAGCAGTTACGTTCCAAAAGCATTATTTGGTGAAGTGGAACTGTTGATGAAGACCACAGATGATCATCGGAACTCCTAAATGTTGAGTATTTCACGGTTGGCAATTAAATTGCTGTATAAAGTTCTGAAGCAACTTATGTCCATGAAAATTCATGTAGTAAAATTGAAGAACCAGGAGAACTCCTCAACGATTGACATCCTTGCACCGTGGATAGCAACAGTTTGTAAATGGTGATGAGCAATTGGCATTATGCTATTGTTACTTGATGTAGTAAATGTGTGTCGTTAAATCACAGGATAATAAATAAAATGTCAAAAAAAAACTTACTTTTCAATGGCTATTTGAAGTCGGTTTTTTATTTTATAAATTATATGATTATATAGATCAGTCACGAAGGTAAGGTTAGCTTAGAGATGTTCCAAAAAATTCTGGCGGAACATTTGTCGGGGAAGCATTGTTCATTAGTGAATCCTCGTGAACTATTGAAGAGGATTTTGATGCGATCTTAACAAATAGATAATGTAAGGTCTTAGGCAGCGTCCAATCATGATTCCATGGCAATCGATTCGATCGGGAACACACGCGGTGGTACTGAAGTCAATTAGTTGACGGTATAGCCTTAATAAGCGGGTTGAAGTGCATCCATTTTTCCCCGACTGCACCAGAAGGAGGAAAATGTTTTATCTACACCCATATCATAAAACCTCCATTGGTTAATCAAAAACCGTAGGAAATGACCACCATTTTGACAACCAATTAGGAAAAACCAGTGCTGCGATAAAGAAATAACATGACTTCTTTATCGTTTTTAGTAAAGAAATGAGATTAAATTTGGAACAGCTGTCAAAACTCAAGTGGGTCTCTTTTCTAGTATCCATAGATATTAAAACAGTTATTGATACGAAACGTCAATTCAGTATGTTTTTTTAATATAAACTGCACAATATTTGATCTCGAGTGACGTGAGAATAGAGACTTCATCCGTTTGTCTATGATTTAAAAAAAAATGGTCTTGACGGAGGATCGCCATGTTGGTGTTTTGCTGAACGAAAATAGAATTGTTTTTGAATTGAATAGAAAAAGTTGTTTGTAATTTACATTTTAGTTCAAAATATGAATAGTAAGTAGTCTTCTCGGAGTGTGTGTGATGTGAAAATGCGCCGGATATCGGAAATATGCAGCCACGATTGCAACAAATAACTTGTTGCCAGAAAATATTGTTTCTGAACCCATCATGGAGGATTTATAATATGTGTGTAGATAAAGTTATGTATGCAACTCTGCATAATTTGGCCTTAAAACACACGTGCGATCTTATTATGAAACTCGCTAAAGCTCGTTTCATGAAAACCACACTAGTGTTTTAAGGCCTATCATTATGCAACCGTTGCATAAACTACTATTTCGAGTGTATGTATGTATGTATTTATGTATGTCTTTTTCTTTGGCACGCTTTGTAGCCTAAAAGGCTTAATGAATTTTAATATATGAGGTGTCGTTAGATTCGTCTTATGACATAAGTTAAATAATGTAGGTACCCTATACATTATTTAACAAAAAAGATGAAAATCAAAGATATGATTTATAAAAATCAAAAACTCGACTGCATGAACTTAAAAAAGAGAAAAACAAGAAACTGATTCTAAAATTACCTATAAGGGAGATTGTCGAGAATTGGTGCCATTGATACACAAAACCAATTTCATGATTTCATTAAATTTGTTTACCTATTAAAAAACGATGAAATCTGTAGGTATTAAAAACCATTGTGACACAGGAAGTACAGTTTATATCCCTGAAAATAAAGATGGTTTGGTTTTGATACTATCGGTCATCAGTTTTTATAACCTTTCTCTACATTTTTGATTTTTCTGTGGACTCTTGAGGTTGTCTACAAGAGATTTATTTAGCGATAAGACCGCGTATTGCTCCCTAATTTTATGTAATGAATTTATAATTGATTGTGTTTAAAAAACAGTATTGTACCTTATTGTTAACACTTGAAATGAACACGGGTTTACTCATGATTTTTTGTCACAAATGGTCCGATATGTTTCGGTCTCGTTTAGAGTCCTTCTTCAGGGGTTAAGTGTGCGTGAGTACTTTTTGTTCCTTCAATTTTTTACCGGTCGCCAGCACGAGAGGTAGGTAAACAGTGGTATGACGAACGAATTACTTCATTCCGCATGGTTTGGCCAGAGCTTTAACAACGAACACTATAGTAGCTAGGGAGCTGGGTGTCAATATTTCTATATGATTGGTGCACTTGGCAGACCTCAATTGTTCGATTAATGACAATGTAAAGAACCACAGAAAAATTGTCTGCCACTATGGTAGCGCTGCGTTTTCAATTGACAGCGTTTCAAAAATTAAAAAAAAAAAACGGTGTGCTAAATCATTTGTTTGTGTCTGCGTCTTGGACTGATGGTCAGAATTATCCTCAAAACGATGAACATCGAAGAGGCAGACGTGCAGGGCTCTGTTTTATAACGGGAAATAGTTGCAAAAATGTAAATGAAAAAAGCTATACTCGATTCATTAAGACTCCCAGAATAGAAAAAAAAGTTGACAGACGTCTAGGTCGATGATTTTTTTATATACGATTATTTTAAGTTGTAATTCTTAAACGCAGGGACAAACGACTTTCATTTACTGGACCAAATCGATTTGTTTTGACATAGAGTTGCATCCCTATCAATATACGATATATTGATACGATATATAAGACGAACAAATCAGATACCAAAATGGCACCCAGCTCCCTAACTATAGGTACCTAGCCAAAATAGCGATCACGTAAAACATTACATGGCAACGAATCTAAACACTATGTCAATTGTTTAAGCAAAGACTCGTGTTCGCCTCTAAAATGGCCGAGTGTGAAGTATGAGCGCAAACATAGGATCGTTATTTAATTGACATAGCAAATAACGATCCGTCTGAAAAATGTTTTTAGGGAATCGTCAACAATTGAGAACTTTTTAATCGTGGCGTAAATTAAATACCAGTTTTGTCTACGCTGTTAAGAAACAATATTTATCTACACCCATATCATAAAACCTCCATTGGTTAATCAAAAACCGTAGGAAATGACCACCATTTTGACAACCAATTAGGAAAAACCAGTGCTGCGATAAACAAATAACATGACTTCTTTATCGTTTTTAGTAAAGAAATGAGATTAAATTTGGAACAGCTGTCAAAACTCAAGTGGGCCTCTATTCTAGTATCCATAGATATTAAAACAGTTATTGATACGAAACGTCAATTCAGTATGTTTTTTTAATATAAACTGCACAATATTTGATCTCGAGTGACGTGAGAATAGAGACTTCATCCGTTTGTCTATGATTTAAAAAAAAATGGTCTTGACGGAGGATCGCCATGTTGGTGTATTGCTGAACGAAAGTAGAATTGTTTTTGAATTGAATAGAAAAAGTTGTTTGTAATTTACATTTTAGTTGAAAATATGAATAGTAAGTAGTCTTCTCGGAGTGTGTGTGATGTGAAAATGCACCGGATATCGGAAATATGCAGCCACGATTGCAACAAATAACTTGTTGCCAGAAAATATTGTTTCTGAACCCATCATGGAGGATTTATAATATGTGTGTAGATAAAGTTATGTATGCAACTCTGCATAATTTGGCCTTAAAACACACGTGCGATCTTATTATGAAACTCGCTTGTCGGCTCGTTTCATGAAAACCACACTAGTGTTTTAAGGCCTATCATTATGCAACCGTTGCATAAACTACTATTTTTTATGCGTTACATCGCCCGAAACGGTCAAGTTGGAATCATCATTATATTTCCCACACAACCGACTTAGATAACTTTTGAGTAATTTTTCCTTGAGAAAATAGAAGATTCCGAGAAAAGTGAGATCACAGTATAATTAAGTAAGCAGGATTACATCTTCATATAAAAGGCCGAAACGACGCGCTTCAAAATCTCGGTCTACTTGGGTGCACAATAGGAGCGAGTGCGCCGGGGTTACGTACGGGCGCGGATATTGCGAGATGCTCCCGCGCAATTATTAATATAAATTATGGCACGAGAATTTTTGATGTTCTTGATATATTAAAAGCAAAATATGTACATAAAATGATTTTTTTACTCCATACTGACTTACAGTCACTTTTGAAACTAAAAACAAGAACCAAGTAAAAGTAATTAAAATTAAAACTTACAAGATTTGCAATAATATTTAATGAAAAGATACTACGACAAGTCAAGTCCATTTTTTTTTAATCATAGACAAACGAATGAAGTTCTCACGTCATTCGAGATCAAATGTCGTTCGGTTTATATTTAAAAAAACATACTGAACTGATGTTTCGTATCAATAACTGCTTAATATCTGTGGATACTAGAATAGAGACCCACTTGAGTTTTGACAGCTGTTCCAAATTTAATCTCATTTCGATACTGTAATAACATTGCAGCACTGGTTTTACCTAATTGGTTGTCACAATGGTGGTCATTTCCTACGGTTTTTGATTTCACTATGGAGGTTTTATGATGTGGGTGTAGATAAAAGACTTTTCTAATCATTTTACAAAACATACAGAATTGCAGAAACCTTTCGTTGTAAACAAACTAATCAAATTAAGTACCTATTCAATCGAAGCGGATCTGTTTTTTACAAATTACACAAGTACAAAGCAAATTTTTTGTCTGGAATGAAGCAGTATGTTACGTCATTACATATTATTATTATAAATCTGCGCACGCTAGATTCGAAGAACACAAATAGCAAAAATGCAAAAAAAAATTGTTATGGGGAGCATAGATTTTGCAAATTGCTTTATCAAATAGAAAACGTTATTTATAACGATGACAGTTTTTAATAATAATGTTAATTTATAGCTGTATTAGATAACTATAATAAATAATCCAAAGAACGCAAACAGTTGTAATAAATGGAGTCTTGTCCAATGGAGCTACTGTTAGATTGGGTGTACCACAGGGCTCAATTTTAGGTCCGTTTCTTTTTTTAACGTACATTAATGACTTGCCTTATATTGTAAAAAATGATTGTCAGATTGTCCTTTTTGCCGATGACACATCTTTAATTTTCAAAGTAAGTCGTAAATCATCAGACATTAACATTATAAATAGCACTCTTGCTAATGTGCTAAATTGGTTTACCAGGAACAATCTGCAACTTAATCCTAAAAAAACAAAATGTATCAGGTTCACATTACCTAATGTGAAACCGGTCATCGGTAACATATATTTAAATAATGAGTGCTTAGAATTAGTAGATAAAACTCTTATTTGGGCTTAACTTTAGATAAAAATTTGCAGTGGAGTCCTCATATATCAGTACTAGCAAGCAAACTCAGTTCCGCGGCTTACGCCATTAGAAAAATCAGACAGCTAACTGATGTAGATACATCCCGTCTTGTCTATTTCAGTTACTTTCATAGCATAATGTCATATGGCATTTTACTTTGGGGCAAGGCGGCCGACATACAAATTATTTTTGTCTTACCAAAAAGAGCCATCCGCTCCATTTATAATATGGGCTCGCGTGAGTCACTGCGAGAACATTTAAAAAAAAAAAAATTTGACTGTGGCCTCACACTATATCTACGAGAACATTATTTATGCTTTGAAGAATATGCAATTGTTTCACAAAATGTGTAGTGCCAGACATAATCATAAAATTGCAATTCCGAAATTTCGTGTTCGAAAAGTGTTTAAGTCATTTATGGGGCAATGTATACATTTTCATAATAAATTGCCTAAGCAGGCGTTAGATTTGCCCATGTCTCAGCTGAAAAAATACCTGAAAAATGCTCTGCTACATAAGGCTTACTATAGCGTTGAAGACTACCTTAATGACAAAAATGCGTGGCCAAGCGTAGAATTTAATTAGAATAGTTATATAATTTTAATAATAATCATTACCTATATTAAAATATTCATTGTAATTATTTGTGACGATGCAAAAGTGATTTTCTAAATCCTACTTGAATAAATGATTTTTATCTTATCTTATCTTATCAAAGGCAACCGTTGTACATTTTGGTTTGGTGTCAAAACAGTTATAAAACCAAGAGACGTGCCTTTAGATAATCGAACAAAGCTGCATCTGTAACCTCCATAAAGCATTTTATTCCGCAATTATTTAATGGAAGTTTTTATGGAAAAATATGGGATTTAATGCCTTGCTTGCTGTTTCCACCACGCTGAAGTTATGCTTACAATGGACTAGCGGACAAACAACTTTCATGGTTCGCATGTAGAAATGGTGGTGCCGTGGTGAAGTGAAGAACTTATGTCAGGCGAGGTCTTTTAAGGTTCTCAAATGGAGACTACGCGCCAGGAGACGCAGTGCATGCAGGCGCTATAAGATAGATCGATGACCAGGCGCGGTCGCAGCCTGAAATTTAGGGGGGGGTCACTAATAATAAAATATGTCGAGTAAATTAGACTTTACTTTTAGACTTAATTTTTCTATTTGACGTGTACGATTTTGGGGGGGTCATGTCCCCTGTGACCCCCCCCCCCACCCCCTGGGACCGCGCCTGTCGATGACCTGTAGCCTATTTCATAAACGTACAGTCTGTTCGCCGATAGTCGATACATATTATGATGTTACCTATCGTAAACTGTATGACGGGCGTAGCTTATCGCCGCGCGCACTGAGTTTCGTGGTACGAGGGACGCAGTTGTTGTCTCGCGCGGTGCCGCGCCAGGCGCTGATTCTTACTCTGACTCTGAGACTTTGTCATGGTCGTCGTCCGATGATATGCCAGGAATGGGACAATACAGGCTATTCAATAATAACATTCTATGAAAATAATATAGTTTTCCTTTAATTTTTTATTATCATCGGTAAAAATAATTAGCGGGCCGCTATTTGTAATGAGTTAAGAAGCCCTGATTCTTTATTTTTGTTGTCCAGTCTCGGCGAACAGACTTTAGCTGGTGACAATTCCACGTATTTGACGGTTTTAGTATGGAAAAATGATAATTATGTCGGATTGTCAGCACCTGCGATTTTGATATACCACTGATACCATACCACTGATTTAATTTGCTGGAAGTCGATGGACACAGAAGGCATGTGACAGTTCTTTGAAGAAGACTAAGGGCCAGCAATGGAAGTTGCCGTGTTAAGATGATTATATAATTTCCTGTACTCACCGTTCTCGCAACACAGGATCCAGTCCCACAGTAGGCTCATCTAATATCAGCAGCTCAGGCTCATGCACCAGCGCAGCTGCCAGCGACACTCTCCTCTGCTGGCCTCCCGACATGGACTTGATGAGTCTGCTTGCTGGCGGCAGATCCAGTAAGTTACTGAGGAACTCGAAACGCTCAGCGAGCTTCTTCATGTCCATTCCGTAGATACGACCGAAGTAGTACACTGCATCGCGTACAGTGAACTCGGCGACTAGAGCTATGTCCTAAAAAAAGGAATTGAGATTTCAAACACTAGGCATCAAGTTACCGTTAAGCAGAATTACGCGGATTAGCAAGGTTTGTTCTATGACACCGTAATGTCGCTTTGTTACCATTTCAAACATCGCAAAGTAAGATAAAAGCTAAGTATAGCGATAAACAGGGTGGGCCATATGTTTTTGCACTTTTAGAAACATGATAGAGACAAAACTGCAAGCAACCTCCATGATCTAAACTCCTTACCTGCGGCATGTAACCCACGCGTGGGCCAGGGACCCCGCTCCCCTTTTCCCCTGGACGACCTCCGAGAACCCACACCTCCCCACTGTTGAGCTGCCGCCTGCCCACTATGCACGAAAGAAGGGTGGTCTTTCCACATCCTGATGGACCGAGGAGGCCGTATCTGTGGAGGATAAAGGATGAGGGTGATCAGACTGTTGGTAGAATATTAATATTTATTCAGATGTAATCTAGATGTTTGGCTTGAATAACTTTTTAAGTTCTAAGATTAAGATTCGTTTAGTAATGTGAGCAATAAATCGGAGTCGGTTCGAAGTCTGAGGTTTGGTTTGGGTCTGGACACTTACATCGACCAGGCGAACGGTCTTTCAGTTCCTCGTCCAAACGACCTTGGCATAGCAGCGTCAAAAACGACCAAGCTTGAAGTCACGCACGATCATGTAGTTTATACGAGTCAAGTAAGGCTCGCAAGCAAGTAACCTGACGAAGTGTTATGTAACCTTTTCAAAGCCAACGAAGAATATATCCGTCAGGGTATACAGGGTAAAAAAGCCCTTCATTAGATTGACGTAAAGTTGAAATTTGTGTTACTTCTCAGACATGCTTGGCATTGAAGAGGTTAAAAAAGAAGTGGTGAGCACAGACATGGCCGGATTTAGAGGTCTGGAGGCCCTGGGGCAACAAAGGAGTGGAGGCCCCCTAGAATATAATATGACGTAGATGATATTGACGGTCCCTATTGTGGGGGTCCCTCTTTTGTGGAGGCCCGGGGCAGTGGCCCCGGATGCCCTCCCCTAAATCCGGCCCTGAGCATAGACCACATATTTAACATACTTCGCATCGCCAGGCGACCCCCGCTATCAAAATTAGAGGCAAAGAGCCACAAGCAGGCGCGAGTGCATAACCTCGAACCAAACATCTCAAAAGAAGGATATGCCTATCAGTACAATTTCGTGTAACAAGTCTCATAGAAGGTTGTCAAACGCCAGCGGCTTAGGTACCCACACCCTATTGCTGATGTCTTAGTTCTAATGACACGATGGTGTCAGATTCGCGTTCTGATACGTCAAAAGTAAGCATTGCGAAAATTGCTTTGAGCAGTTCCTTACTATATATTTCAATGCCTCGAACGCACCAATCACAGGGTTCTAAAACCCTGCGCAAGTATGGCACCTGTATTTGCAAGATGCTAGGCTAAGAGGTGTCTTCAGGATATTTGGTCTGTGGAGGTAGCCATGGGAATAAGTAGACTCACATGATTCCCCGCTCGACCGTCATGTTGAACTGGTGCAGAACGGATTTGTAGTCTGATTTGTTCTCACGGCCATAGTACTTGCAGGCTCGCGACACCACCACCGCCAGCTCCGGCCCCGCCATTTTGGATTGGAGTCAGTGAAGCATGCTTGATATACCTGTGGAAGAAGACGAGGATTGAGATAAGAAGATAAGAAATTGAGCTGAAACCTGGTAGTAATTAGGGTGTAGATTATTAATCGACCGAGCAAGCAAAGCGTCTCCGTTTCAGCTTGGGAAAAAATGCTTTCGTATGTCCGGCTGTCCGGCGCGGTGGCGGATGTCCATTTGTGCTCCTCTACAGGTCGCATTTCTCAAATCCTCGTGAAATTTTGTGAGCAGGTTCGAGAATTATACAGATATTTTTTGTCGATTCAGTTTTTGAAAATGGCGGTGATATGATATGAGTTTATTAAATTACATTACAATTACAAAGTTGTTTACGTTGTTGGTAAACTGACCGCAACTGTCTATGTATAGGGAAAAAAGTTTTTCAACGGCAGGTTAAGTTTGTCGCGAAGTCTACGGCTCACGGAGCCACTAGTACTAATAAATAAATAATAATACAATTTATTTCCGTCACCAATGGCTATGTAAATAACTTACCGACTAAACATAACTTAAACAGTAATTAAAATGATGTAGGCGACGAAATAACTTAATTAAATCTAATTGTCTTTTATTGCATAAACAACAATGTGTCCGGCAGCGTGAGCATGTCATGCTCGCTCAAAGGTCTTTGCTTACGGCGGCGTCTTTGATCGGGTCGCCACCTTCCCTAAAACATGGTTGAGGGAGACGATGGCTGAGATACGCGTCATACTCGTGAACGGGTGCTGTCTGTGGGGTCCGGACGGTTCATGCTCGCAAGGACCATTTAAATTGGTTAGTGTTTAATTTATTAGTTTTGTGCGATATCTGAACCTGACTAGAGAGACTTCATAGTGTTCTATATGTATACTATATTTGATAGTTTTTATATTCGTATATTTGTATTGTTAGGACATGAAATGTTATATTTCAAATTGTTTCTTTTGATATTTGGAGACCTTACATCTCCATCTTTATACTTGACCGTGGAGACTGTCTACACCTCCATTTAACCTAGATTAATCGATTTAGATGTTTCTTTGCTTCAATTTTTATTTTTATTATTATGACCCTTAGAGACTTTATACATCTCTAAGTCACTTAACTTTTCCAGACGCGGAGACTATACATCTCCCTTATTAGTTATTTATTAGAATTAATTTGTATCCATTAGGTTTTTATGTTGCACATTTTGTTTTAGTTTTTCGATAAAACTGTACTGCCAAAGTTGAAAAAAGACTTACTGCTGAGTTTCTTGCGGCGTTTCTTCTCAGCAGATGTCACCTTTCGAAACGCTGGTAGATTCAGACATGTAAAAGAGCCCAGGTGGCCTAAATATGCAAAATAAATATTTTCATTTTCATTTTCATTTTCAACTTCAGAAATCCATTGAAGTTGTTATTGGTACAAAAAGTGTTATTGTTGTTTGTAATCCCGCATCTGGGTGCGGGATTGGATTGCGTACCCGAGACACATCATTGCCTAAAAGTGGTTACAGGAGCAACATTTTCACGGCAATATGTGGCCGGCAACTATAGGCATCTTCCTATAACGTACGAAGTTAGAATAAGACAGCTAGAATTGCCGGCTATAAATTGCCGTAGAATTTGCTCGTGTGACAGGCCTTTACGAACTCACCGAACGCCGAGTTCCGGCCGCGTAATTTCGGCATAGCGTGTTTTTTACCTTATAATTAGAGCAACAGACGTAAGGTCCGCTTCTTTTTTGCATAATTTTGTACTGGAATGGGAGGGAGACCGACATTAAAAAGCCTTGGTGCTTCTAAACAAAAAATTTGGCGTAAAATTATAATTGGCAGAATGGCAGATTAAATCTTATGTAAGAGTATAATCTTGTACATGTTAAGAGCCGGCGCAAGTGGCAAAAACAACTTCCACCCTGTATAAACTTATTTTTCATGAGCTTTATTGAGAACTTATGGCCGAATTCAGAAACGCCACTTAAGCATTTGACTAGATAATTAAGTAGTTAAATGTCCCTCAACTAGTTGTCAACCCATAAAAAGTCACTGAAACGTCACTTTAATTAAAGCTCAATTTGAGTGACCTTTCTGAATTTGACCATTAGAAACACAGGTACGAGATTAAGGATTCTCAGACCATAAAAGTGTACTTAATCTTTCGACCTTGTTTTGAAACGACTCGCGGGCATGTTGTGCTAACCCCCCCAGGTATTTGACCTTATGATCCATAATAATCTAACTTGGAAAACCCACGGAATTAACGAACCTAATCAATGTATAGGTATTTTTTGCATCGGTGGGTCGTGACGGGGTTCACACGTCCGACCCGTCCTCCAACCACGGTCAGCACCCAACACTGTTTTTGTGCCTCGAACCGCGGGTAGCTTCCAATTATTATTAATAAAATACCTTTAAAAAATCTGCGTATGCGGAATAGATGAACTACCTTCAACTCTGATCAAAGAATGCGCTAATGAACTTGTATTAACACTTTACCAACTAACAAATCAATCATTCTCAAAGGTTATGGTTCCGGATAACCTTAAAAAATCTTTTATTACGAAAAGAGTCGAGCCTAGCAACTATCGGTCTATCGCATTGCCTAATTGCCTATGCACATTTCCGAATGTCTAAATAATTTGAAACAGTATGGTGCAAACGGCTTACAACCTTTGGCGAAGTTTGATAATTTTGACGAAAATCAACATGGCTTCCGGCAAAATTAATCTACTATTCTAGCTGTCTACAAATTCATGAAGCCAGTACTAGTTATACTGAATGATAAAAGTCCGAGTTAAACTCGCGTGGAGAGGGTTCCGTTCCGTACATGATTATCTGAAATTTACTAGGTTACTTTAAATACCATAGACTTATTATAGGTTTTCCTGTAATCTATAGGTAAAGACCTTTTTTTTTTTCAACATGTTAGCCCCAGTAGTTTCGGAAATAAGGGAGGAAATGGTCAATTTTCGCCTATTTTCCTAAATAACTTCTAAACTATTTTACTTGAAATTCAAAAGAAAATATATTTAAGATCCTCACAATAAGCCCTTTCAATTGATATGTCACACGATATAGGTAGCATAATTTTTTTTAATTTTCTAATTTACCCCCCAAAAGTGGCCCCCATGTTTAAAATTCATATATTTACGTAACGCGTCCGTGTTGCGGTCACCGACTTACATATGTATACCAAATTTAAACTCAATTGGTCCAGTTAGTTTCGGAGCAAATTGGATGTAACAGACGGACAGACAGACAGACAGATAGACAGACAGACACACGTGCGATCCTATAGGCTTTCGTTTTTCCTTTTGAGGTACGGAACCCTAAAAACACTGATTGACAAGCTATAGCGTGATAACTTTGGGAAAGCATTTAGCATAACTATGTGTGAGTAGATTTGTGTTTGTATTTCTAAAATTGAACACTAAACGAACACAAAACCAGTACAGTGACAATGGCACCGTATTGGGAACCGTATTGGTTCGCATCATACTTAGAACATCAGGAACAATACGTCATCGTTCAATATTTTGATCACAATAGCGACGAATTTATTTATGTGAAGTCAGACATGATAAAAATGAATAACTCAACCAACACCTTGAGAGTCCTTAGTTGTATCCTGTTCGTAATAATTTAAAACCGAATTTAAAATTTTAAGTGGATAAGCTACCCTCGTTTGATTTGGTAAGAACAAAAGATACGTAGGTATACAAGATTGCTTAGGAATGCAAAGATCTTAGACGCGATACGAGTAAATCCCGAAGCAATTACATTATTCATTTCTAAGTAACACATGCATCATTGGGTTTTCATCGCCAGTGAGCAAATAGAAATAGTCATAAATTATTTGCTCATTAAATTTGCATTACCGTGATATCAACTGTGTGGTTATTGGCTCAGAACAGTGCTAATCAACTGTATATGACTTAGAAATTATTAAGATAACATCTTTAAGTCATTGGTGTTAATTTCTCAAGTAGGATGTACTTGAGCCGTCCCCAAAAGTAAAAATATTGACTAGTGAGGCATGAAAATTAAAGCTGTCGCTGTTAAGGCGCTGACAATAACTTAATCGGCTTTACTTAAACACTTTTTTAACAAAAACTATTTCATTGGGCAAAGCAGAAAAAATATACGTTCATATTCATTATATTATTGAAAAAATGACTATTTCCAAAACGGGATTTGATGAAATCGATACGATAGAAAAAAATCGTGAAGTTACGTCTGAAATCCGCATTAAACAGTTCTGTCTTCTATAATTAATAACACTACGTGAACACATAACACTATTACACTGAATTGTGAATTGTGTATAATGGGATTAATACCTAAATAAAGAAATAATAATAATTATTATTAAATCACGTCCATACTAAAAATGACTAATGTATATTTTACGTGTAGTGTGTTTACTTATATAATTCATCAGTTTTTGATTTTCCCCATACAAATAACCGCACAGTGCTTCTCGTTCACTCCGGTGCAAACAGACAGTGACCGATCACTCAAGGTCGTTGGCTCTTAACAGCGTCTTAAATAAAAATTCTGTTTTATGTTTCTAGGAAATCATTCAAGTTTTAGTTACCAAAAATTGCAAGTGGAAAATATGCGAGGCCTGTATTCGGGACTGCTAATTGGTTTACGTTATCGCCACAAAAATCACAAAACCGGGAATGTGAACGTCAAGCACGTACAGTGTAACGACACATTCGCGGTTTTGGCATTTTAGCGACGATATAAGTAGTAAATCACTTAGCAGTTCCGAATAGAGACCCAGCTCATCATTAAGGGCGCATCAAACTTTTTTACTTAAAGTTAAAATTTCCAAAATCATTTGTGACTTCAGCCCGCGTGCTAGCCCTGAATCGAGATTTACTTGCAACCCCAAGTATTTGTAAGGTTCCGTACCCAACAGTCCTTTACTAGACTACGCCGTCTGTTCGTCTGTCCTACTTATAAAGGGCTAGGCTGTATATTTTGAACTTTGATAGGTATATCGTGTTATTATTGCGATTTCTTAATCAATACTACGAAAAGCAAAAAGTAGAAAAAAGAAAAAAACGTAGAAAAGAAAACGTTTCTTGTCTGGGGATACGATATAGGTTTTTTGTTTTTGCTCTATCGTAAAAACAGTAATACAAGCGTTAAACTTATCCGTATTGACATTGATTGACGTTAAATAATCGATTTACATAATACATATGCAATTTTTTAGTTCACTTACAATATTGTATGGCAAATGCGGCAGTATATGAAGTACCTACTCTTATATTATATTTAAGACCTTCAACTCACATCCGGGCAATGCAAATATTTTGTATTTAGTATTTGGTGTGACTTATAGTGTAAACTCTAAATTAAAAACAACAGATAATAAAAATCGGACAAGTCGGAGTTATCGCGGCAAGGCTCCCGAACGGAGTAAAAGAAAACTCATTATTATTGGAAAATAATTTATCACATTTAGATTGGTTTCCTGATAAAATGTGTTTAGTCCGTCATTTACATTAAAAATATTTGAAATTGAAATTGATTTTTTTTATTTTCCAGAACCTGGTTCCATCACACATTAATAACATTAACATTACACAATTAATAAATAATAAAAAATTCATAATAAAAAGCATAAAAATCTAACTTATACAATACTAATGCACCAACACTACCGGGTCTTTTCGACCGTGCCGTGACGTATTGAAAACGTATTATATCTACACCAATATCATAAAACCTCCAAAATGTAATCAAAAATTGTAGGAAATGACCACTATTTTGACAACCAATTAGGTAAAACGAGTGCTGCAATGTTATTCCCTTATCGTTTTTAGTATAGAAATGAGATTAAATTTGGAACAGCTGTCAAAACTCAAGTTGGTCTCTATTCTAGTATCCATAGATATTAAAACAGTTATTGATACGAAACGTCAATTCAGTATGTTTTTTAATATAAACTGCACAACATTTGATCTCGAGTGACATGAGAATAGAGACTTCATTCGTTTGTCTATGATTTAAAAAAAAATGGTCTTGACGGAGGATCGAATTGCCGCCATTATGTGGGTGTTTTGCTGAACGAAAGTAGAATTGTTGTTGAATTGAATAGAAAAAGTTGTTTGTAATTTACATTTTAGTTGAAAATATGAATAGTAGTCTTCTCGGAGTGTGTGTGGTGTGAAAATGCGCCGGATATCGGAAATATGCAGCCACGATTGCAACAAATAACTTGTTGCCAGAAAATATTGTTTCTGAACCCATCATGGAGGATTTATAATATGAGTGTTGATAAAGTTATGTATGCAACTCTGCATAATTTGGCCTTAAAACACTCGTGTGATCTTATTATGAAACTCGCCTATCGGCTCGTTTCATGAAAACCGCACTAGTGTTTTAAGGCCTATCATTATGCAACCGTTGCATAAACTACTATTTTCTTTTGTCAATTAAACAGAAAATTACGAAGATATGTATAGCGCGTTGAATTTTCGAGTGACGTCACGCCTTGCTACACTTTTTACCATGAAGTGACGTCATGAGCCCTCACTCCCGAACTTTGATGCGCGTTATCTTTGTCAATTTTAATTGATTTCACAAAATACTTATACATATAAGTAAGTAAAAATACATTTTAAATATTTTTTTACCGACTTCAAAAAAACCGAAGGAGGAGGTTCTCAATTGGACGCGTATATATATTTTTTTATATGTATGTTCACCGATTACTCGGAGATGGCTGGACCGAACTGGAAATATCGACTATAGGTTGACCGCTTAAATGAGTCTTCGCCCGCGCGGCACAGGGGCGCGGGGGCATGGCGACAAAGGGGGCCGAGAGAGGTGCGGGCGGCAGGCGCATTTTTGTTTTCATTCATTTCACGCCGCCCGGACCTCTCTCAGGCCCCTTTGTCGTCATGCCCCGCGCCCCTGTGCCGCGCGGGCGAAGACTCATTTAAGCGGTCAACCTATAAGCATCACGGTGTATCGTTTTAAGTAACAATATTCTGAACGGTCGCAGAAAAAACAATGTCATACAACCGGATATGACAGCAGACATGCAAATTAAATCCGTATTTGAACCTGCTATCAGCTTGGCGGAGTAATTATCCTGTAATTAGATACTTAATAACTGGCTGCCATTGGCTGTTTCCATTTTACACGAGAATAAAAAACTTCTACGAACAATAGACTTTTTTAGCGGTATATAATTTCTCATAATAAATATGGGTTATAATGGTATAATATGACATGATGAGTTATGTTAAGTTTTTCTTGAAGTTATCTTTGACGATTATTTGAATAACGGAAGATGGTCTGATCTTTTATTAACGTATTTTACAATATTTTCCTTGTAAAATGTCACCTTACTAGAAGTATAAATTATTTACCAATACATATAAGCCAAGTGTTGCCATACGAACGTATTGTTCTCTATCGCTCGTGTTGTCACCTAGGGGCCACTGAAAATCACCACCGAGGCTCGCCACGGCATAACGCTGAGTGGCACCCTCTTTGGCACCGTTCGGCACAGCTTTTTATGTTCATTGTTTATTGTGCTTTTCTTGTTATCTGTATGTGTCTAATGTGTGTTAAATAAATGTCTTTATTATATTATTATTATTATTATAAAACAGTACCATGCCTCACTTATAGACAACGCACAGCCTAAACGGGTGGTCTTAGAGGTTTGAAATTTGGAGGAGATATTCCTCGAGTACCCTAGATATATTCTAAGGAGGGATTTTTTTGAAATTAAAAGAGGTGATAAATATTGTATGGACAATACCGCGGGCGAAGCTGTGGCGGGTCCACTAGTATTGTATAAAACACGTCCTATAAGTATGTTACTTGCACCAAACATTCGAAGTCACAACTTCCTAATCAGTCACAATTTACATAATAAATCTGTAAAAATGTGTCTAATCAACTTCGCTCGTTAGGGGTCGTCCACAAATTACGTAACGCAATTTGGAGGGAGGGGGGGGTCTGACCAAGCGTTACGGTCCTGTTACGTAGGGGGAGGAGGGTTCAAGGTTGGTGTTACGTCACGATTTTATAATATCGCACAATTAATGTAAACTCAAGAAATTGTAATTTATATTATTAAAAAATGGAACCGAAATACGTTCATAGATGATTATACCTCGCCCAATGTAAAAAGAGCGCCGAATTACCTGAATATTAGGCAAAAACTTTTTACAAAGCACCTGTTACGTAACGGAATGGAGAGGGAGGGGGGGTGCCGGCTAAGCGTTACGGTCCTACAGCGTCTTTAATGGTGACTTTAGTTTTGTAAGACGATAATTTAATTACCATTTAAGTAAATGTTCTGGTAGCCCGCTTTTAGAAATATGCCTTTGTTACTTCCTTACAGATATTTAAATGATTTGGCGCTTACGCCAAGTAACTATGTAATGACTACGCTATCATTTTATTTCATGCGTGGGAGTGATATAATTTGTCAGTTTCCAACGCACACTCGCTCGGGAATCGCCTTGCAAATCGCGGTACAACCCCCGTGGTAAATTATATTCAATTATTTTCATCATACAGTGTACTTCGAAAACGTAATGCCAAATCAATGTTTCCTGGTATTAAAGACGGCCAAAAACACGCAATACCTCAGACGTTCATAAAATATCTATTTTAACTGTAGTTTATAAATAACTTCATAAACAAAATATAAAGGTGGTATACTGTCACCCTATACAACTACTAATTACTAAGTTTAACCAATGTCATCAGTCAAAATGAACAATTGTAGACGTCATTACAACAAAGCTGTCTAGTACCATTACCATGAGTTTATGCAAACCATTCTCGTTATAGAAAACTATCGCTTGGTTCCTTTTACTTGTATCGGCAACAAGCAGTACTTCGATAACGAGTTTGCGTAAACTCATGGTAATGGTACAGGTGTTGTTAACCTACGTGGGATATAAGTATGTATACATTTTAATGGCATTACATTAAAAGTACTTAGAATTAAATAATGTTTGTTCTTTGGGGCAACGAACTAGTTTTGAACCCGATAATCGGCACACTGTTTGAGTAGACGGACCGTGACCGCCTTACTAAGTGACCCACTCATAGAATATTGACGGTTTACTTTCTCAAATAAAAATCGTATCTCACTTACCTGTGAGGGTGCGAAAGTAACCTTTGATGCGATCAACATAAAGTTATAATTTCAAACAAGTGGATTATCACTAGTGGCTCTGTGAGCTGTAGACCTCGCGAAAAACTTAACTTTGCCGTTGGAAAACTGATATTCCGATACATCGACATAGGTTGTAGTCAGTTTACCAACACCGCAAACAAGGTTTCAATCGCAAAAACCCCCATAACTTCGCCATTTTGAAAAAAATCGAAAAACTGAATCGACAAAAAAAAAATTATATAATAATCGAACCGGCTTACAAAGTTTCACGAGAATCGGTTGAGAACTGCGATCTGTAGACGAGAACAAATGGACATCCGCTGGACATACGAAAGCATTTTTGCCCAAGCTGAAACGGAGACGCTTCGCTCGCTCGGTCGATTAATACGCTTCCACGAGAGACACTTCAAGTGATGTTCTTATAGGTAGTAGTAGATAGAGTTTGCTTAGATAATAATACTATGAAAACAAGTAAATAAAGAACATTTTGGACACGTTAACATTATTGCCTATTTGACCTTTAGCTGTGTTCGCAAATGACGATTGATTACATAACGTAACGCACACCAATCTTGAGTGTTGCATCAATTCCTTGTATTGTAAAATAAAGGTCTTTTTAAGCAATGAGGTGACCAGAAGTCATCGAAATAGCTTGAAGCATTATCTCGCTGAAGAGGTGGTGGGCTACCATGTCATTCTCTCATCTGCTGCGTGGCTGATTAGCGATGAGGGACACATTCAAATTTAAACCGAAAGACCTTGCCCTTATAGTCTGAATTAATAGTTTCATTTATCCGAAATCAGCCGCGACTCGCGAGCGAGACTCGCATCTCGCTCTTACGCATTACGCATCGTGCGGAAGAGAGGGATGCGAGTCTCGCTCGCGCGTCGCTACAATATCGCTTGGACGTTGGGATAGAGGCGCTGATCACATTTACTGCCATCAGCATCACGCACCGACGATGACTGACCCGCCGCATAAAAATCAGATTGCAAGTAGGTATTCTACGAGTGATTACGGCGAAGCTTACAGAATCACATCCCAAAAGAACAGGCAGCCGTTGGGGTAGTAGCTCGTTCGCTCGCTGGCCGATTCGTGTGTCATCAAGTAGCCTAGATGTTGAGTGTTGTTGGGTGACGCGGATCAAACTGACAACCCTAGCAGTGGCGAAGCGTCAAATATTTCCTAATGGAAGCCGGAAGAATTAGAGTCATACGTGCGATTCTGACATTTAGTTAGAGTAACATGGACTTCGCTGACAGCTAGCCTTTCCAGCTTTCTAGCTTGGTGAAGCCGTCAGGAATCGGCTTGTAGGCAGGCTGCGCCATTGATAGATTCTAAATGTCTAGGATGTATAATTGAGAGATTGACCGTCCAAGTATTTTTTGTGAATACAGGTGTGACTTATCAAACTTCGTCGCTCATTTCGCCTGACAATCACATATTGACCCGCGTGCTTGAAAGCAATATGCGGAGTTAGGTACCTACGACCTTGGCAGAGCTTCATCAAATACGAACAAGGTTGAAGGCACGCATGGTCAAAGACTCGCCGGCGAGTTCGGTGACGACATGTTATTTACAAACTGTTAGGGCCGCTGGGGTGTTCTCTTAAAGGCCCGGGCAAACCAAACGCGGTTGCGGCGCGAACGCGGGTCCGCGCCTTGTCGAACGGCGCGGGCGGATATACCATGCCACACCGCGGCGGCGCGGACCCGCGTTCGCGCTTCAAACGCGCCGCAACCGCGTTTGGTGTGCCCGGGCCTTTAAGAGAACACCCCAGCGGCCCTAACATGAATGACACAAAGATAAAATTAAACCCGTTTATCTCTATAACTATCTCTCTCGTCGGCACTAGTGTGAGAGAGACGCACTTAGAGATAAGACGGTCTATCTGACGACGCGGATAGCCTAGTTGATAGTGACCCTGCCTCCGACGCAAGCGTCCCGGGTTCGATCCCCGGTAAGGGCAAATATTTGTGTGTTGAGCACGAATGTTTGTTCCTGAGTCTTGGACGTTTCCTATGTATTTAAGTATTTATTTCTCTATATAAGTATGTATCGTCTAGTACCCATAACACAAGCCTTTAGAGCTTACTTTGGGACTAGATCGATTTGTGTAAAGATTGTCCCCTGATTTATTATTATTATTATTATTATTAGTATTATTATCATGTTAGGGCCTCTGACGCTTACACGGCTGCCGAGTCGCTATCTACACCTTGACACAGAATAGATAATATTACGTACAGACAAATCACTGTCAAATCCGGTGTTTAGGTACGAAAATATGTCTTATCATGCCTTTTCTCTCCGTCACATAAAACGATGCTCTTTCGTGTATGCTACGGTTCAGTGGCGCAGCCTGCGTACAAACTGATTCCTGACGGCATTACCAAGCTAGAAAGCTACGGCTAGCTGTCAGTGAAGTCCATCTTACTCTATCTAAATGTCAGACTTGCACGTTCCGGGTCTAATTCTTCCGGCTTCCATTAGAAAATATTTGACGCTTCGCCACTGCAATCTACTCTACCTTTGGCGCGTTGTAATAAATACCTACGGGAAAACGTGACTTGTCGTCCTGTGAATTCCTCAGATTAAGTAGGGATCCCTGGCGCACATCCTACCAAAACGCAGGCCGTACGATTGTATGCTACCGTCGAGGTAAAAAAAAACATTACGATTGGCTTATGTCGAGTGGACAGAGATTGGCTAATAATGAATAAGCTCACTGCCATTTCTACAGTTATATATCTTACTAGTTAGTATATCTTCGATGGATAACGGTAAGATTTAAATGAAGTGAAGATTTTACCGCTCGCCGCCGATTTCGGCTGTATACAAAACGTAAAATTATGTATGTATCGATTAAATAATCATGTAAATAGGTTAGTTACGATACTGTTTGCAGCTCTGTAAGATCAATAGTTATTGCTTGAAGGAGATTGTGATCGCGTTTTCCATTGCTGCCGATACAATTTTCATTGGTTTTTAATACGTATGTATTAAATTGATTAACTAAGGAATGGTTAATTTTGAAGTTTTAACTTTGACATTTCAAAACAAAAAAATAATTAATTGATTAAAATGTATACGTTTCAACATTCAAAGAACGAATTTTCGTGGTACAGTTAACAAGCAATCGGGTAACATTAAACGGCCTTACAAAATAGCTTTTGGACAATGCTTTACCATAATTAATAAGTTCATTAATGTCATCCCTTTTGACCTTTCCGCCGATTACAAGTATTTGAACGTTTAATATTATTTTTAAGGCTGTTAAATGTTACTGGAGTGTTCAAAGTCACAAGGTTGACTGTATTTCTTCACCATTTATGAATTAAACCACTTCAGATCAAAATGGTCATTGATCGTTATTGTTCAAGTGTCAATATAATCATATAAATTCCAATTCCAGCATTCGAAAAGCTCACTGGAAGACACTATGAATACTCAAAAAAAGGTCATCTTAAAAATCATCCAACCTGTTTTATATACATTTTAATAACCAATATTAAGTAACAAATTGATCAATCAAATAAATATTTATTTAATCGTCATTTGTTTTGTGATTTTCATAATATTGTATTACTATCGCCCCTGCTCCTCCCCGCCTAGTCGTTAACTTTTGCTGTACTGTTTGCAATTTCATATACCAAATCTTTGTAGACGAGAATATAGTTTTAACACGTTAGGACCGTTACAACTTACCATTATTGTATCATAACATTCAAAACCCGTACTATTTAGTTAAGTATCGTCTACAATCTAGACAATACTCGACAAGCTAATGCCTTTAGTCTAGATAAACAAGATGCTGTGACATTAATATCTCCAGATGTGTCGACTGTCGACTCGTGTCGGCGGCAGTGGCAAAGTCTTGACGCAATGTGCGTTACGTATGCCTCGGACGACCGGAACAGTGAGCCAACATCACCAAATATGTCATCGACCGACCTCGGCCGAAAAGCCCCAGCAACCTTGTTCAAGCTGGAGAAATTGTCCTTAAAACTGAGATCCATCTTTAAAATTTAAGTTTTATATGAGAACCTACCAATTGCGCGCGATTTAACCGAGAAAAATTCGGGTTAGTATAGTTCTCGTTCGCTAACTATTAAATGTTCCTCAATATAATTACATATACTAGTATTATAAATGCGAAAATAACTCTGTCTGTCTGTTACGCTTTCACGGCTTAACCGCTGAAACGATTTTGATTAAATTTGGTATGGCAATAGTTTGAGCCCTGAGGAAGAATATAGGCTACTTTTTTTGCAGAAAATCTTGCCCTTAAAGGGTAAAATAGGGGCTCGAAAATTTATTAACGGCTATTTCGTGCAGCTCTATGAGAGCTCATTTTAGAGATGTATTTCCACGCAGACGAAGTTACCGGTAAAAGTTAGTCATGCTATATATGAATTTGCGGCCCTCGTTCGCCACGAGGATAAACTATCGCATCTCTTTCTGAGATAATAGTATGAGAGAGATGCATTGACAGATAAGATGGGGATAATTTTATCAATCATAAAGAAACCGCTTAGCCTAACTTTTACTAGCAAATAAAGCTACCAAACTTGCGCGCGCGCGGGGTTTTTAGAGCGCTGTGATTGGTGGCTTTTTGCATCTAATGCTGGCAGCGGGGGTCGTCCAGCAATGTGAAATCTATTGGATTATATGCCTCATTTACATGCAGACGAAATGAGCATGGAAGCGGGCAGCGTGAGTATGTAAATGGGTCACTTTTCCTGCTCCTGCCGCTGCTACTCGCGTTGCCTGGCGCGCAGTGAGTCAGGAAGCTGCATGTAAACACCCACTGCCTTCGAAAGCAGTATGCGGGAATTATTGCTGGCAGTGCGAGCAGCAGTGGCAGTGGCTGCATGTAAATGAGGTAATATGGTCGGTTGTCTCAATGGGGAAAAACCATAAGTTGCCTCCGATTATTTTAGTAGTCCTCATTATGAGTGGAGGCTCGTGTCCAGCAGTGGGAAGTATATAGAGTGATGATGATGATGATGATTTTAGTAGATTGTGGGTTTATACGTGTAAGGGAAGATCAAAGATATTTCCATACCAATACGAAGGGTAGTTGGTCTGGGCAGGTAGTCTAAAAATAATGGTGAAACTCACGCTCGTTCCCAAAATACCGATTTCCTCATAATACCACACTCCCAAAACACCAGAATGAGTAATAAAATTTAAATAACATCCGATATTCTTTAACAGAATTGGTATTTTGGGAGTGAGGTATTATGAGAAACCAGGTATTTTGGAATTTTGGTATTTTGGGCACGAGCGGAAACTCAACCACTTAAAATTTCAATGTTGATGCAGATGTGTATAAGGTTGGAAGTTTTTAAAATGAAAAATTGCAAACGCGAATGATAAAACTATACTGAGAGACAGCTGATGTCTTAGATAAGCGGTGTCATGTCACAACATTACTATCTGCAATGTCAAGGGCGCGTTACAGATTTTAGAAGACCAAGAAGTTCGATTGTATTAAACTCTTCACAGTTGGATGTTTTTTTTGGTAGGGAATAGCAGTATAAACGAACTTAATTTCATATAACAAGGCGGCCAAGTGCGAGTCGGACTCGCCCATGAAGGGTCCCGTGATTTATGACGTATTAAAAAAACTATTTACTAGATCTCGTTCAAACCAATTTTCGGTGGAAGTTTACATGGTAATGTACCTCATATATTTTTTTTAGTTTTATCATTCTCTTATTTTAGAAGTTTCGGGGGGGGGGGGGGGGGGGGCACACATTTTACCACTTTGGAAGTGTCTCTCGCGCGAACTATTCAGTTTAAAAATATATATATTAGAAACCTCAATATCATTTTTGAAGACCTATTCATAGACAACCACACGTATGGGTTTGATGAAAAAAAAAATTTTGAGCTTGAGTTCTATGTATTGGGAACCCCATTGTTTTTTTTTTTTCTATTTTTGTGTGAAAATCTTAATGCGGTTCACACAATACATCTACTTACCAAGATTCAACAGCATAGTTCTTATAGTTTCGGAAAAAAGTGGCTGTGACATACGGACAGACAGACGGACAGACGGACAGACAGACAGACATGACGAATCTATAAGGGTTCCGTTTTTTGCCATTTGGCTACAGAACCCTAAAAAACTAAATGGAATCGCTTGGTTTTGCAAATAGCGGGTTTATGGAGGAAGTTGAAAGATAATTTTGTTTTATTGACCGAGCGAGCGCTAAGCGTCCCCGTTTCAGGTTGGGCAAAAATGCTTTCGTATGTCCGGCTGTCCATTTGTTCTCTACAGGTCGCATTTCTCAACCGATTCTTAAGAAATTTTGTGAAGAGGTTCTATAATTATCCGGTTTTTTTTTGTCGATTCAGTTCTTCAAAGTTTTTCATAATAAATAAATCATAATTTACTCGCCAGTTCTACAGCTCACAGAGCCACTAAGTTATCTCTCTGGTTTAACTAAAGTTAATTGTTTAAGAGTTCTACCTATATCCTGACGCTTTAGGTCTTCTTTTGAACTGTCTTTCTTACCTTTTTGTAACACGATAGATTCAGAGTAGATTTTTTAAATCCACAACTAACAAATATAACACATAATATATAAGCTTTTGTAATAAAAAACAGATGTCCGAAAAATGGCCTCTGTAACACACTTTGAACTCAAAGAACAAAATTTGTGTTTCCTGTGCCCAAAAGTCAACAACAAAAGAAACGAGTTTAAATTCAATTTTTCCTTAAACAGTCCAAAACAGGTCTCCAAAGTACTTTCGGGAAATTTTTGGGATCCAAATAAATGTGAATGACCCAACAGGACTCTGTGATTGTAGTGGTGTTGCTCATATAGCATTCTATATTGAATACAGACACAAATACGCACACGTTTATACTTTTCCATATCCACTCACACATGCAAATATTTCCCTAAAGCACAGAATAGATAATAGTAGGACAGAAGAATCACACGAAAATATGCCTAATCATGCCTTCTCTCTCCGTCGCATGAATTGTGCTCTTTCGTGTACGCTAGGGTTGTCAGTTTTTTATCCGCGTCACCCAACAACACCAAACACCTAGGCTAGTTGGTGACGCGCGAATCGGCCAGCGAGCGAGCGAGCGGCAACCTACTGCGATTTACAGCTCCGAGCCGTCTGACGGCCGAGCGTACCTATCAGTGGCGGAGCGTCAAATATTTTCTAAGGGAAGCCGGAAGAATTAGAACCGTACGTGCAAGTCTGACATTTAGTTAGATTAACATGGACTTCACTGACAGCTAGCCGCAGCTTTCTAGCTTGGTAAAGCCGTCAGGAATCGGCTTGTAGGCAGGCTCCGCCACTGGTACCTATAGTTATACAAGTTAGGAGTGAGACCCTCTATAGGTATAACTATAACACATTAAGAGATGACAATGACATTATACTCGTACAAACGAAATGCTTTGCTATTTAAAGAGCGTCGTTATTATGAATGAATAAGGTTCAAATCTATTTGAGTTTAGTATCGTTTGTTGTCCCAATAGGATTAGTATGCATTGGAAGTAGTTCCAGATACAGTGTAAATATGCAATAAAAATGGTTTCATTGCTACCGGATGAACTATAAGGAAAATGCAGGAGTAAAATCAAACTATACATTTAAAACTAGATTTTGGGCAGGTTCAACCCCAGCTCGCACCTCTGAGATTTCGGATCTCATGTGAGAAATTAAAAATGTTATTTATCACGATACCAATAATAGAACAAACATGGTTTAAGAGCCCACATATGCCTAGGTCGCGACGTTAGGCGATCTGGATTTCAATACCAACAGGGGCTACGTGTTTGTTCTTTGAATATACCTATTAAACTAGAACATTTCTTCTTGAAATGCTTAAACGTGAACACATCATTAGTAATAAAAACCTTGATACTTTTATTTTTCAAACATAACGCTTTTTAAACATATTTTTGGTTGAATCTCCAAAACCCTATGGTCTTTAACGATGATTTTTGGTTCAATAGTTGAGTAGCAATAAATTCTCAATTTGCTAAAACGGATTTTCCGATAGATGTTGTGGTTCTCTAGTAAACAGCAAAAAACTCAGATTTTCGTAAACGCGTGCGCGCGCGGTGGTTGTCACAGCCACAACTGAGAGCGCGCTATTTTAAAATGAAACGCAACGTCATAGAGTTCAGTTCTGATTGATGCAAAACGAGGTGCTTAATCTAGTCATATGTGGGCTTTCAATGACACTGCACGGTCGCACAATAGCTATGTTATTATTTTCTGTGAAACAAATTTCGGTGAAAGTAAAAATCGCGGGGAAACAAGCAAATCTGCAAAGCAATTCAAAGATGTGTATAATCCCCGGCGCATAAGTTGAACTAAAATGGCGGCCGTCCGCGCAGGTGACTATTATGGAAAAAACGCGTCGCACCTCATACCGCACTTAGATTGAGACCCGAAAATGTGTTCTGCGCATTCAGGGTCAAAGTTCAAATTATGTGCCGCGAATTATAATGCGCTGAGAAGATTACTGCCCAGTCCCTCTCACTAAGAGAGGAGGCCTATGCCCCAGCAGTGGGATGTTATAGGCCAACTATGATGATGATGAAACAAGTAAAATTTATCAATAACTGCATTATTACCTAAGAATAATAAAAAAGCGTGCAAATGGCGCGTCATAACTATTTCCTTTGCTATTTGCATGGTCGCCATTCGCAATACAATTGAATGGCAGATGTCGAAAGGTGACCCTTTTGTCATAATTCTCTATTAAGTTACTAATCGTACACTCTTGCGCACAAGTGTTAGTCAGTGAAACAAAACTACTGAAAGGCTTGTGGTTCTCCAAAAAATATGCGTAACATGAATCTTTATTTAAGCTGTATTTGGATGTATCTAATTAATTCGATGTAATTCACAGACTTGCCAATATTAAAATCTAAAAACTATAAGCAGTGGCGCTATAGGCTTGCAGCTGCTGCAATGCTCCAATCACAGCGCTCTAAAAACCCCCCGCCTCGCAAGTTTGGCAGCTTTATCTGCTACTAAAAGTTAGGCTAAGCGGTGTCTTTAAGAGTTGGTCTGTTGTGTAATAGCTGTTTAGGTTATAATCATTAATTTGTCATAAATTTTCATTTGATATAATAATTATTAATTTGATATAATCGCAGTCCAACGGGGGTGAGATTCTCTAATAAGCCGGGTGGCTGTACGGCGAGTCCCATACTGGCACGAACCGGTTTTTTATACAGTTTATGCGTTAGAGAATCACTTGGCCGCTAATTCATCGGTCAACGGTGATGAGGCAATTGAGAAAAGCCTGCGTGGGCTTTGTCTATGCGAGTGTACTGCCACATTCGATCGGCAGTTACGTCACGGACTGTCATCTGATGACTGTTGCACAACGTTGATTACTTATAGGAACACCAATAATAGAACAACCATGGCTTAATGACACTGCAGTGTCTAGCACAATAGCTATGTTATTATCTAAACAAATTTCATCGCGCAATTCGTCGCGCATTTCGCTCGACAATTATAAATCGACCCGCGTACTTGTAGGCATTATGCGCAGTTAGGTACCAACGAACTTGGCAGGCTGCGTAAAACTACGACTAAGGTCGAAGGACACGCATGAACATGTAGTTCATACCCACTGGTAGGTCAAGTTACGCACGCCGGTCAGTTCTGTGACGAAGCGTCATTGCAAGGAAGTCACACCGGGCTCTTTTACATTTCAGAATCTACCAGCGCTTCGAGAGGTGATATCTGAGAAAAAAGTACCGCTAGAAACTTAGCATTAAGTCTTTTATAGAACAACCGACGGGCCGCCGATTTGTTTTGCATCGTCATTAATCTCACTGTCAATTTTATAGATTTGTTAGTCTGTTTCTACAATTAATAATTTTGTTTTTTAGTGCACATACAGGTTGTCCAAAGATCGCTGTTCCCGTTAGAAAAAATTGCAATGAATCTGTAATATCAATGACGAAATTGTCGGCAAAAGGTATATTGATGACGAGACATTATTAGGTAATGAGTAGTAATCGCTCAAGTACCTACCTGTCTAGGACAGCTGAACTGACGAAAGGGATACGGAAGAAGTAATACAGGGTTAGGTTGAGGCCGGTATTGCGGAATACACGCGTTACAAATAAGACGTCATTGTATAAATAGATAATAGGCAGAGGCTCTTGAGCAGAGAGGTCGTGGGTTCAAATCACAATCCCCATACATACATACATACATAATAATTAAATAACGTCACTTTGACTTTGACATGGATATGCGCATGAGTTGCTTGCTCCTTACATTGTTGTTTCATGCATTTTCATGCTTCGTTGATAAAGCGAAATAAGCGTATTATTTTATATAGGTTTTATGTAATATTTTCGTCAATTTTATTATGACTTTGTTGATAAGTTAGTGATCGGTCTAAGCCTTTATTTAAACAAAAACTTCACTTTAAATAAAATAAAAAAAACGCTAAATAAAATAAACTAAACTAAACACACAGAGGTCGACAATGACAAATTCGACATTAGGTCTAAGTGACACAGAAGCCGATCGTTACTATGGTAACGAAATGTCGCTTTGTTTTGTCACTTTCTTTTCAATTTAAACTTCGCAAAGTAAGATAAAGACAACTCTATATGCGCTATATGGTATACATACCAGACGCTTACCCAATAGGTTTCGAAGATGCCTTTGCTTTAAAGTCCTCAACTTTCGGGAATAACGGCCCTAGAACGGTTGACACGGGGATAACTTAACCCCATCTTGTCTCTCTATATCCTCTTTTCATCTCTTTTCTCAGTGTGAGATCGACGCACCTAGAGATAAGACTTATCCTCGTCTCAAACGAGAATGACAATTTTAAATCTAAAAGTCTTTATGACCCTATAGATTAGGTTTGGTTTGGTCAAAATATTATAAATGGTCAATTATTTTGCGTTGTGATTCTAAGCATCTATAATTCACCAATTTCAATTTAATAAATAAAATACTTACCTACGGATTTCCACCCATGATTGAGGATGTGAATACTAAAAATCTAATTATATCCTGAGTTATCTAAATGCGTTAAGCCGATGCATGCTGGATTGTTATCGCCTATTGTCATTCTTTGTTGAATTCGGTTACAAAAATAGATGTTGGGATGTGACATACATGATATATTGCGAATTATATTATTGTTTTGGTATGCTTCTGGTTTAAAATAGATACTTGTGTTAAGTGACTATTGTAAGATAACGATAAAAATACAAATCTCCCATCTCCAAATCTTGTCTGTTAGGTGCGTGGCGTGCCGGGCACCAGAGCACTCTCTCTCTCTCTCTCTCCCTCTCCTCCTCCGGGGAGTCACCCTGTACGGAGTGATGCCGGTCGCCGGGCAGCCGACCTATATCACTCACTCAATCACTCCCTCTCTCTTCCCCTCTCTCTAAATTTTTTTGTCAAAAAAATCAAATTTAGGGGTGGGTCACCCTTATCATTTAGGGGTATGAAAAATAGATGTTGGCCGTTTCTCAGACCTACCCGATATGCACACAAAATGTCATACAAATCGGTCCAGCCGTTTCGGAGGAGTTTGGTAACGTTCAAACAAAAATCACGTCCCAAAAATTTTTTTTGCCATTTCTCATCACAGAACTATGTGTGAACACGAATTTTTTTATCGAGTTTTGAGTCGTTTTTAGTATTATTTATATTTAAAACCAAACCATAATAACATCCTGTATTTGAGCGTTAGCCCAACAAGAAAATAAATTATTAATTGGCACCGCCAACAGCTGTCTAAGTTGATTTATTTTTGCTTAAAATTCACTTCAACGTGTCTTGAATGTGGTTCATTGACCCCGAACGCTCGGTCGTCCTGTTAAAATATTGAAACTGTAAAGTTTTTGCAGATGCACCAATCATCGATCAATACATGTAAGTATCTATAGAAAAAAATCGGCCGAGTGCGAGTCGGACTCGCCCATGAAGGATTCCGTGATTTATTTTATGACATATTAAAAAAAAAACTACTTACTAGATCTCGTTTAAACCAATTTTCGGAAGTTTACATGGTAATGTACCAGTGGCGAAGCCTGCCTACAAGCCGATTCCTGAAGGCTTTACCAAGCTAGAAAGCTAAGGCTTGCCGTCAGTGAAGTCCATGTTACTCTAACTAAATTTCAGACTCGCACGTAAAGGTTCTAATTCTTCCGGCTTCCCTTAGGAAATATTTGACGCTTCGCCTCTGTAATGTACATCATATTTTCTTTTTAGTTTTATCATTCCCTTATTTTAGTGTTACGGGGGGGGGGGGGGGGGGACGACGACACATTTTATTTTTTTTGGAAGTGTCTCTCGCGCAAACTATTCAGTAAAAATAATAATAATATTAGAAACCTCCATAGATAACCCACACGTATAGGTTTGATGAAAAAAAAAAATTTTTTGCATTTCCGTTCTATCTAAGTAAGGGGAACCCCCAAAATTTATTGTTTTTTTAGGGTTCCGTACCCAAAGGGTAAAAACGGGACCCTATTACTAAGGCTCCGCTGTCCGTCTGTCCGTCTGTCCGTCTGTCACCAGGCTGTATCTCATTAACCGTGATAGATAACAACAAATACTAAAAAACAGAATAAAATAAATATTTAAGGGGGCTCCCATACAACAAACGTGATTTTTTTGCCGTTTTATAGATAACGGTGCGGAACCCTTCGTGCGCGAGTCCGACACGCACTTGGCCGATTTTTTCTATTTTTATGTGAAAATCTTAATGCGGTTCACAGAATACATCTACTTACCAAGTTTCAACAGCTATAGCATCCTCCATCCAGCATAGTTCTTATAGTTTCGGAAAAAAGTGGCTGTGACATACGGACGGACAGACAAACACACATGACGAATCCATAAGGGTTCCGTTTTTTGCTATTTGGCTACGGAACCCTAAAACCACGAACATAAGGCCTGCGTTATAACTCTTAACGCATTAGCAAAAGAGTTGTTATTGCTTTTACTTCGTGCTTTCTCTCTCTAATTGTAAGACAAGTTTATTAATTTCAACTATTTTTGATGGACGGACATGTAGATATATTGGATATTTCTTCATACAATATAAGGATTTAAGTTATTTTCTGCTTATAAACCCTATTCTTGACATCGCTTTTACATTACAAAAAGTGACTAGCAATTTCAACAATAGGCTAGTTTCCTAAAAAATTCTAATTAGTCCGTACTTATATATCTATTTACATAAAAAGAAAATATTGAGCACAAGAAGATAGTGCGTTGAAGTCTCGCGTGACGTCACGAATTTATACACTTTTTACCATTAAGTGACGCCATTAGCCCCCACTCCCGAACTTTGATGCGCGTTATCTTTATCAATTTTGATTGATTTGATAAAGTAAAAAATACGTGTTCAATATGTTTTGATAATCTAACTGACGGACTAATTAGAATTACAATTTTTTTACCCAGGAAACATCCCTATAGGCCGATCTTTTATATAAGGGCCTAAAGTTGCTTACGCTGTTTTTGCAATGGAAAAATTAAATAGACTAGCACCAGTTTACGGCTTTCTCGGTTACTAATAGTTCCAGATTAGGTTCAAACTGTTTGAAAGGTAAACTATGCATTTAAGTCTGTCAAACCGAGGACGTCCAGTTGTATAATTTGTTCAATTCGTGTTTTGGGTAACTTGAAACCTGGCAGGTGTCATTTTCAACTGGCGAGTGTGCAATACATAAATTCCTAATCTATAATCATATAATTTACAAAATAAAAAAACCGACTTCACATAGCCTTTGAAAAGTAATTTTTTTTTTACACATTTTATTTATTATCCTGTGATTTATCGACACACATTTACTACATCAAGTAACAATAGCATAATGCCAATTGCTCATCACCATTTACAAACTGTTGCTATCCACGGTGCAAGGATGTCAATCGTTAAGGAATTCTCCTGGTACTTCAATTTTACTACATGAATTTTCATGGACATAAGTTGCTTCAGAACTTTATACAGCAATTTAATCGCCAACCGTGAAATACTCAACATTTAGGAGTTCCGGTGATCATCTATGGTCTTCATCAACAGTTCCACTTCACCAAATAATGCTTTTGGAACGTAACTGCTTGAGTTATTACAGAACATACTAAAATTGCTATATGCTTGCCTATAATATTTGAAGAGTTCCATCGATTCCTCATAGATCCTCTCATCATAACTCAACTTTGACTACAATGGGACCAAACTGGAGGTATATCCTACCGAAAAAAAAAGAATTTTTAAAATCGGTTTATATATGACGGAGTTCTGAAGTAACAAACATAAAAAAAAATACAAACGAATTGATAACCTCCTCCTTTTTTTTTTAAGTCGGTTAAAAATGTCCCCAAACCACACTGGGCTCACGCTAAGACTATCTCATAATATGAGTGATAAATAATTAAAATATATAACACCATTCCATACAAACTTGATTGTTTCCGAGGTAAACTCTAAATCGTTATCGATAAGTAGGTATTTCTCTGATGTAGTACGCAGAGTTCTGCGGCCCTAACATGCATGTCACAAAGATAAATTAGAACCGTTTATCTCTAAGTGCGTCTCTCTCACACTAGTGCCGACGAAAGAGATAGTCATAGAGATAAACGGTTCTAATTTATCTTCGTGGCATGCATGTTAGGGCCGCAGGTGGTTTGACATGAACTTATCCTAATCAAATTTAAGACTTTAAATGGAGCTGCGTCCGTATTTCGTGGTATATGTACAATTTGCATTCATAAATGATTCTATTCTATATTCTATTCTATTCTATTTTCATTTGGGGGAGAGGGGAAGTAGGTTATCTTCATACAAACGCACCGCGCGCGGCTTGTATGTGTGCGCCAAAGTATCTATGCGTCGCCGCACGCACACTTAAACAATATTTCGACCCGTTTAGATGCGTTTAGTAAGAGGAAGCGAGATTTGGTTTAAGTGTGCGTGCGGCGATGCGCGGTGCGTTGTATGAAGATAACCTACTTCCCGCCTCTTTATACTATGGCCGACGTCTCATATTAGCTGTTATATCATAATTAAAAACTCTTCTTAGAATACTTTTAATCGTTGTAGGCTTGATGTTGAAAGGAGATAATGGTTAGTACATATCTATTGAGGACCAAACATCTTTGAATTATTGTATTATCCAACCGTAAACAATAATTTTTAAGACTGTGATTAATTAATAATCAATTACCATAATGTAATTCTGTGACAGTGACTTAGAATGGACGTTTATATTCTTAACGAAGATAAAACATAAAAATAAATAGTTCTTACCGTAGATAAAACTCTTATATCAGCTTTATCCTTGAGGGCAATGGACGAACAGTGCCTGTATTCGGGAACGCTAAGTGATTCTGTAGCGGTTCGTGTGCGAGATTTCTCATCCCACGCTTCCGCACGACGTAAGAGCGAGATGAGAAATCTCGCTCACGAATCGCTACAGAATCACTTAGCGTTCCCGAATAGAGGCGCAGATCACCAAAACTTATTAATAAAATAAAAAAATATCATTTTAACCAGCTAATTATATAATTTGAGTCAAACTGCGCCGATTTGAAGGTATCTCAGTCAAGGCGACCAACTATCGATGCTCTTACGCGCAAAATCTATTTATCATTCATTATATAAGTACACATAATCGAATATTTAAGGTCAGTCTTCCGTTTTGCTGTCTGCGTAGCCGAGCCAGGTACAAATTTCGTCAATAATTTCCTCCCGGGCGATAACCCGTACCATGATTCAGAGAGTAGTATCATGATGCCTTGCGGTTCCGTGGGTAGGTTGAGCAGTGGTAACGTCGCAAACACATAATTCTTTTTGTCATGTCTTCCCGATGATAATAGGCTAGTTTCCTGAAAAAAACTAATTAGTCCGTCATTTACATCAAAAAAAAAATATTGAACACATATTTTTTCTTTCGTCAATTAAACAAAAAATGACGAAGATATACCTAGTGCGTTGAAGTTCCGCGTGACGTCACGACTTTGCACACATTTTACCATTAAGTCACGTTATTAGCCCCCACTCCCGAACTTTGATGCGTGTTATCTTTGTCAATTTTGATTGATTCGATACATCAAAAAATACGTGTTCAATAATTTTTGAGAATCTAACCGACGGACTAATTAGAATTTTTTTTTTACCCAGGAAACATCTCTATTTAGAGAGAACGGCTAGGTAATAAGGACTTTAACTAGTGTGTACACGATTAATGTCGTTTAAACATTGTATAATCCGTTCGTATCCGATGCGATGCGGGACGTTTGGTGGAAATCATGCTGAGTTTCTTGCGGCGTTTCTTCTCAGCAGATGTCACCTTTCGAAGCGCTGGTAGCTTCAGACATGTAAAAGAGCCCATGTGGCCTACTTGCAAAATAAATATTTTCATTTTCATTTTCATTTTCATGCTTAAAAAGATAAAAAGAGTTTAGCTACATATTTTCCCATACTAAACTAGCTAGTTAACCAATTTTGATATTTTCTTAACATGTTATCGACCTAAAAGATGTAATAGTGATAACAACTGGTATATAAACAATGACATAAGTGCCTAATATAGAAAGACACGTTATATCCACACTCAACGCGTTTTAAAAACGTGACTTAGATTATTTTCTTCTTTTTTCGTTTCTTTTCGGCCAGCGCAGCTTTAGGTGACATTTGACGTGCGGATATTAGTACACATGAATTTGGAATATGGCGATCATGTATGAACAAAATAAATGCATTGTAGTGCTTCTATTTACGTTGAATGTATCTACAAATGAAATAAAGCATCAGTTCTTCCTTTTAATTTTTTTGCAGTATTATGAAGCGACATTTGGCTCAAGAATGGCTTTTTTGAGAACATTTTCAATAGAGCACAACATGTGTTACTCGGCCAACAGTCCGCGCATGACTAATTGAAATTATCACAATTGGGTTGCTTTCTGGGTTTAAATTTTGAGCTTGGAAGACGCATCTTTGGTTTTTTTAATATCATTGTATAATTATCTAATAAATTATCAAAATCGGTTAACATTTAAAGCGGTCAAACCGTTTTTGCCGTTTGTATGAAAACTACGATATTTATCATTGGTATGTCCACTCAATTAAATGATTAATAATGTAAAAAAGGTCGTAAGCCGGTATACGCCTACGTTCGGGATAATCCGATCGAGTTAATAAGAAGTCATTACAACATCCTGACGCACGCATGATTATACTTTTCGCGGAACAAGGTTCTTGGGTTTTACAGAGCCTAAGTAACAATAGTTAATAGAATATTCATATCTAAACGGAATCATGGTTTGGAGGTTAACCGCTAATCAAAAAAACAATTTAGTTAAAAAAAGCGGCCAAGTGCGAGTCGGACTCGCCCATGAAGGGTTCCGTGATTTATGACGTATTAAAAATAAAACTACTTATTAGAAAGATCTCGTTCAAACTAATTTTCGGTGGAAGTTTACATGGTAATGTACATCATATATTTTTTTTAGTTTTATCATTCTCTTATATTAGAAGTTACAGGGGGGGGACACATTTTAGCACTTTGGAAGTGTCTCTCGCGCAAACTATTCAGTTAAAAAAAATGATATTAGAAACCTCAATATCATTTTTGAAGACCTATCCATAGATACCCCACACGTATGGGTATGACGAAATTTTTTTTTTGAGTTTCAGTTCTATTCAAAAAAATTATTATTAAGTTGTGTGAAAATCTTAATGCGGTTCACAGATTACATCTACTTACCAAGTTTCAATAGCATAGTTCTTATAGTTTCGGAAAAAAGTGGCTGTGACATACAGACGGACAGACAGACAGACATGACGAATCTATAAGGGTTCCGGTTTTTGCAAATTGGCTATGGAACCCTAAAAAATTGTCATTTTCCAGGTTGTTTTTTATCATGAACGTTTAGACAAATTTTTTACCGTGGCTTGTTTTTTTAAAGATCCGTTCGGTTCAATCAAATTTCGGTAAGCAATGTCAAAAATTGTTTGATTTACTAAAATTTTTTGACCTTTGGGTCGGTAAGCCTGAAAATGTCACACTATTTTAAATCGACTTAGGTTATCAGATACGCTTACAGCTTAAAATTTAATTATTTATTTTGATTTGAATAATATCTTAACGTCTCTCATATTTTGCCGAAAAGTCATATAAGGAAGCCGCCATGAAACTAGCAGAAAATCAAATTAAAACACGAATCCTACGAACAAGTCTAGTCGCGTTACGACTTTAATAGACTCAGGTTTTCAGACACGTTTAAATCTTAAAATGAATTTGATTATTTTGATCTGAATACCGCTGCCTTTAACTACTAGAAAAAAAAACACAAAGGTCAAGAACAAAACGGGCGAAGTTACATCATGTTTTGCAACTTAGATAATGTTTTTTTATTTCCCTGCCATGGAATAATATAGAAACCATAAAGTGCTTTATTCACTTATAGACAGATAAAAAAAATTGAAATATCAAATAATTTTGTAATGGGGAAGTTGAATGAACATCAAAATGAGGTTTAAGAGGACTGTGAACCAACGGCAAAAATCACCCTTTACATACAAAAGGCGAACACGATTTCCACCCATTAAATGTTAACAGATGTTCACCAATTTTTGATAGGTTGTCAGTCAGAACAAAATCTAGGTCTATACGTTTTTTGAATTTTGATTAAAGGTCAAGAAAGTCAAATAATGCCGAAATTCGTTTTGTATGAGAATACTGAAACCACAATAAAATTGAATTTATTGATTATAGTGAAAAAATCAAAACGTATAAACCTAGATTTTGTTCTGACTGACAACCTATCAAAAATTGGTGTACATCGGTTAATATTTAAGGGGTGGAAATCGTTATCGCCTTTTGTATGAAAAGCCGTAGGTTCACACTCTTCTTAAATGTTATATTATGAAAGTAAATGTAAACAAAAGCATAGTACAGAAAAAAGCAGATCATTTTGACTATTAATTAATACTTGATTAAGGGTCAAAATTAGTGAAATATATAAATAGTTTTTTTTTTTTAAGTTCTGATTTTAGTTATTTGGACATCCTCATCAAATTTATGCCATGTTTTATGTCTACGATGTTGGTCTAAAAACAGTATTTTCGGAAATAATTGCAGATTTCGTTTAAGCGCCATACATTTTGTACAGTCTAACGACAGCTGTGACGTCATAGCTGTTGTCCATTTTTAACCGACTTCAAAAAAAAAGGAGGAGGTTCTCAATTCGGCTGTTTTTTTTTTAATGTATGGAGTGTTTTTGCGAGTGGTATGAATAATGACTTTTCAAAGTTTCATAACTCATAAAATAATCAACATAAAAATGTTTCGCGTACACAGATCGGTTTCTATTACTCAGCACTTTCCAATACAAGATGAAAAATAATAAGAGTTCGATTATAATATGTCCCATTGTTAACGACTGTTCTGTGTCACGGTGATGATTCCGACTAACTCTTGATAAATTAATGTGTAGCTATTCGGTAGTCTAGCTAGAAAAGATAAGCGGAATGCCCCGTTAAATTCGACTGGCTTGTTAGTTAGTAATCGTAAGTCAGGTAACTCGTCAATGGCTCGGTTTAAAACGTGTTAATACTGCCTTAAGCATTCTTCCCTTGAACTTCTTCTAATTCAGCTGGTCTTCACCCGTAGTCGGGCCTCTTTATAATGTCAGGGAAATGCACGGGCTGCCTTTCGACATTTCATTTACTATTTTGTTTTGCTGTATGGGTCATACACACGTATAGGTTCAGAACTGTTCCCTCCTGTTCCCGAAAGTTCCCTGACGCCTGATTTTGGTGCTTGGACTATATCCGCATGTAGGACATAAGGCATAGTTTTGGCCTGAATTTTTATATACATATTTTATAATTTCCAAGAAATGCGTACAACTGTGCGAGATAAACCAATTTTCCCTAATATCCATTATATAATAATAATGATAAACACATCATCGTGTCTGGTTTTGTGCCAAACTTACTTTCTATATTTTATAGTGACTAGCAAGTGTAGCGGCTTTACCGTGTAGACGCATATCAGAATACGGACAGACACTACTTTCGCCGTGGCTCGTCACGCGTCGAAATTAACCGTTAGTTTTGCAAAACATCTCTCGCATTCTGATCCAGTGAATTTGCTGGCATGTGATTCTTAAGCGCATATGCTTCGCTCGACGTTGACTCGCCTGGTGTATAGAAAACCGGTTTGTGCCATGGAACTCGGCGTCGAGCGTTCGCTCGGCAAATGAGATAATCGCATCCCCAGTATCTTGTTCATCATTATCGTCGGGATGTATACTTCCCACTGCTAGGTACAGGACTAGGCAGTAGTCCCTTGAGGACTTCGCAAACATCTGTGACTTCTCAGATGCATGCAGGTTTTTTCTCACGATGCTCTCCACCGAAATGGTTGTAGTAAATATAAAAAATAGCGCTCATGAGATGCGAAAATCATAGTTGCGAGCCGGTATCCTCTGCTAGGCTATCTGCACTGTTTCTAGTTTCTTGTTATGCTTTGAGTCATTCAGTTTTGCTATGGTTTTGCGTGGATTAAACAGAAATTACGCAATGACTGTGTTATGGAAGTTATATATCGTCGCTTATCTAACAACACTGCTCAATTCGAAAAATAGCGGTTTTTACATTTGAATGTCATTGGATACAGCTATTCATTGCGCGTCGATCTACTAATCACATTCTAGACGTTTCAGCCAATAAAATACCATAATTCAATAAATAGTGACAGCGCGCAAGTCGGTTGGCCTTCCAACACCGCTCAAGTCGTTGTTCGGCCATACTTTGTCAACTTTGCGCTCCTTGTTTATTTATGGTTTTTCGTGAGTTTTGTGACTAAACTTGTGTAAAAAAAGTAATATTATCAAAGATAAGGTAAGCTAATGAAGTTGTTATAAGAAATATTGATTTACATATAATAATTAACCAAAAATCGAAGGAGTTTATTTCCATGTACGGCGGTGTTAAATATTGCTTGTTTTTTGAATTAAGCTTTGTTACAAAAGCAATATTTTTCGGTCTCCTGTAAAGTTAGTCAAAATGACTTGACGGTGTTGTTAGATAAGCGACGCTATTTAGTATAGATACTTCAACTTATCTGCGCGCGGCGCTATGTATGCATAGTTTTTAATATCCGACATGGTATAGTTGTTAAAATCCCTGGATCTCACCCACGAAGCTCGAGTTAGATTCCCGACATCGGAAAACTTTTTTTTCAAGCCATCTATGGCTATTGGCTTCTTCGTTGGATGCTGTCCTAACATGGTGTTCCTAGAATTATTTATGCATGCAGCTTAAATTTGTTTGGCAGTGACGCTGACGCGGCAGGTCGTCCGAACAACACAAGCCCATGCAAACAGCACGCACGCAAATGAGTTATAGTTTGACCACAAGCGCTGTACCGCGCCTTGGGTGGCGCCGGACGTGAGAGGGGAAGGGAAATGGAAAGGAATACTGCCCCCCCCCATTTCCGCGTCACGAGCTCCCCGCGTCTCGCCGCGCAGCTACCTGAGGCGCGGTACAGCGCTTGTGGTCATACTATAAGAGTACCAACTGAACAATTTGCTTCGTTTAATTTGCGCCTCAAATAAGTACGAAAAGAATATCAAGAAATTTATAATGTACATTTGAATAGTATTTAAGATGCTAATAGGAGATTTATAATAACGTAAGCGGCTTTTATGCTTATGTTACATCTATAGAGAGAGCTACAGTCGATTCATCTTTACTTGTCTTATTTGGTAAACAAGTTTCTAACCTCAAAATGCACCTTTGGTGGCTAAAACAGCTATTTCCTTGCAAATAAAGCAACCGAAGACAATATTTTAGACGTCACTTTTCTAATTTATAGCCGAAGATTGCTTTATTTAGGATAAAATATCTGTTTCACCCAAAATGTGCACCCATGTTGAGGTTAGAAACTTGTTTACCAAATAAGTCAAGTATGGATAAATCGAGTTTATTCTTGGAGTCTTGAGTTACGTGATAAAATGAGAAAATCCGTGGAAGAACCAGAGCTACCGACACAAATTGAAATGGGAATGGTCTGGGCACATAGAATAAAGAACTGATGGCTGATGGGGCGTTAAAGTTCTCGAGTGGAGACCCAGGACAGTGAGTCAGCCCCCCACAAGATGGACTGGCGACATAGTTAAGGTTGATGGAAGCCATTGGATATGGAAAGGGAGCGATCGCTCGTTACGTAAGTCTTTGGGGGAGATGGTGGACGTACATACATACATAGCATCACGCCCGAAATCCCTAATGGGGTGGGCAGAGCCACAAGACTACTTGTGGACACGTTCGATTAATTAATTAGTCCTAAGATGGTATGATGAACCGTATGGTGACAGGTGATCAGCCCATCGCCCATACAGATAGTCCACCATGTTGGAGAGGATCCGTCCCTTAGTCGACTTTTACAACATGCCAGGATGATAAGCATCTGCATGCATTCTTTGCTATTTCTTCACTGCCAGTGCAGCAGAGGAGTTGGACGGACGGTGGACGTCCCCGGGTTTGAAATGATAATGACAGAACAATTCAATATAAAAAGTTTGTTTTCAATTAGGTTTCCGTATGGGTAAGCTTTGAAACCCTGGACCTGTGGTCAAGAGCGTAGCAAGGGCCTGGCCTATCCCAGAAATGAAACGGAACACATAATTAAAACTATGTAGGTTCATCTGCTATTTGATCGACATTTTTGCCCCAAGAAAATAATATTATAACGGCGTTGCATGTGGTTTGACTCTAGATACTTCTAGAGCAACCAGTATAATAAATCATTAATTGACATTTTGAACTCCCCGTTACACGGAAATAGCGAATCGGTAATTACCTAGTGTTTGTAAAATTTTATCTCGTATTTCATGTATTTTCAACTATTTGTATTTTAATGTTTGAGCAATTTTCGGTTAATATTGTTCTCCGTATTTAATTGTATTTTGTATTTAATGTGGATTTCTACAATTGGTTTTATTTATGATACCAATTAGTTTTCATATCATATTTATATCTTGTTTTATGCTATTGAAATCCCTAGCATGAAATAAGTAAATATATAGCGTTATTTATTTTAGGGGATATATCTATTATTAATATATTAGCTTATATGCTATTCCAGACTATAATCTATCTCTGTGCCAAATTTCATCAAAAGCCCTTTAGCCGTTCTGGCGTGATTGAGTAACAAACATACATCCATCCAAACATTCGCATTTATGATATGACTAGCTGTCGTCCGCGACTTCGTCTGCGTTGAATAATTATTTAAGTAGCCTATGTCCTTCTCCAAGGTCCAATCTATCTGTATACGAAAACGCATCAAAATGGATTAGTGGTTTAGGCGTGAAAACGTAACAAACCGAGTTACTTTGGCATTTATAATATTAGGAAGTTAGGATAAGTAGGAAGTAGGATGAATAAAGTTTAAATAAGTTGTTGCTAGTAAAATTTAAATTGTTATTCAGACTCAAGAGTCGTTTAAATGATCCCTCAATTTGAAAGATAATTCGATTTTTGCCAGCATATAGTGTAGCCTGAATAGTAAACAAATGGTCATTCAAAATTTCATTTTTTTCTTTTTCACGATATGGCGTCTGATTGTCGCCATATTGAATTTTGATTACTGTCATGTCTTAATGGACTCACGCAAGGTTAAGACACATTGATTGATGTAAGAATCATCAAAATCGGCCCACCCGTTTCGTCTCCAGAGTGCTACAAAGGAACAAACATACATACAAACATACATATGCTGATAAACACATTATCCTCTTTTGCGTTGCGCAGTCGGGTAAAAACTTAAAATTATCTCGTACCACGGTACCGAATCTTTTGCAGAAAATAAAAAAAAGACTCCGCCATTTCGATCGCACGCACCACTTTTATCTAAATATCTGAGGCAACGTCTCTCGACGTAATGCTACGTAATGCAGGTCAACAGAACCGGTCCGAATTGGGGACGCGGCCCGAGAAAGAGGGTTTAGGGTCAAAATCCTTCGTAAATGAGGACTTATTTAAGGTGGAGAGAAAGTAAAGGAAATTCCGATTTGTTTTCAATTATTTTCTGAAGCATCATGCATGTGACTAAGTTCAGAAATTGTGGACAATACTATATTAATACTTGTTGCATTCTAAGGCTCAAAGTCAATTCCGTTAATGTTATTTGGAATCTTTTGTTATTGTACCCATATTAAGAGCGATATGCCGCCATAAAAAACCGGACAAGTGCGAGTTAAACTCGCGTGGAGAGGATTCCGTTCCATACATGATTACCTGAAATTTACTAGGTTACTTTAAATACCATAGACTTCTTATAAGTTTTCCCTTAATCCATAGGTGAAGAACTACATTCTGTATTTCTTTCAAAATTTTAGTCCCAGTAATTTCGGAAATAAGGGGGGGGGTGGTCAATTTTAGCCTATTTTCCTAAATAACTTCCAAACTATTTTACTTAAATATCAAAAGAAAATATATTTAAGATCCTCACAATAAGCTCTTTCATTTGATATGTCACACGATATAGGATGCATAACTTTTTTTTTAATTTTCTAATTTACCCCCCAAAAGTGGTCCCCATGTTTAACATTCATATATTTACGTCACGCGTCCGTGTTGCGGTCACCGACTTACATATGTATACCAAATTTGAACTCAATCGGTCCAGTAGTTTTGGAGCAAATTGCCTGTGACAGAGGGCCAGACAGACAGACAGACAGACACACGAGTGATCCTATAAGGGTTTCGTTTTTTTCCTTTTGAGGTACGGAACCCTAAAAATTAGGAGAAATTACCGTAAGCTACATATACATTACTTGTACACTTTGGCCTTGACATACTTTATTTCGTAACCTCCGAAAGTACAAATATCTATCATAAATTGGTTAAATAATTCCTATAAGTTTACTGCGCCTCTATTCGGGAACGTCCAAGCGATATTGTAGCGACGCGTTAGCGCGATTCTCATCCCACTCTTCCGCACGATGCGTAATGCGTTAGAGTGGGATGCGAGTCTCGCTTTCGAGCCGCAACAATATCGCTTGGACGTTCCTGAATAGAGGCCCTGCGTATTTTTTGTCTACTTATGTGATACACTGATAATATAGGTTATTTTTGCGGATATTTCTTATCGAATTTATCTACTTATTTAAAGCAAAAAAAAAACATGTACACATAGAATTTTTTATCTGTTGTAATGTGCAGATTTCAAAAATAATAGTTCCTATATGTTTAATATGTTAAGGAAGGGTACTTTTAAAAGAATTGACAAATTTTAGTTGTCGAAATGTATCTTGTTTCCTTATAATATAGGTCCTACATATTATGTAGGTGAATTGAAGATGTAACAGTAATGTAACCGTCGTGTGACATCACGATAATCTATATCAAGTGCAGATTGCGCACGAGTTTCCTTGTCCGCCATTTGGTGATAGCCTTCCGCCATTTTGTTGACTGTTGAGTAACAGCAGATGTAATGCTTACGGTTGTGTGTCGGGTAAATTGAGCATTGTATTAATTTTACACAGTTTTAAAAGGCAAAGTTGAGGCACTTGATGAGTGATGATCATTTTTATACCTAATTAAATACCGTTCCAATTTGAGTTGAAGCGGTGTTGTTGATAACAGCGTTATGCAGAGACAACACCAGCCCAACAGTTGACAAGAGTAGACGTTATCCTAATCTTATCTCTCAGAGCGTCTCTTTCTTTGATAGTAGTATGAAAGAGACGCAATACGGGATAAGATGGCGATAGCGTATCCTCGTGTGAACCTTGCTAGCGCCGGCCGCTGTATACATCTTTCGAACACTAACAGCTTAACCTTTTGACCGCCACAGTCCGCTGCAGCCGTCAGCGGATACAGGGTAAAAAAAGTCCTTCAATACCTTGACTTAAAGTTGAAATTCGTGTTACTTCTCAGACATGCTTTGCGGTAAAAAGGTTAGTAATAGGAGCGAAAAGTTGTGAAGCATGTTCTTGTATAGAATGACATTATTCTGCTGTTGACATTTATATGCCACTAACATTTTAGTCTAATTAAGTTACATTAAACACCATACTCTGTCGCTTTTAATCCAATGTGTAAGATGATATACCTATACGAACTTGTTAAGAGGACTGTGAACCAACTACTAGGTCTAGACGTTTTATGAATATTGATTAAAGATCAACAAAGTCAAATAATGGCCGAAATTAGTTTTGAAAATACTGAAACAACAATAAAACTGAATTTTATAGTGAAAAAATCAAAACGTATAGACCTAGATTTTGTCCTGACTGACAGCCTATAAAAAATTGGTTAACATCCGTTAACATTTAAGGGGTGTCCGTATCGCCTTTTGTATGAAAAGCCGTAGTTTCACACTCTTAACGTTACAGCAACAAAGTACTAAAGTGTACTAATGATGCTGACTGTACCTATGTACTTGCTTGTCTATTATCAGTGGGTTCAAACATTATAAATGATTGAATCCGGACTATAATTTGAAATGAAGGAAGCACAGACTAGGCTTCATATATTTTACTGTGTTTAAATACCGCTACACATGTTACATAATGCGATAAAATCCTATAGTTACACCACTTTCGTCAAACACATGAATCAACCAATAAAAGACTTTATATTAACGCAATAAGAACTTTGGTGTGCGAGTAATTTTTGTGGGTTTTGCTATTCTTCGTTTCAATTGCGTAGGTCAGTTTATTACGGAAACAATCGTAAAATATAATGGAATTCGAATCTTGATACGAGTTGATAAGGCTGAAAATAATATTGACGAAATAGAGAGTAGGAAGGATTTCAGAAATAACTGATATATGTTTGAGTATACATCAGATATTTCTCACATCCTGCTTTAAAGGAAGGAATGAGCAATACTTCCTTTACAAAATAAAATAAAGTCTGTTCGCCGAGAGTAGATAAACATTATGATATCGTCTCGAAATAGCGACTGTCGCTTACTTATCGCAAACTGTATGACGGGCGTCGCTTATCGGCGCACGCACTGTGTTTCGTGGTACGAGGGACGTAGTTGTCGTCAAGCGCGGCGCTGCACCGGGCGGGCGAGCGCCATATATTGCCATTCCGTTCTGGAATATGTTTCGAGTGTGTTGTATGGGTATTCGTGTGTTGTTTTAGAAGAAGCAATTGAACGTTTCATAATAAACGTCACCGACTCTGATTCTTCCCCCGAGTCTGAGATTTCGTCATGGTCGCCGTCCGATTATATGCCAGCAATTGGACATATACAGGCTATTCTATAGTAATATTAGGTCCTGCGGTCCTCTATCAGCACATAGCATACGTTTTATTCCGGTAAATGCAAAAGTTCCCGAGGGAATTACCAGATATAACATAATTCCACGTGGACGAAGTCGCGGGGAGAAGCTAGTTAGAGAATATACCGAATAAGCACTAAAAAAAACCTGCGCAGACGTCGTTAGTATCTACATACCTAACCTTAAATCAGTTTCTTATAACAAACATAATTATAATCGATGCAATGAAAGTACAAAAGCGCGAGTACAGAATGACAATTGAGTATTAGCATAGAAATCAATCGAGCCATTCATTTGTATGACCGGAGGTTCATTGTCCATCGAATACTGTAAGTTCCTGTATCTATAACGACACTAATTTGTTTCTGGCACTTGACAATGTTAAAATTACAGAGCTAAAATTATATAAGAGTAAAGTCTGTTCACCGAGAGTTGATAAATATTATAATATCGTCTTGAAATAGCGACGGTCGCTCACCTATCGCAAACTGTATGCCGGGCTTCGCTTATTACGCATGCACTGAGTTTCGTGGTACGAGAGACATAGTTGTTGTCAAGCGCGGCGCCGCACCGGGCGAGCGAGCGCCATTCCGTTCTGTGTCGTTTGGGTTTTCGTGTGTTGTTTTAGACCAAGCAATTGAACGTTTCATAATAAACGTCACTGACTCTGATTCTTCCTCCGACTCTAAGATTTCATCATGATCGTCGTCCGATGATATGCCAGCAGGCTATACAGGCTATTCAATAATAATATTCAATGAAAAAAATATAATTTTTCCTTTGAATTGTTTACTATCATCGGTAAAAATAATTAACGGGTCGCTATTTATAATGAGTTAAAAACCTCTGTTTTTTTTATCAACTCTCGAAGAACAGACTTTAGTTAGCCGTTAAGAGCCATATTACGATTTTTTAATAATTGAGCAACTTTGGCGTTCTTATTACGAGAAACTGAAAGACTTAGACAACTTTGACTTGCTGAATAGTCTAGTAACAGTTATTACTATTGATCCTAGCGGCCTCGCTTTTTGCAATTTATTCTTATCTATTGATATAAAGCCGTAATTCCGCAGCACGTTTTTAAAAAAATACGCGACGACACTTTTTTGAGCTCGTGGATTGAACTATTGTACTAAGCAAACGAAAGGAAAAATATATAATAATATATCTTAAATAGTGGTGTAGGTTATAGCGGCCTCGGAATTCTGAAATATGTATGTAATATGTAGAAAAAAAATCCACGGCAAAACCATAAAACTACTAAAAACGCTAAGAATTAACCGCAAATTTCTCTTTACTACGTTAATATTGTTACGTAAAATTTATATCAGAATAATCGTTAGTTTATAAATAATTTAAATTTAATACTTTTTTAGGATAAATAATTTATTAAACAACTTAAAATAAACCCTAATTACAACTCCCAAATTACTACATAATGTGATGTGTCGGCCGCCTAGCTTCAGTGCCGCGCTGGCGTGTGATTGGAATGGTTCCGTGTTCATCCGAACGATGATTGCCAGTGTAAAAAGAGCGCTGACGGCCATACATGTTATATGGTCGTTAGCGTTCTTTGTACATTGGACGAGGGCGACGTGAAGCGTGCGTCCAATATACCTAATCTTTCAGAAAGCGATTTGGTGATAGGGCTCTTAAAACATTCGCCAATCAAAAAAACTCATTTGATTTTACTGTTTTATCACGTGTCTTAAAATGTTCATATTATGACAGTAAAAGAAGTGACGGATTGTTTATGGACTAAATTTACACCCAACTCTGTCTATCTTTAAAATAATTAGGTATATGAAGAATTTTCATGTTACTAATTTTTTTAGATAATTCCCTAAAATAACGGGCTATTATCGGGACGCACAAAGTTGCCTATTTCACCCTTTTAGAGGTGGATTTTCTTAAAGAAAAGTAGGCTATGTCCTTCCCCAGGGCCACAACTGTTTCCATACTAAATTTCATCGAAATCGGTTCAGCGGTTTAGTTGTGAAAACGTCATAGACAGACAGAGTTACTTTCGCATTTTTAATATTAATTAGTACATAGAGATTTGAAAAAGTTCTTTAAACATGAATCAGAATATTTCATATGGAGATATTTATAATTTTTATTGTAATTAGAAAGTCCTTGTTGCTGCATGTAATTTTGCTTTTGTAAAAAGAAATAGTACATTATCATTCAATCCCCGGTACGGGCAAATATTTGTGTGATGAGCACGAATGTTTGTTCCTGAGTCTTGGATGTTTCCTATGTATTTAAGTATTTATTACTCTATATAAGTATGTATATCGTCGTCTAGTACTCATAACACAAGCCTTTAGAGCTTACTTTGGGACTAGATCGATTTGTGTAAAGATTGTCCCCTGATTTATTATTATTATTATTTATTATTATTAATGATAATAACATAGAAAAGTTAGAAATCTGCCTGATAGAGGGTTTCCAAGAACCGGACAAATGCGAGTTAAACTCGCGTGGAGAGGGTTCCGTTCCGTACATGATCTGATCTGTTTGCTGACCCCTGGCTGAAGCTCACGTCCAAGTGCCTCATCTTTTGCGAACGTGAATTAGGTTAAGGCTCTAATTTGATTTTATTTGTATTACTTGATTCGTTTTTTTTTTTTTGTTAATTTGTATTTTAAAATGTTTATATGTTAATTGTTAAGTGTATAAGTCTAATATTATCACAAGTGTAATTGGTATACCGTTCTTGGTTGAATAAATAAATAAATAAATAAATGATTATCTGAAATTTCCTTTGTTACTTTAAATGCCATCGTTTTCATATAGTTTTCCTGTACTCTATAGGTAAACAACTATTTTCTGTATTTTTCAAAGGTTTAAGCCTAGTAGTTTCGGAGATAAGGGGGGGAGAATGATCAATTTTCGCCTATTTTCCTAAATAACTTCCAAACTTTTTAAAATTCTACGACATGTAAATTTAAGATTCTCACAACGACCCCTTTCATTTTTTAATTTTCTCATTTACCCCCCGAAAGTGGGCCCTATATATGTTACGCGTCCGTGTTGCGGTCACCGACTTACATAATGTGTACCAAATTTCAACTCAATCGCTCCAGTATTTTCGGAGAAAATTGGCTGTGACAGACGGACAGACAGACACACGAGTGATCCTATAAGGGTTCCGTTTTTTCCTTTTGAGGTGCGGAACCCTAAATTAATTGGAATTCGACAGCATAATTTAATATTTAATCACTTAGGCAATTTGCGGTGAAATTAACCATGTTTTGGGAATGTACGTCAATAATGAACTCAAAACGTCAATAAACGTAATTGACAAAACATCAATATCAAGTTGTTTTCTATGACTAATGGTGGAAATTTTTTATGACTCGATTGCGGAACCGAACATAGGGAAAGAAATGTTTTTGAAATAGATTTCATCAACCGACTTCAAAAAGGAGGAGGTTCTCTATTCGGTTGTATTTGTTAAACTACGTCATTTATAAACCGAATTGAAAAAATAATTTTTTTATCGATAGGTTATACTTCCAGTTTGGTCCCGTTGTAGTTAAAATCGAGATCTGATGAGAGGATCTATGAGAAATCGATGGACCTCCTCATATTTTATAGGCACGCATATAGAAATTTTAGTATTTTCTGTAATAACTCAAGCAGTTACATTCCAAAAGCATTATTTGGTGAAGTGGTACTGTTGATGAAGTCCATAGATGATTACCAGAACTCCTAAATGATAAGTATTTCACGGGTGGCGATTAGATTTCTGTATAAGGTTCGAAAGCAACTTATGTTCATGAATTCCTATGTGGTAAAATAGAAACGGTTGTGAAGAACCAGGAGAACTCCTCAACGATTGACATCCTTGCAACGTGGATAGCAACAATTTGTAAATGGTGATAAGCAATAGGCATTATTTGATGTAGTAAATGCATAGAAATATAATAGTAAAGGAACTGCCCAACGCGATATTCGCGATGCTCATTTTTTTGGTGTCAAATGACACCATCGCATACTCGGTAAATATTGCCGACATCGGCCTTCTTATTACATTGAGGAAAGGACTATTATTGGCTGATTCATGCGTTTTGTTTTTTGTGGTTCGTAGCTCCTAGCGAGCAATGAAAGACAGCGATGAATCAGGCAAAATAAGACTCTGTGTAAATGTCGTAAGAACTAAGACGTCGGCAATAGAGCTTCGTAATATATAAACTTGTAAATAGATGGCGTTACCATGACGAACTAAGTCATTTGTTCAACGCAGTTGTATTGAACGCCATATCCTTCTTTTGAGATCATTGAGTAAATGTGTGTCGTTAAATCACACAATAGTAACTAAAAAGTGAAAAAAGAGTAATCTTACTTTTCAACCGCTCGTTATTTTCTAATTCCGTCATTATTTTTGTATTTTTTTTTACAAGAAACTAACGGCAGACTTTGTACTTTGACCATGTTTATCAAAAGTTGTTACGTTGTCGCTTCGTTTCTTTCGCAATGAAGAACTGCCGGAACTTAGATTAATTCAGTTAGTGGAAATGCTATAAAAATAATCGAGAATGATACTAGAAAACAAAATATAAACTTTCAACTAAGAAGAATACCACTAACAAATAAACAAGTGCGAGTTAAACTCGCGTGGAGAGGGTTCCGTTCCGTACATGATTATCTGAAATTTACTACGTTACTTTAAATACCATAGGCTTCTTATAGGTTTTCCTGTAATCTATAAGTAAAGAACTATTTTCTGTATTTTTTTCAAAATATAAGCCCCAGTAGTTTCGGAAATAAGGGTGGGGGGGGGGGGAATGGTCAAGTTTCGCCTATTTTCCTAAATAACTTCTAAAGTATTTTACTTGAAATTCAAAAGAAAATATACTTAAGATCCTCACAATAAGCGCTTTCATTTGATATGTCACACGATATAGATTGCACAACTTTTTTTTTAATTTCTAATTGAACCCCCGAAAGTGGCCCTCTTGTTTAAAATTCATATATTTACGACACGCGTCCGTGTTGCGGTCACTGACTTACATACGTAGGTATACCAAATTTCAACTCAATCGGTCCAGTAGTTTCAGAGCAAATTGGCTGTGACAGACGGACAGACAGACAGACAGACAGACACAAGAGTGATCCTATATGGGTTTCGTTTTTTTCCTTTTGAGGTACGGAACCCTAAAAAGAACACACTACTTGCAGTATGATTTCTGTAAGATATAAATATATCCTCCTACATTAATTGAATACAGTTTTGAAAGATAAATGATAACGTATTAGGATGCAAATTATGTATTGTCAAATGCTTATTTTGCAAGGTAGCCAAGTGGGAGTGATTTAATTGTTTTAGTCATGTAATACATTGGATTCAAGTTATGCTATTATAAAATGTTGTCTGCCTTTAATTAAGTTTGATAATGTACACATCTGTGTATATCGAAAGCATAGCATTTCGGTGAACGGAAACATCGCGAGGAACCCTGCATAAATTGCGAAGTAATTCAACCATGTGTGAAGTCGATCTCACGGTGAGAGGAGGTCTGTGACCAGCAGTTGGAAGGGGTCTTCGTCACAATTAAGCATTTGCACCACGAATAGGCTGCCATTGCGTTGGGGCGGGAAATGCAATTTTTTTATGTTGCCAGTCCCGTTGTCAAACTAGGAACCTTTATAGTTTTCCTAGACTGTTCGTTTGTCACAACCCGACATAGGGCCTGGCCACCAATGCACTGCCTACAAGCCGATTCCTGACGGCTCTACCAAGCTAGAAAGCTACGGCTAGCTGTCAGTGAAGTCCATGTTATTCTCGCACGTCCGGTTCTAATTCTTCCGGCTTCCCTTAGGAAATATTTCACGCTTCGCCACAAAATTCCGTTGCACGTCGCCCTTATTTCTATACCTACAAAGGTGATAAGGGACGGGTCCTCTCCAACATGGTGAACTATCTGTATGGGCGATGGGCTGATCACCTGTCACCATACGGTTCATCATACCATCTTAGGACTAATTCATCGAACGTGGCCACAAGTAGTCTTGTGGCTCTGCCCACCCCATTAGGGATCTCGGGCGTGATGCTATGTATGTATGTGTATGTATAAAGGTGATATGCAACGGGTTTTTTTACGGCACGCCGCCGTACCGTGTGGTCATGTGGCCAGCCCCATATGCAACTTTTTTTATCCCGGAAAGGTGCTCGGAGGGTACGGACATAAACGAATTACACGCGGACAAAGTCGCGGGCGAAAGTACACATAACACGGTGTAAGTGAGACCTTGTGGTACCAACTAAATGGGTCCCTACTGGGATGGTTAGGACATAGGTTGCAGAACTTTAACTTTATGCTCTCTTAAGTGGTCTAAATTATTCAGTTGTCATACGATCCATCGATCGATATAATGTCAAACGTGTCCTAACAATAGCATTTCTCAATACGATGCGTGGTAAGGCTAGGGTTTTAAATAAGGCGATAAGCGATTTTTATTTTTTTAATTGTTTTCGTTCGAATGATTCAGTCGCGTAGTTAAGGCCATCTGTTAATTCGATTTTTGGTACCCGTGTTACTAATCTGCGGTCAAGACTGATATCGTACTCAAGTAACGTTTTTAAGATAATGCCTATTTGAGTAAGATATCACTGGGTACTGTCTATTAATTATGCATGACTTGTTGCTAATGTGTCGCATAAGCTTAATAATAATAACTTTTACTAGAAATACAAATAATATAAAAAAAATAAACATTTAAAAACGAACGATTTAAGTAATACCGTCATGAATTACGCGAGACTATCGTGTGCACACAGAGACCGCAGCGGCGCGGTGTGGCGGGAACGACAATATTCAATAACTTTGTATGAATAGGGGCACACTGAAGCAGCGGCACCGCTGTCGCCTTTGTGCTCGGATGGTTAAGTGAAACAGGGCCAGTTTTACAACCATAAAGTAGGCTAAGTTATCATCTTATTGGGGCCAATTCGAACGTGTTTTCGCTAAATTTAGAAGTAGCTAAATTTGAAATAAGAACCGTCAGACTCGACTTTGAACCTTGGAGCTATACAAAATCGAGTTTGACGTTTCTTATTTTAAATTCAGGCAAATTTAAATTTAGCGAACACCGTTTCGAAATGGACCCATTATCAAACATAATAAGAACCATCTTTAGATATAAGTAAACCGCATTGTTTTCTTTGCATCCTCACGAAGGAAGCCGATGAAGCCACCTATTACCTAACGGCAATTTACATGTGTCTAATCTGCCATCTCTATCGCAAATCCGCTCACGTTCCGATTCCATTCTCCATCGGAGTCTAGAGCTGGTGAAATTAACCTTGGATTCTCATCACGTACCGAAGTACCCTTGACACGAGCGTAACCGCTAGTGAAATACCTACCTACTTATTTTGGACAGATATAAAGTGGCGTCAGAAATGTGATTCTCTGACGTGCGCAGCTGCTGAGGGAGCGTTCAAGTATTACGTAACGCAATTTTTGGAGATTTTTGACCCCCCCTCCCCCCGTGTAACGCACCGTAACGTTACCCCCCTCCCCCGTAGTAAAACATTACGTAACCAACAAGTGACCATATTTACCAAAAAAAATTTTTCAAGTGGTCATTCCATTTGAAACTTTGAGCAAAAAGTGTTTTAAAAAATGCGTGAGAGAAATTCTCTACGCGACTGTTCTGTAGGGTTAAAAAAATTATTACGTAACGCGTAGTTCAAAACCCCCCTCCCGCCCCTGTAACGCATCGTAACGTTTTACAAGACCCCCCCCTCCCCCCAAATTCGTTACGTAATACTTGAACGCTCCCTGATCAGCGAAAAAGGACATTCAAATTTAGACCTATACTCTGTTCGGATAGGTGTTTAACTAAATGTAAACAAACTAAGCCACGTGACTCGGCTAACCAGCTAGCAAGAAAGACCATTATAATGTCGAACTCATGACGATACACATACATACATACATAGCATCACGCCCGAAATCCCTATTGGGGTGGGCAGAGCCACAAGACTACTTGTGGCCACGTTCGATTAATTAGTCCTAAGATGGCATGATGAACCGTATGGTGACAGGTAATTAGCCCATCGCCCATACAGATAGTCCACCATGTTGGAGAGGACCCGTCCCTTAGTCGACTTTTACGACATGCCAGGATGATAAGCATCTGCACGAATTATATGCTATTTCTTCACTCCCAGTGCAGCAGAGGAGAGGCCAGTTTTAAGTAGCCAGTTATACTATTTAATACTAAAAGAAAGTACTTAAATAGCGTGTACATGTGTCAAGTCATTGTACTCGTAAATCACGTACCATATATTTCTTACGAATAAGATCACCTTCTTCAGGCATTGTGCATTGTGTTAAAGTTTGTAAACTTCAATGCTGTAAAACCATAGTTCCCCTTACCTTTAGACAATGATCGATAAAAATTACAAAACTTCTAGTTCGTCCCTTGAGTGCCCCCGCCAAGTCTCGTGAAGGCATATCCTTACAATTTTCTCCAGCGGCCCTAACATGCCTCTATGTCTCTATTGTCTCTATGACTATCTCTTTCGCCAGCGCTACTGTGAGAGACGCACTTAGAGATAAGACGGTCTATCTTATCTTTGTGTCATGCATGTTAGGGTCGCAGAGAAGAATCAGATATTTATTATTGTTAACAAAATATAGCGTCCGTGGCATTGAAAAATATAGTAAGGAACTGCTCAAAGCAATTCTCGTGATGCTTACTTTTGAGGTGTCAGAACGCGAATTTGACACCATCGCACGTTCAGTCGCATGTCAACCATCCATGACACCCATTTAAGTGACACTGTTATAATTGAAAAAATGCCCTCCCGCATCGTGCGGTGCGAGACCGCAGCACCACCGACTACAGTCTACAATAATATGATAGCGTGTGAATCAAGCAATATTAGATTTTGTATGTATGTCGTAAGAACTAAGACATCAGCAATAGGGTGTGGGTAAGCCATGGCGCTCGCGTTTGACAACCTTCTATGAGACTAGTTACACGAAATGTGTACTGATAGGCATATCCTTCTTTTGAGATCTTTGAAACTTCTAGTTCGTCCCTTGAGTGCCCCCGCCAAGTCTCGTGAAGGCACCTCCTTACAATTTTCTCCAGAGAACTTTATGAATGAGACATTTATTATTGTTTATATAATATAGCGTCCGTGGGCATAAGTCCTAAGTTCCACGTAGAATTCGGTAATAGTTATTACCTCGGGAACTTTTCAATTTTCCAGGATAAAAAGTAACTTCCTATTCCAGGACCTAATTTTATGGAAATCCGTTCAGCCTTACGGAGCTGAGTGGTAACAAAGATACCGACACACGCACACACAAACTTTCGCATAATATAAGAAGTCTTTAACTATCTTTGTATGTTATGCATCGTTAGGATTTAAGTTCGATGGTCCATGTAAAAAAAGCGCTTCGATAGTTATTACCAATTTTTTACACAATTTTTTTATTTTTAGTAAAAAACCGACACCTAAAAACAAGTTATACCTAACCTGCATATTTTTATTATTTACGATTCGATTTGGTTTCTTGTTTGATAGTAAGGTCTTTTAAAGATCAAAATAATTGAAGAACTGGTTTTGTTTAGTATGGTAATATGGTGCAGTAAGGCCAATAATAATTGAAAAGCTAGACAACCTTCAATGCAGGGCTTGCGTAACGCAATAGGAGCCTACGACCTTCGACACCATAGGGACCCCGCTGACTGCGCTACTGGATTTAACTAAACTCATCTGCAGGTTCAGGTCTGGTGAGGAATTAGGGAACCTGCAGTCCGAGGGTGATGCTGCAGCATCAGGTCAAGGTTATCATGTTCTTGCAATATCATTGAAGTAACAGCGCCTCTATTCGGGAACGCTAAGTGGTTCTGTAGCGACTCGTAAGCCAGATTTCTCATCCCACTCTGCCGCATGACGCGTAATGCGTAAGAGCGAGATGAGAAATCTGGCTTACGAGTCGCTACAGAATCACTTAGCGTTCCCGAATGAGGCGCCTGGATACCATTTCAAATTGAACACACCTGTGGAAATTGTTCGCATCCCTTCATCAACTGGAAAAGAGCTGATGATCTTCAGACGGAAGAACAGATTTCCTTGAATCATATGTTTTTGATGTACAATAAAGAGTTTTACATACATATAGTAGCTACAAATGGAGCTGATAATCCTTAAATGTCTTACCATGAGGTTACGCAAACCATTCGTGTTATGATCGCGCTAAAGAGGCCGGCTTTAGTACGCTCATATACAATTTTTTAGGCAGTTCAGTTTACGGCGGAAACTGCCTGGAATTAAGAGCATAATACGACCTCTGGACTTTTCTGTGGCATCACAAAGCAAGTACATACTTAATTCTCTCAAATAACATTTCGTCACCGAACTCACCGGCGAGTCTCAATTGACCCGTCAGCGCGCATAAACTACAATACATTGGATCTTAATATCTTTATTTCTTTCGAAATATCTTTATGTAATTCTACTGTACGTGTGTATGTCACTGAACTCCTCCTAAACGGCTGGACCGATTTGAATGAATTATTTTGTATGTGTTTGATTGGCGCCCTGGATGGTTTAGATTCACAAATCAGCCCGGCAGATGGCGCTGCAGTCGGTACAAATACCGCGGGTGAAGCTGTGGCGGGTCCACTAGTGTAGAATAAGTTTTTAACTATCCCTAGTATTAAGTTCTTAAAAATATGTTAGCAAAACTTCTAATCTACATAACGTGCGATTCGAAAGTGTTTATCGCAAGATTGCGAAACTGTGTTGGGCAAAAGTTTGTAATCGGCCCACTTGGCTGAACTGATTTTGATGAGATTTGCGGTGAACAGATCTTGTTAATAGACGAAACCACAAAGTAGGGTATAATAGTCTGTATATATAGATACACAGGATTGAAATGATATGATACCTCTTTGAGTAATTATGATTATACTTCAATGCCTACAATACAATAACAATAATTTTAAAAAAACACTAAATTATATTATACACGTAGAGAGTGTAATTTTGTCTTTTTAGGGTTCCGTAACTCAAAAAGAAAAAACATAACCTTTATAGGGTCACTCGTGTGTCTGTCTGTCCGTCTGGCAAAGCCAATTTGCTCCGAAATTACTGGACCGATTGAGTTGAAATTTGGTACACATATGTAAGTCGGTGACTTCGCCGGTGAGTCGGTTCGTGTTGCGGTCACCGACTTATGTATGTATACCGAATTTCAACTCAATCGGTCCAGTAGTTTCGGAGCAAATTTGTTGTGACAGACGGACAGACAGACACACGAGTGATCCTATAAGGGTTCCGTTTTTTCCTTTTGAGGTACGGAGCCCTAAAAATTAATAAAAGAAGGTGAACCACCGACCGCGGAGCAGGGCCCAAGCGATCGGTGGCTAGGGCTGCAGAGAGGAACCTCCTGAAGATGCGTGCAGTCCAGGAGTACCGCCTTCTGTATCCAGCCCCTGACCTAACGGGAGCTTCTTCAGATGGTGGTCGAGGCTCTTCGCTATCAGTCATTTCACAGACACAACACAACTATCGGGAGGATAATCGTTGAATCCACATCCCACATAGCCATAGCTGGGCACAATATCGTTAATGCGTTAATCGTTCATTAACGAAGTTAACATTTCGAGTAACGGATTAACTTTTAAGTTAAGTTAAAAATTGTTAACGGACTCATTAACTTCCGTTAAAATAATTAAAGTCCGTTAATCGTTAATTAAGTAAATACTATTTGCCAAAAGGATACCGCGCGGACCGCGCCGCGCCGCGAAAAAACATTTTCAGACAAGTATAACTCTAATATTTTATAAATTTTTCATGTCATGCCTAAACTTCCATAGCCCATATTTAAAAGTAAATCTTTAACGCCTCGACATATTAAATGCAATTTCTATCACGAGTTAACGATTAACGTTAATTTCCGTTAAATCTTCCGAAAGGTAACACTTTAACGTTTAACCAAGTTAACTTTTTTAGTAACGGATTAGCAATTAACGAAGTTAACTATTTCATTAACGGTGCCCAGCGATGCACATGGCAGTAACCTCGTGGGCCAATTCAAGGTACTTGCTTCGTCCTTCTAAGCCTTCATAAAGATTTTAGTAGTCGCCTGAGCCCGCGGACTGAGTAGACCTTTACTGGTAAAATAGTAGTCGCCTGAGCCCGCCGGCTAAGTAGACCCTTACTGGTAAAATAGTAGTCGCCTGAGCCCGCGGGCTTAGTAGACCTTTACTGGTAAAATAGTAGTCGCCTGAGCCCGCCGGCTGAGTAGACCCTTACTGGTAAAATAGTAGTCGCCTGAGCCCGCGGGCTTAGTAGACCTTTACTGGTAAAATAGTAGTCGCCTGAGCCCGCGGGCTGAGTAGACCTTTACTGGTAAAATAGTAGTCGCCTGAGCCCGCCGGCTGAGTAGACCCTTACTGATAAAATAGTAGTCACCTGAGCCCGCGGGCTGAGTAGACCCTTACTGGTAAAATAGTAGTCGCCTGAGCCCGCGGGCTAAGTAGACCCTTACTCGTAAAATAGTAGTCACCTGAGCCCGCGGGCTGAGTAGACCCTTACTGGTAAAATAGTAGTCGATTGAACCCGCGGGCCGTGTTAAAAAACAAAGTGGGCAACTGAACCCGCGGGCTAAGTGGTCTATGGGCTCATATGACCACAAAGGCTCACAAAGTTAGCATCGTGTGGGATGGGGATGTTGTATTATTATTATTATATACAGCTTATGAGGCCCATAACCCTTCAGGCTGTGGCGTGCGAAAAGGACTTGTTTGTAAAATTTGAATACCTAAATTTTCGGTTGGACCCAAAGGAATATGGTATTTAAAGGTTCAATGGCATGTACCTGGGCCAGTTTAACCAATAATAAAAAGATAAGAAAAGAAAACGACAAAAGATAAAACATGCATCGACTCCGTTTGGAAGGCAATCATAAAATTCAGTGAATTCGTATTCATGAATGTTATTACTCAGTTTGGTGTGTTATTGTTCGTTGAAGAAACGACGCTGACTCATAGGAAAGTAAGAAATGAGATTTCTTTATGCTTTCGACGAAAGTAAATTGTTTGAAAGGTAACCTACTTTACATGGATGGGCGATAAACTATGCATTTTTACTTATGTATAACATTTATTAAAATTAAAACGTATTTAATAAAAACGTAACTGACATTTACTGGCTTGCAAAACTTTTTTTTTGCAAATATACTATTATTCGTGACTTATTTAAGAGGACTGTGAACCAAAGGCAAAAATCGCCCTTTTCATACAAAAGGCGATAACGATTTCCATTTTGACCAATTTTTGATAGGTTGTCAGTCAGAAAAAACTAGGTTTATACGTTTTTTGAATTTTGATTAAAGATCAAGAAAGTCAGATAATTCCGAAATTCGTTTTGTAAGAGAATACTTAAACCACAATAAAACTGAATTTATTATTTATAGTGAAAAAATCAAAACGTATAGACCTAGATTCTGTTCTGACTGACAACCTATCAAGAATTGGTGTACATCGGTTAATATTTAAGGGGTGGAAATCATTACCGCCTTTTGTATGAAAAGCCGTAGGTGCAACTCCTCTTAACAATATGTACATTAAAATTAAAACGTATTTAAAAAAAATGTAACTGATATTTACTGGTATGCAAAACTTTTTTTTTTTTGCTTATATACTATTATTCGTGACTTATTGAAGAAGAATTGTAACTCTAATTATATCAGCAGCGAACTGAACCGTACTACAAGCGCGTTAATTTTATTTTATCTACACCCATATCATAAAACCTCCATAGTGTAATCAAAAACTGTAGGAAATGACCACCATTTTGACAACCAATTAGGTAAAACCAGTGCTGCAATGTTATTCCCGTATCGATTTTAGTATAGAAAAGAGATTAAATTTGGAACAGCTGTCAAAACTCAAGTGGGTCTCTATTCTAGTATCCATAGATATTAAAACAGTTATTGATACGAAACGTCAATTCAGTATGTTTTTTTTTAATATAAACTGCACAACATTTGATCTCGAGTGACATGAGAATAGAGACTTCATTCGTTTGTCTATGATTTAAAAAAAAAATGGTCTTGACGGAGGATCGAATTGCCGCCATTATGTTGGTGTTTTGCTGAACGAAAGTAGAATTGTTGTTGAATTGAATAGAAAAAGTTGTTTGTAATTTACATTTTAGTTGAAAATATGAATAGTAGTCTTCTCGGAGTGTGTGTGATGTGAAAATGCGCCGGATATCGGAACTCCTCTGCTGCACTGGGAGAGAAGAAATAGCATAGAATGCGTGCAGATGCTTATCATCCTGGCATGTCGTAAAAGTCAACTAAGGGACGGGTCCTTTCCAACATGGTGGACTATCTGTATGGGCGATGGGCTGATCACCTGTCACCATACGGTTCATCATACCATCTTAGGACTAATTAATCGAACGTGGCCACAAGTAGTCTTGTGGCTCTGCCCACCCCATTAGGGATTTCGGGCGTGATGTGTATGTATGTATCGGAAATATGCAGCCACGATTGCAACAAATAACTTGTTGCCAGAGAATATTGTTTCTGAACCCATCATGGAGGATTTATAATATGTGTGTAGATAAAGTTATGTATGCAACTCTGCATAATTTGGCCTTAAAACACACGTGCGATCTTATTATGAAACTCGCTAAAAGCTCGTTTCATAAAACCGCACTAGTGTTTTAAGGCCTATCATCATGCAACCGTTGCGTAAACTACTATTTCCTAACCATTTATTGGGATACGAGCATTTTCAAAGTACTTACTTACGATTTTCTAGGTTCGTTATGGAAGTTATTCCCAAAGACCTGTGTCTAAAAGTAGGCATAAGTTGAAATGATGATGGTTGCTACTAAGAGAAGTATTTTAGGAGTTCTTAGGAAGGCAAATATAGACAAATTGAGAATCTCCTCCTTTTTCTAAAGTAGGTTAAAAAGTGAGGTAACTCAGCAAATGACAGTTTTCTTTAGCCTTATATTAACAGTACTTAAAGTCTAAGAACAAAATCAATTATAATCCCAGTATTACGTTACAATAATCTAAAGCGGAAAACGTGTTTGCAATAAATTACCTAACAGTTATTTCTGGGTCATTAAGTTCCTATTGCTGATCACTTATAATAAAATTTGCTATGTTATAATTTATTTCGTATTTACACTTTTACATCTTTCGATAACTTAACCTTAGTTATGCTTCTTAACTACCCACATATTGTATATCTGACGGGTACGAATATTTTAAAGTGGTTGATAAATGGTAATTGCTTAGAAACTGCAGAAAAGAGGAAAGACTTACCAATTAAAAAAAAAATCACCTCCTTTTAGTTTTGAACTGCAACTCTATTCACACACTAATTATATTCAAAATATTTTCAAATTCAGAACAATTAAACAAAGTACACAAAACTTATTGAATTTAAAAAAGTTGTTCCGTTCGATGTACAAAATTGCCGCGTAAATTGAAAACGATTTGAATTTAGAATTACTTTCTTTTTCAAATCGGCGTCGGTTATGCGTCGCGGTCGGCTCTGCACTGACTTAGCGGCGAGCTCTCTCTCCGCAGAGTTAAGAAACCTTGAGAGCCGGCAAGTTTCTTTACTTTGCGCTGCACCAAGGATCAGTCTATTGGCGGTGTAATCATCGTAAAGCTCATTATGTTGGGTATAATTATTTAGCAAATTATGTAATGTTTATCTGTTTAAAAATTCCTCTCGTTATTGATATTTCTTTCCTTCGGATAATGTCCATCGTAATATAGGATCAGCAAGAAAATACATTTGTAAGAACAAATTAACTTAGCAGAATTATTGCAACATCTGAAAAAACTAAATTAAAAATGAACAAGTATCTATTAGAATGCGTCTATACTGCCAATGCAGTGAAATGGTTATAATAATAGTTTTGTTGTCTTTATTAATTCTTACCATTTTAATATCAAAAGGGTCCTTGAAAAATTTGTATTTGTTAGTGTGTACTTTATATGCCAACTCTTCCGTTTTAGGACTTTGTTACTTTACATGCGTCTTGAAATTAATGCCCGTTAAATCCAGCACTCAGCTGACATAACGTCGGTGATAATTGAAAACCGCGTATGAGCAGTTTGTAAAAACCGCGTAAGTACATTTTTTTACAAAAATCGGTGATATGATAAGCAAAATCAAATCAGTGCAGCGTATAAAACCTAAATGCGAGAAATCTTTATTTAGATCCTTTTTGGATTTACGCCGTATCACCGACGATAAAACGATTTACTTTAATCTGCTTAGGGTGGGTTATAGCAAATAAAGAATGTATTCTTAATAAGAGCACAGATAACTTTTAGTGAGTTAACCGTGGGAAAATAAAATATGTAATTTACTTGAATACCGGAAAACACTGTATTAAATAAGGAAACTATTGACAAGATGCTTTTAAACTCAACTCACGTACTCATTCATGAATCAATTTCCCGGTGAAGCAGAAGATGGATAGTTCTAACTGTTTATCTTTAAATTAATCGATTTCGACTTTAGTGACTTGGAGGAATTCACATGATGAAAAAGTTATTCATTTGTTTTTTCCCCTTTCATGTCAAATTGATCTTGACTTGATTTTTTATAGCTATTGTTGCAGGGTTGGAGAAGAACATGATATATGTATGTAGGTAAATTTTTGTCAAAAAAATTGGCGCATGAACTTTCTACTGCTACAAACCATTCTTCTTTGCAGATAATGGAGTGATTCTTTTTCGGAGGCTTTAAACAGTAACTTAATTATAGAGGACAAATTAAGAAACAATGATTGCGGAGCTGCACTACTTACTCAATCTTAGTGTATAAAATGTGTAAACAACAAACCATAATTCCCTAACCTAAAAAAATATATAGCGTCAAATTTAATTCAAACCTTTATTATAAGAGAGATCTGATAGATTTCTAGCGCTATCAAGTTCATAGTGACTCGAGCGATAAGCCTTTCTCTGTGCACTGAATGCACTCGTTCGGTACCTGAAAATAGTTCAATTGAGTTCTGTATTTGACCTACTTTTCTTGCAACCTTGGTTACTGTTTTAGAGCGCTTTCACACTACGTCCGATCCGAATCCGATCCGAAAATGAAACCCGTGAAAATAAAGATCTAGAAATCTCGGACCGAATTCGGATATTGCTTACGCACTAGTCCGATTTCTGATCCAACTGTCACACCGAACTAAACTGGATGCCTGCCGCGCCCCCCGGCCACATACCCCGCCGCCCCGCTGCCGCACTGCTCGTACACAGCTCGGATTCGGTTCGGATTCGGTTCGGACGCAGTGCGCGAGCGTTTATACAAATAATACTATGGCTACTTCGGTCAGTCCATAAAATCTCCGGAATGGAGTTTCACGGATGACGGAGAGAAATCGGATGACGGGATCCGGATCTAGTGCGTATAGAAATAGTGCTACGACTACTCCGGATCGTATTTTCACGGGTTCGGATCGGACGTAGTGCTGTATATGTATGGACTGTATGTTCGGGTCAAATCTCGCAAGCTGAATTAGAACCACTACCTCTTATCCTACGGAGCTGAATTTTGACATGTTGGTTCAGTTCCGATGAATCCGAATGCACTTTTATGGTAATCCAGGGTTAGCTCCCGATAAAGGAACTCTTCAACGGTCAACAGCAGAAACGAGACATTTTGTGTAGGTACGCATTTTATTGCGATATTGATCGGCAATGGGCAAAAAAGATTCTTAAAAAAATTTGTTCTCTTAGCTAGAGTGATTTATTACTATATAGCTTAAAATAGTTTACTACTGAAAGTAAGTCAAAAATTACCTAAAGTCCCGTGAATCGCTAACCGCCCTTTTTTATAGACTCTTTCTCACAGACCAATAACTAATACCGAACCATATTCTTGTTAGTATTGTCAGTACAAGTCTGTTCGCCCCCCAAGCAGCAAAAGTAAGTCGTATGAAAGTCGAGAGCACGTTCCTATTTTCACCTAAAGCTGAGAAAAGGGTCTTCAAACTGTCGAGTAAATAGATCTGGAAACGTTTACTCGACGCGATTTGGGCACAAATTACTCAGCTTAAAGTGCTATAATTGTCGTAAAATAGTCGAGTTAAGAACCAAATGATGGTATAAAAGTCGAGACCAAGCGACATATAGCACCATTAATGCTATAATAGCAATAATTTCAACATTAGTCGACTAATATGTCGGTTGAAAGCAACGAAAATGCTTTTATCTACACCCATATCATAAAACCACCATTGGTTAATCAAAAACCGTAGGAAATGACCACCATTTTGACAACCAATTAGGAAAAACCAGTGCTGCGATAAAGAAATAACATGACTTCTTTATCGTTTTTAGTAAAGAAATGAGATTAAATTTGGAACAGCTGTCAAAACTCAAGTGGGTCTCTATTCTAGTATCCATAGATATTAAAACAGTTATTGATACGAAACGTCAATTCAATATGTTTTTTTAATATAAACTGCACAATATTTGATCTCGAGTGACGTGAGAATAGAGACTTCATCCGTTTGTCTATGATTTAAAAAAAAAATGGTCTTGACGGAGGATCGAATCGGCGCCATGTTGGTGTTTTGCTGAACGAAAGTAGAATTAATTGAATAGAAAAAGTTGTTTGTAATTTACATTTTAGTTGAAAATATGAATAGTAAGTAGTCTTCTCGGAGTGTGTGTGATGTGAAAATGCGCCGGATATCGGAAATATGCAGCCACGATTGCAACAAATAACTTATTGCCAGAAAATATTGTTTCTGAACCCATCATGGAGGATTTGGCCTTAATACACACGTGCGATCTTATTATGAAACTCGCCTATCGGCTCGTTTCATGAAAACCGCACTAGTGTTTTAAGGCCTATCATTATGCAACCGTTGCATAAACTACTATTACTCGACTTAATAGTGCTGTGATAGCTACTTTTTTACATTCACTCAGCTGTTTAGTCGATTGATCGCAACGAGGCGAGCTTCATAGCACTAGGTGTTCGAAATATTTACAGCCGCTTTCATAAATGTGTGTTAATAATTTGTGTCAGAAAACAAATACAAAATATTTTATTTTCTACTTAACAACTATAGAATGGTATGGAAACATGTTCTTTCAAATAATATGTTTTCGGTGTTAGCTATTATTCATGTAACATACTAAATTTCAATGCAAAATTTTATTTTTCGATTAACTTCCTTATATTTCTAGTTATTATTTTAATGGGCCTCCTTATTTTTGTTATTAAGAAATTATTTATAAAATTAAAATATCAAAAGGAATTGTTCCGCCATTATAGAAGTACGTTTGCTATCTTACGACTTTTACTCGACTTTTAGTTGAAAAATAGAAAATATATTTCCTTGTTTACATTTACTATGCAGACGCTATTATGGTTTGGTGCTGTAAAAGATTTCAAAGATTATTTATGCTACTTTTTGCTGCATAATGGCATTTAAAGTGCATTTGAAATGCTGTAGGTGCTATATCAATCACTTTTAGAACTTTCTCTCGGCAGGTGCTGTAATAGTGAATTGATATCTTTTATATAACATAGTGCTTTAAGAGTAACTGAGATGCTATTTGGTCATATAAGCAGCTTTTTTATCATTATAATGCTTCCACGGAAACAATGTCGAATGACGGTGCTATAAAGACTTCTTCAGCAGCGAATTAGAAAATTAGAAGCTTTTATACAGCTAATTTAGAACTTGCAGTGGTATAAAAGTGAAATTTGACACCTTTATACAATAAATGAGTAAACGCGCTGTAAACATTTCGAGTAATCGTTTAGTCGACATAGTTTTACGTCTAAAATGCGAAAATGCTAAAGAATTGAGTATAGTTCTTGTATACGACGATTTGGCATCTTTAACTCCTTTTTACGACTATTTCTCGATCATTAGCTGTAAAAAGCTTTGCTTATACGACTGTTTTGCTGGTTGGGCCAGAGTTGATACATATTATGATATCGTCTCGAAATAGCGACTGTCGCTTACCAATCACAAACTGTATGACGGCCGTCGCTTACCGCAGCGCGCACTGAGTTTCGTGGTACGAGGCACGCAATTGTTGTCATGCACGGCGCCGCGCCGGGCAGGCGAGCGCCATATTGTCATTCCGTACTGGAATACACTTCGAGTGTGTTGTTTGGGTGTTCGTGTGTTGTTTTAGAAGAAGCAATTGAATGTTTCATAATAAACGTCACCGACTCTGATTCTTCCTCCGGCTCTGAGACTTCTTCACGGTCATCGTCCTATGACATGCCAACAATGGGACTTGAATAATAATTATTCTATGAAAAAAACCGGTCAAGTGCGAGTGAAACCCGCGTGGAGAGGGTTCCGTTCCATACATGATAAACTGAAATTTCCTATGTTACTTTAAATACCATAGACTTCTTATAGATTTTCCTGTAATCTATAGGTAAAGAACTATTTGCTGTATTTTTTTCAAAATTTTAGGCCCGGTAGATTCGGAGATAAGGGGGGGGGGGGAATATTCAATTTTCACCTATTTTCCTAAATAACTTCTAAACTATTTTACTTAAAATTCAAAAAAAAAATACATTTATGATCCTCACAACAAGCCCTTTCATTTGATATGTCACACGATTTCAGTTGCACAACTTTTTTTTTAATTTTCTTATTTATCCCCCAAAAGTGGGCCCCATGTTCAAAATTATTTAATTTACGTTACGCATCCCTGTTGCGGTCACCAATTTACATATGTATACCAAATTTCAAATCAATCGGTCCAGTAGTTTCGGAGCAAATTGGCTGTGACAGACGGACAGACAGACAGACACACGAGTGATCCTATAAGGGTTCCTTTTTTCCTTTTGAGGTACGGAACCTTAAAAAAATATAGTTTACCTCTTTATTTTTTTATTATCGTCGGTAAAAATAATAAGTGGGCCGCTATTTGTCAACCACAACCCCTGTTTTTAACCGACTTCGAAGGAGGAGGTTCTCAATTCGACGCTTTTTTTTTTTATCAACTCGTCGAACAGATGTTTATTTATTATCAGGCAAGCAGTTGTTGCAAGTGATAAATGCCTGTATCCATCTATTCTGTATTCAGGTGGTTCTTTTACGAATATTGTAATTATTCAGTTCAGCACTGAACGTCAATCAGTTCAAGAACAGACTGGATAATTACACCATTCGTAAGAGAAGCACCTGAATACAGAACAGCTGGATTGCTATAACTGCTTGCCTGATAATAAATAAATAAATATCTGTAAATATGGGGCCCGCTTAAGGGTTGCCCTGTGCTAGCGATCGTGCACTCCCTGCAATCTCTTCGTGCAATCCCTACTGACAAAGGGCTCTACTCAAAAAGCCGTCAGCGCTCTTTTTACGTGACACGACGTATAACCATAGGTGAAACTGTTAAAATAAAAAACCAGACAAGTGCGAGTTAAACTCGCGTGGAGAGGGTTCCGTGATTATATTTAATTGCCTCTATTGCTTCTTATAGATTTTCCTGTAATCTATAGGTAAAGAACTATCCACTGGTTTCGGAGATAAAATGGGGGAATGGTCAATTTTCCCCTATTTTCCTTCAAAACTATTTACTTTCAAATTATTTAAAAAATAGTTAAGAGTGTCACGACGAGCCCCTTCATTTGATATGGCACACAATATAGTTTGCTTAACTTTTTTTTTTTAATTTTCGACTGCGCAAGCGAAGCGCGCAAAGCGTCTCCGTTTCAGCTTGGGCAAAATTCTTTTGTGTGTCCAGCGGATGTCCGGCGTCTGTCCATTTGTTCTCGTCGACAGGTCATAGTTCTCAACTGATTCTCGTGAAATTTTGTGAGCAGTTTCGATAATTATAAAGAATTTTTTTGTCGATTCAGTTTTTTGAAAATTTTCAAAATGGCGGAGATATGGGGTTTTTGCAATTACAAACTTATTTGCGGTGTTGGTAAACTGACCCGACCTATGTCGATGTTGTCACGAGGTCTACAGCTCACGGAGCCACTTGTTTAATTTGGCCACCAAAAGTGGCCTCCATAATTAAAAATAATTTATTTACGATACACGTCCGTGTTGCGGTCACCGACTTACATATGTGTACCAAATTTCAACTCAATCGGCCCAGTAGTTTTGGAGCAAATTGGCTGTGACAGACGGACAGACAGCAACATGAGTAATTCTATAAGGGTTCCGTTTTTTCCTTTCGTGATAAGGAACCCTAAAAATTACACTTAAGTCTAATGCGATGCTATGACGCAAAAAGAATCAGTTAGATTAATAATTAATATGCTCTTAGCACATGCAAAAAATGAATCACTGGTAAATTTCCATGGCGAATTTGCTAGCCTTATAACTTATAACTTTTACCAGCAAAAAAGCCGTCAAACTTGCGGGCGCGCGGGGATAGCCAGCTAAGTCTGTGCGCTGTGATTGGTGCGTTTACGGTTATGCGTTATAGATGCCTGTCTAGTCCGCCCGCTTACCTATAGTTTTTTGATTCTAATATTTGGCAGCGAGGGTCATGCGGATATAAAAATAAGCGATCACGATAACATACATCGTAATCTATACATATAAAACAGTACCGTGACTCACTTATAGACAACGCACAGCCTAAAGTGGTCCTAGAGGTTTGAAATTTGGAAGACATTCCTCGAGTACCCTAGAGGTGCATTAAAGAGGGATTTTTTGAAATTCCATCCCTAATGGGGTGAAAAGGGGTGATAACGTTTGTATGGAAAATACCGCGGGAGAAGCTGTGGCGGGTCCACTAGTAAGGTAGGTATATAAGAGTAATAATCGACCGAGCGAGCGAAGCGTCTCCGTTTCAGCTTGGACAAAAATGCTTTCGTATGTCCGGCGGCTGTCCGGCGGATGTCCATTTGTTCTTCTCTACAGGGCGTCGATTCGGGAACTTCTAAGTGATATTGTAGCGACTCGCTAGCGAGATTCGCGTATCGCTTTTACGCATTACGCATTACGCATCGTGCCGAAGCGGAGGATGAGAATCTCCCTTTCGAGTCGCCACAATATCACTTAGCATTCCCGAATAGAGGCGCGGTCGCATTTCTTAAGCAGGTTCAAAAAAATATGTTTTTTTTTTCGGTTCAATTTTTAGTTTTTTTTCAAAATGGCAGTGATATGGGGATTTTTGGGTTTACAAACTTATTTGCGGTGTTAGTAAACTGACCCACGACCTATGTCGATGTATCGCGTTAAGAGTTTTCCAATGGCAAAGTTAAGTTAAGTTTGACGCAAGCCCCACAGCTCACGGAGCTACTAGTTAATAAATGGTTCAAATATCACAGTGGGGCCAATTCGAAAGTGAGTTCGCTAAATTTAAAAGTCAAACTTTAAATAAGTAACGCCAAACTTGATTTTAACAGCTTTGTTATACCAAATCGAGTTGACGTTTCTTATTTAAAGTTTAAGAAATTTTAAATTAAGGAGACGTCGTTTCGAATTGGACCCAGTGTCTAGTCCGGTTAGGGCTGCCATAATTGCTGATACCGGATAAAGACGACTAAAACCCCGGACGTTTGGGTGAAATCGATACGTTTCTCCGGACTCTTCTGTAACACATGAATTTATCTTAAGTTACGCGCATACGGCTGAAGGGATTTGGATGTAATTTGGCATACAGATAGTCCATATCTTGGAATAAAACAGGATACATTTCATCCCAATCCTACGTGACCAAAACTAGTATATTTTTATTATAATAATATTTTAAAAAAAATACGCTTTCATTTTGAAAAAACTTCGATAAACTATAACAAACAAGTTACACAAGGCAAAACAACAAAATCATTCACAAAATAATTTCACGAGACATGTTTTCTGATGTACACCTCTCAAGATTCTCCAGGAATGGAAGCAGCTGGCAACTACTGAGTCATGTTAAAGAGATCAAGTCTAATTATATATGAGCTATCCAACGAAGTATATTTACTACGAAATACTACTACGAAAATAAACCTTCAATATATTGCAATAAATATCATAGAAATGACCCAGTGCTGCCACCTAGCGCTATCTTTGAAACACATTAAGTTGATTATGAAAGTAACACAAGTAGACGGCAAGCATGCCATTCAAGTTGTACCTTTAAGTAAGTTCAGCAAGTAATCGCTAGATGGCGTTAAATAAGATATAAAATTGTTAAGTTTATGGCAGAGTAATATATTAATATTGATAATAGAGATATCAGTGACTTTAACGACCCTGTTGTATCTAATGCTAAAGCACTTAACTGCGTACCCCACTGGTTAACTAAGTACGTACCCCTCTGGGTTCCACCAGTGCATGAAATACCTATTTATGCATCGGTTTTAATGTGATTGTGATAATAGAATAAGGATAATGCTTTCATTATCCTTATTTTGTCAGGATCACATGGAAACCGATAATAATATATAAGGAGTAGTAACAATAAAACAATTAAGTCAAAGTCAAAGTGATTTTTATTCAATTTAAGCTTTTACAAGCTCTTATGAAGGTCTAGTCCGGAAAAAAGCTGAATTGAGAAGAGCCGGCAAGAAAATCCAGAGTTAGGTACTTCTTAGTAATTCACAAACGAACGCCTTTCCTGCATGCTGAGCAAGTTTTTCCTTTACAAGAAATTATTAATATTTTTCTAGTAGGCGTCTTATTTTTATCTTTTTCCGAATAGTCTATTGACACAAACAATTATACAATCTGGTAATCTATGGCCTTCTTGATCAGAATGTCTAACTTTCAATTCGTCTGCGAAGCAAAATTACTAAAGAGAATGTCTATGTGGCAAAATACCTAAGCAGTAAATCGTCTAAAGACCAAAATGTCTGCCAAGAAAAATGCCTAAATTGCAATAATACTTAAGCGGCAAATTGTCTAAAGATTGTCTAAGGATAAAGATAAATATGAGGATAAGGATAAAGATTGTAAAGGTTAAAGGTTGTCGTTAGTCATATGGCCTGGTAGGCCTTTTGCTTCTTAGTCAATATACAATGAAGTTCAAGTGCTGCATAGTCATATTGCCATATAAGCTTTAGGCTAAATTTCACGTAGAAGTTTTGATTTTTAGGCAGTATGATCAATAAGGATCTATGGTTGCAATGCGTGTAATTTGTTTTAACCTCTTTCAAAATCTTTTATTATAAAACCAACTTTTATAGCTGAATTCTACATATTACAGGTACGTATGATTATACATTTAACCCAATCTCCGGTATACATATAATGCTCTCCCATACAGTCACAAACCGGTTTTTGATTCGTTGTCGAGCGAAGCGCAGCGCGTTAGATAATAGCACGGCTGAACAAATCCTACTGTCTAATGTGGTTGAATTCGGCATCGTTTATGGTAATCGTTGAATACTTCGGAAAAACCTTGACTAGTCAGAATTTTGCCTAGAAGCGATTGAAGGTGATTATATAAACAAGCAAACAAGTTTGACGTGTTTTTTAAAATAAATTTTAACGGTTTCTGGACAATAATTGTGAGCATGCTTTGAATACCTCCAACAGTCGTCTTAAATTTTTAGATGCTTATACAATCTGGTAGCGTAGGGTTGTTCGTATTGCGATTAATAATTTTGTTATCTAAAGGGGCTCGTAAACGGACCAGTTTTTCCGCAATTAATTGGGTTAACCCCAAACGGATTACATATTAAGTACATAAAAAATTGGGACAAAAAGTTTGTAGGTAATTTGAGGATTGCCCGAATATGGATATTTCCTGGGTAAAAAAATTATAATTCTAATTAGCCCGTCAGTTAGATTATCAATAAATATTTGAAATTTTGGGCGACTCGGGAACGTCCAAGTGATACTGCAGTGACCTGCGAGCGAGACTCGCATCTCACTCTCACGTGTGGTGCGGAAGAGTGGGATGAGAAATCTCGCTCTGGAGTCGCTACAACATCGTTTAGCGTTCCCGAATAGAGGTGCTGGTCCTTTAATTTATAGGCGCGAAAGAAACGAGCTGATCGCTTTTGCGAAATAAGTACTTATTTCATTTATTACTTAATAAAATGTAATTTTACATGCTCCTCTGCTGCACTGGGAGTGAAGAAATAGCATAGAATGCGTACAGATGCTTATCATGCTGGCATGTCGTAAAAGTCGACTAAGGGACGGGTCCTCTCCAACATGGTGGACTATCTGTATGGGCGATGGGCTGAACACCTGTCACCATACGGTTCATCATACCATCTTAGGACTAATTAATCGAACGTGGCCACAAGTAGTCTTGTGGCTCTGCCCACCCCATTAGGTATTTCGGGCGTGAAGCTATGTATGTAGGTATGTATGTAATTTTACATGTCAAGTTAAGATTTCAATTATATTAAACATTCCTTTTTTATTTCTTTATCATAGTTACAGACTAAATTAAATTAGTTCAGTTAATTACATTATTTATGTTGATATGATTTAATGTTCCAGGAATTCGCGCACAGAATAAAGTGCGAGTGAAATAAATTTTTCTTTTAATTTTCTAACAAAGGAAACAAAACTGGGACTGTCCTTTCTATCACTTGGTATTTTGATGTACATTTTTGAGCCAATTACGTGTAAGCACTTTTTTGCTTTGGCGAACCGCGACCTCTTTGAGTGTATGGTCTGATTCTTTCTAGGGCTCTCTCACGAATGAATGTTCGACGACTCCCACACTAGTACAACCTGGATTTCTAGTCATTGCCCGGCAGCGTGACTCTCTTAAATAACATTTCGTCACCGAACTCACCGGCGAGCCTAACTTGATCTGTCAGTGCGTAAAAACTACTACATGTTCGTGTAAATCTTCGACGTTGGTCATATTTTGACGTAGCTGGCCACGGACGTAGATAACACTGCATAATGCCTACGAACACGCGAGTCTTATGAGTAACGGGTGAAATAATGAGAGGCAAAACGAGCGACGAGATTTCTTAGAATAAAGGGAGGCCTTTGGGAGAGCGCGGAATGGAAACGCAGCGCGTCGGAAGCGGGGTCGCTTTGATCGTGTCACAGGAACTAAAATGGAAGCCTTCACACCCGTGACCGCGCGACTAACGCCTTCGCTTCCGTCCGCGTTTCGGTGTGTACACAGCAGGAGCTAGCTCTTCAGCGAGTAAAGAGACACATGGTTGAACACCCAAGAAGGAGAGCATCCCGTCATCAAATTCTTGAAACTTGAAGCCCATTAAACAGCGTATCAAAAAGAGCAGATAAGTAGTACCTAAGTAAATCTCTGGAATGTTCCTTTCTCCAGCACGCGATCGTACGAAACAATGATATTGTCGTTCTAGGTTATTTGGAAAATAGTAAACAAGTGATGACCTTGTTCAGCTGTCATTACGGCACTTAAACTAAGACTAAGATTTCTGTCACAGAATAAATAATAGTACGTAGGTACTTCAGTCAAGGCTAAAACAGTCTTGAACTCAAAATGTAAAGGGCTTAGACACAAACAGAAACTTGTAGTACATACAAGATTTCTTCTATCATGATGTGGCCGTCGGCAGTTTTCCATGTCCCTGACGCTACGATATGCCGTTATCCATACATTTGCGTCGGCTACAGCCGTCGTCGAGCGCTCGTGGCACGCTTTTTCGCCGTTAGCCGTGAAGTTCAAAACGTTAATGATCCTGACCAGACTCTCATAATTTTAGTATCTTTTCTGAACTTCGTAATTTTTGTCCTTTTACGTTGTGCCGCCCAGGCCATAATATGAGACGATTAAGTCGGCTTAGTTACAATTTGTTCTCTAATTAATTTTAACATAGAATCATCATCTTAGGCCTCCCCCAATGATCGCCACAACGATCGTTTCTGTGCTGCTCGCATCAAGCGGAATCCCGCAATTCGCCAGGTCGTCAGCCCATGTATAGTCTGCCCACGCTGCGCCTTCTATACGCTCACCACTCAAGAACTCCTCGGCGTCATCGGCCATCTGATGCCATGTGCTGAATTGTGTTTGATATTTACCACGAACATTTCGGTGGAGAAAAACGTCTACAGGCAACCTTTCGAGTGAAAGATGTGTCTGAAACGGCACTGGGTCCGCGTGTCGTGGAGGCTACTGCCCGGTCCCTTACTATGAAAGGAGGCATGTGCCCACTAGTCGGATGTTTATAGGCCGATGATGGTGATGAAACTAGTGAAAATATTAAATCTATAAAAGGGTAAGCTGTACATTTTTAAGTATTTTTGCTACATAATTATAGTTCACAAAAACTAAAAAACACGCTCTAAAAGGTACAAAAGACCCTCATCACCAAGATGATATTAGACTCGTCAAAACAAACCAAATGACCCCAAACTCGAGGTGCACTAGTAGTCATTCAAGAGTTCCACTATCCTACTCCAGGCTCCATGGTCAGATCAGCTATAAGGTACCAAATTATTGCATTGTCATCCGAATTGCATACACTTGGAAACTTTCAAATCGTCACGACAACTAGAAGTAGGTTAAACTTGACTTCTAAAATTACATTGTTTCTTAGTTAGTTACAAGTGAAGACAATAAAAGCGTATTAAAAACAATGATGTCACTTCTCCGAATCCAGAATAAACTTTAAATACGTCAGAGATTGTTAAATACGTCATCCGTATGGTTATTTTTGCGACTTTTGGGGTCATTGAATCGGTTATTGTGCAAAACAAGTTTATAATATCCACGTTACCTTTGACGTAAGTAGTTTCTGCTTTTCACGTATACAAAAGACTAAAGAATTGCCCATAAACCCCAGTTGCCTCGGAAACAATGGCGGTCAAATTTGCTTTAGATCTGAACTAGATTTGTGTTTTTACACTGATTTAACCATTGAGACATATACAGTGAACGCACCGAAATACGTCAGTTGTGAAAGAAGTCGCTCATTTCATCTCTCTGTGTTAAAATTATTCATTATTCTGTTAGTGTCCAAGATATTATTATTAATATCACTCTTATAACAATTAGAGTGTACAATGGTATTGATAGTGCAAGATGGACAAACAGAGTAACAAAATGGAAACGAAAAACTGGGAAACAAAAAACGAGATGGGAAACAAAAGGAACATAATTGGAAACAAATGGATTGATCGCACACAATACAGGAAAACCTGGATCAAAGAAATCAACACATATTATTTATTTTTATTTTATTTATTCATTTAAACATAATTTATACAGCATTACAGTAATACACCAATACGCTGGAAAATTCAATTAATACACAAAAAAGAAAAATACAAAATTCAAAATAACAAGAAACAAAAGAGAAAATAATAATAATTATAATCATAATTTTTACTTCGTATTCATACATTCATCGCCTCACAAAAACTCGGACATTCACGGCACACAACCGTACATCGACTCCAAAACACATCATTATGAAGATGAACAAATCGGAAGGGGCCTAGAGCTTAAGGATCTCCAGAGAACTGGAATAAATATTTATGGTATTGGTATACTATTAGATCCAGATCTACGATTTTTCCGAGTTGGGGTAGAAACTTAACATTCGCGCCCCCCCCCCCCTCACGCATTTGAGATTAATGATTTTAGTAAGACAAGGTTTTTTGGAAACACTATTTTGTGCCTCCTAAAAGTGCCGCCCGGGGCAGGTGCCCCGATTGTCCCTCCTAGATCCGGGCCTGTTGTTCTATCTTTGAAGATCTTCAACCGTTCAAATTTGAATCCCTTGAATTTCCTCAAATTATCAAGTTAACTAATTAATTACTGCTGCTTGCCAATACTGGTCACACTTTAATTTAACTTGAAGTTGGTGAACCCTTTTAATCCAACATCCGTAACTTTTAATGTAACTGTTAACACCTTTACGGACTTAGATTAACCTGTTATTTTCCTGTTATCCACGTACATTGAGAATATAATCGTTGAAACAAGGGAGTGTAGGAATATCATTGCCATTCCGAATGTCTTTGTAACATAGGTAGACTGTACAACAAAGATCTCAAAAGAAGGATATGCCTATCAGTACAATTTCGTGTAACAAGTCTCGTGAAGGTTGTCAAACGCCAGCGCCATGGCTTACCCACACCCTACTGCTGATGTCTTAGTTCTTACGACATACATACAGAAGTCTAATATTGCTTGATTCACACGCTATCATATAATTGTGGACGGTGGGGTCGGTGGTGCTGTCTCACAAGTTGTGGAATTGTACTAGAATCTATCTAGAATAGTTCTGACACCTCAAAAGTAAGCATCGCGATAATTGCTTTGAGCAGTTCCTTACTATTTCAATGCTTTACAACAGGTTAATTTCGAGATCTGAGCTTTGTAGTCCGTTATCCCATATAGGTAAAACATTGTAGTATATGAATTCGGATAGAGATCTAGATATAGAAGTGTTGTGGCACAAGAGCCACAGTGCTCGAATAGGTAAGTACCTATTTGTTATAGCCCCGGCTAGGACGCTCTTGGAAGATATAATTATCTTCCCCTATAGTCTAAAATGCAAAAAAAAACAAAACGAAACTGTTATACCTACTGAAAATACTGAAATCCATACATAGCTGTACACAAAATACATAACAAAAAACAATTTCTTACGAAATTTTTACCAAGCCATGTGCCAAATTAGACAACTCAAAATTCTAATACAGGTGCTTCGTAAGAAAAACGGCTTAAAAACTTCGTAAGAAATAACCCGTTTTGTTTTTAGTGGAATGTTTAGGTGGCTATTATGCTCAATTGCAATTTTATGAATTTCAAGTATTTCGCATGTTTTGCGTATTCTAGATACCCTAATCCCATCTTTCAAGACCTCCTGTGGCCCTAACATGCAAGACACAAGATAAGTTAAACTCGATTATCTCTAAGGCCCTCAATATGACTATTTCTATGACTATCTCTTTCATCGGCACTCGTGTGAGAGAGACGCACTTAGAGATAAGACAGTTTAAGTTATCCTTGTGTCTTGCATGTTAAAGCAGCACGTCTAGCACGACCTGCCCGCGAGTCGTTTGTCGCTCAGTGCACCCCTTACATACTTGACTAGTTTGACAGAGACGCACTGAGCGACAAACGACTCGCGGGCATGCCGTGCTAGCCCCCCAGGGCCGACAAGTAAGAATCACACATTTGAGATCTGTGGGTCTAGTGCAGGGATGGCGAACCAATGGCAAGCGTGCCATTGATGGCACGCGACAAAGTATTATGGGCACGCCACCGATCGAAATGTTTGGCAGATGACTCCAGTTCAGCATGCATTCTGCTAATACTGCGGAACGTCTATGGCCTCATTAAACATTTCTTTAGCAAAATGGCACGTTGATCCATAAAGGTTCGCCATCCCTGGTCTAGTGTATCACCCCTGCATAGTTCTCGATTCGATTTCAGAGACTACAGTTTCTTACCTCTGTAACGATAGACTATTGTACAAAGCAGTGGCTGTGTTTTCCTGTAGCAAACAAACCTTTTATTATATTTGTAAAGGATGACTGACTGTTTCGTGTATAATGTTAGCAAGTTATCTTGCAAAACTTGATATAGGAAAAGAGTGGGGAAGTAGAGGTAGAATAGATGTCAAGATAATTGACTGTGACATACATTCGGACGATGGACGGACAAAGATAGTAAGCATAATAAGGGTTCATTTTAAAACTTTTAGATACCTATGAAACCCTAGTAAGATAAAGTTGAAAACGAGTACCCCACTACTAGATATGAGCGCCGATCGCATTTTAACCGGCGGCGGCGTGGGTGAACATTTCCATCGGCGGCGGCGGCGTTGTCGGCGGCGTGACTTTGCAATACATCAGGGTTTTTTTTTTTTAACTAAACACTTTTTTTTTAAAACAATCAACGTAAAAATATCTTCTAACTTATTAATAACATATAATGCTATATATTTCTGCAGTGCACCTTCACGACAATTCTGAAAAAATTTAGTCAATCGTTACGCATAACCTAAAAAATATATTGTGTAAAAATATAAAATGCGCAGGCAGTGCTTTTTAAGTAATCGACAGATTCGGTTTTAAGCAATAAAATTAATATTACTTTCAACTTCAGTAAATGAAAATAAAACACAGCTTTTAACGTATATTTACTAAGGGGAATGACACCAAACCCAAGTTAACTCGACTCTATTTTTAAGTAAAATTATTGAATATAAAACGAGATGTTTTTTTGCCAAAAAAAGAAACAATTCCATAGCACTTCCAGTTAATTCATAGCGAAAATAATTTATCATAATTGGTAGAAAGTAATAATATTTTAAATAAAAAATTGTAAAGACTTACTCTGCAAACAGAACATTTTCATTGATATTCTTTCAAGCAAGCATCGCAAAATATTAGGTCACATAAAACACTTCTTCTTTTGCCATCTAAATCGATTGATCTAAAATTAATCGATAAATATCTTATTGTATTATTCGCGGTCGAAGCAGTCGCCATTTGGTTTTATATTTGACGTGGGTTCATTCCGCGGCGAATCAATTTCGACTGATCGCATTGATCGGATCACCCGATCGGCGCGCCGATGGTGCCGCGCCGGCGGCGACGGCGCGGCTGTTGATTGCGGCGACGGTGGCGCGCCGGCGTGGCGCTCATATCTACCCACTACCAGTTGTATAATGATGAAAAATAATACCAACCATTATTTAAATTTAATCAACAGGAAAAAATACTTAAAATGGAATACATTCGACTTATTTTTAGGGTTCCGTAACCAAAAGGTAAAAACGGGACCGTATTACTAAGACTCCGCTGTCCGTCCGTCCGTCTGTCACCAGGCTGTATCTCATGGGCCGTGATAGTTAGACAGTTGAAAATTTCACAGATGATGTACTTCTGTTGCCGCTATAACAATAAATACTAAAAAACAGAATAAAATTAATATTTAAGGGGGCTCTCATGCAACAAACGTGATTTTTTTGCCGTTTTTATAGATAATGATACGGAACCCTTCGTGCGCGAGTCCGACCCGCAATTGGCCGGTTTTTACTTCAAATTAAGTGAATTTTAACATCCACCATGTTCGATTTCTTAAGACGTCATATGGCCTGTGGCAGCGGAAACACTAATACGAAACCAACGACACCACATTTTTCAAAATATAATGCATAATTTAGGAGCAACGAGGAAACAGATTGTACCAGAGTGAAGCCTTTCCAGCACATTAGGGTCGAGGAGACCTCGCCGATGAGAGCATTAATTAGGAAGTTGACTCAGGCAAATATAATGCAACGCACTAACCTTATGGCGGCGCCTTCTTCGGGATTGATGAATCCAACGCCGAAACAGCTGAAGTACTCCTTTGGCTGGTTTAATCTTCTTAAGTTATGTCACAGAGTTATTTTATCACATACACTTACAAGTCACACGGCTTCAGCTTTGTTGATGGATTTCTCTTAATTTTTGGAACAATTGTTGATCACAGGGCGAAAAACGGCGCGAGCGTCCAGAGATTTGTCTGAGTTGTAGGTGGCGCTAGAGTGCGAGCATGGGCATTGGTCAAATGCGTATTGCCATTGTCAAAATAATGAACGAATTTAAGAGTAAAAACAGGAAACTCAAACACAGATACGTACAAAGTAACATAAATATACCCTAAATCGAAACCCTCCTTTTGATGTAGTTAGATAAAAACAAAGAAAGCCTGAGTTTACTTCCAGCACCCTTGAAAAGGAAATATCTTTCAAAAAAAATCTAAAATTATTTTCGAGAACCATACGAATCATTTGATAAGAAGACTCGCCAGCAGTAGCGAAGCGTCAAATATTTCCTAAGGGAAGCCGGAAGAATTAGAACCGTATGTGCGAGTTTGACATTTAGTTAGAGTAACATGGACTTCACTGGCAGCTAGCCGTAGCTTTTTAGCTTGGTAAAGCCATCAGGAATCGACTTGCAGAAGAATCGACTGGCAGAATAACAGCGTTGGGATTGCCTCGCGATCGCAACACATGCTGAGTCAGAACCTTTTCATCCGCACACATTGCTGGGCTCTCGTGCACACTCCGGTGTGCATCGTTATAACTGCCTCTTCTTGTTTTTTTTTTATTAATGGTGTTTTTTGCTATGTACAATGTGAAATGTATTAGTATTAAGGCTTGGTGTGCGCTGAATAAATGATACTTTCTTTCTTTCTTCTTCTTTCTACTTGTAGGCAGGCTGCGCCAATGCTAGCCAGTCGCATAGAGAATGTTTGTGCTAGTATGGGACTTGTTATCGAGGCTCGCTTAGCGAGTAAGCGAATCACACCCCTTCATTAAGAACCAATTAAATTCAACTCGAACAAATTAAAATCATGCCGAATTGGCATAAACAAGTTTTATTACTAGTTGACATTGAAGTTGACGAAATAATCGTAAATGGCTGCTAGTCAAGATCATAAACACTGCGAATAGGAACGGAAGATTATAATGATGTTAAAGGTGCTTCTATACGAGCAATTTTTTTGTCAATTTATTACTGCAAATTGGGCGATCTCCAAAAGTTTACACTTAAACTTTTTTGTCCCAGTAGATATTTAGGATTTTTTATTAAATAGCCGGAGTTTGGTGAACCGGCAGTGTGAACGGAATCGTTCCTCGAAACCTTTTAAGATACCTATGAAACCCTAGTAAGATAAAGTTGGAAACGAGTACCCCACTACCAGTTGTATACTGATGAAAAATAATACCAACCATTATTTAAATTTAATCAACAGGAAAAAATACTTAAAATGGAATACATTCGACTTATTTTTAGGGTTCCGTATCCAAAGGGTAAGACGGGACCCTATTACTAAGACTCCGCTGTCCGTCTGTCCGTCTGTCCGTCTGTCACCAGGCTGTAACAGGCATCTCATGAACCGTGATAGTTAGACAGTTGAAATTTTCACAGATGATGTATTTCTGTTGCCGCTATAACAACAGATACAAAAAATCAGAATAACATAAATATTTAAGGGGGCTCCCATAAAACAAACGTGATTTTTTTGCTCGTTTTTGCTCGATATTGATTAACGGCGTAGGTAGACGCTTGAAATATTCACAGAATATTTTGTTGTTATAAATGTAAAAATAAATAATTAAATTAAAATAAAACTTATATTTAAGGGGGGCTTCCATACAACAAACGTGTTTGTTTTTGCTTGACTATAGATAATGGTACGGAACCCGTCGTGCGCGAGTCCGACTCGCACATGGCCGGATTTTTCTTTTTAATTTCCTTAGACAACCACAAAATGGTAGCTACACAAAAACATACATCATTTCAAAATAGTTACATTGAAATTAGAAGAATAGCTTCTGTCCCATACTTAATAATGATTATTTTACAAAAGAAAACCCATTTCTCTCAATATGAGAATATTATTAGCGGTTATGTCATGCTTAAAAATTTCGAGGAATTCGTTGGATATACTCGTATATGCACAGCAGTAAGTTGTATGCGTCCGCAGTACATTGGTCAACAAGACCATAAAAAAATGATATGCCGCAAGAACTCTATTTAAATTGTTCTAACTGTACATTTAATACATTAAAAAAAATGAATTTTGTAGTGGTAGAGCCAAACAGTAATCCTCACTAGATGATTACTGTTTGAATGGGCCGGCTCGACCGGGGTAGTACCACACTCTCACAGAATATCGGCGTAAAGTAATATAATAACTATTGCGTTTCGTACTAAGTGACGAGATCCGGAGGCCTATTTCCTCGTCCCCATCCCAACCCCATTCCCCATCCTCCCTAGACTGGCAACGCATTGGCAGCACCTCTGGTGTTGCAGATGTCCATGGGCGGCGGTGACCGCTTTCCATCAGGTGGGCCGTCAGCTCGTTTGTCAGTCAATTGACATTAAAAAAAAAAATACCGTTTCTCGAAATCGAAGTGAAAAGGTGTTTAACTCGAGAATAAAACCCATTAACACTCGATTTATAGCCTCCTTCGCTATCGGTCAGGAGTATATCTCTCGTGAGAAATGGCTCGTTTTAGTCCCTTGTTGAACAATCTAAGGTATGTTCGCCGAGAGGTGATAAATATTATGATATCGTTCGAAATAGCGACTGTCGCTTAACTATCGCAATCTGTATGACTTAACCCTTATCTCTCTGACGATCTCGTTTGTCGGCATTAGTGTGAGAGAGACGCACTTATAGATAAGACGGTCTTAACTCTCCTCGTGTCAACCTTGCAAGGGCCGGTGAAAGCATTACAATTTCAGCAAAAATGGGTGAATTTCAAAAAAGTTGTACGTTATAACAGTTAATAGTTTAGCAATTAGTTTATGAAATTTTTGTCAGTAAATATGCTTTATAGGTCCGACACTGAGCATCATTCAAATATACGCGCGTATGAAATTTACACGCGTCAATCAATACAACTGCGTTGAACAAGTCACTTAGTTGGGTATGGTAGCGCCATCTATTTTCAAGTTTATAAACTACGAAGCTCTATTGCCAACTTCTTAGTTCTTATTAAATTTACACAGTCTTATTTTGCCTGATTCACACGCTGTCTTTCATTGCTCGCTAGGAGATACCAACCACGAAAACAAAACGCATGAATCCTTACATATTATAAAACAAAGTTGCCTGCCGCGTCTGTCTGTCTGTCTATTGCCGCTAAACTCAAAAACCACTTAACGGATTTTCATGTGGTTTTCACCAATAGATAGAATGATTCATCGGGAAGGTTTAGGTATATAATTTGTCAAGGTTTTGTGTAAATTGGTTGAAATAAAACGAGAATTGTTGGAAGCGTCGGAAAAATTCAAGCCGCCTGGGAGCTTTCATCGAAAACGCTGCCTAATCCTTTTGAAATATAACAAAACAATAAATGGTGGGATATTTCTCTTTTATAGATCTACAAAAAAGTCCGCGATGGCATATGTCTATCTTTTAAGGATAATTTACTATACCCATTCTATCTTCTATAAAAAAATGCTATGGGGGGCTTCAGAATGCGCAACAGAACAAATCCCAATGGTTTTTGAATTTCATATCTGTTTGTCTGATTGTATGTGCGCGATAAACTTTAAAACTACTGGGTGGAAATAAACTAAGTATATTATGTTTTGCTATCCATTTAAATATAGTTAGCTTGGGCATTTAATGTTAATCAACATTGCATTTGCCTTTATCATTAACTTTCTTAACTAAATACTTACTTTTTAATCTTCTAAAGTCACAGATTTTAAATTACGCGCAACAAGAAAAAATGTTTGACTTTTACCGTGCGAAGCCGGGGCGGGTCGCTAGTCAACAAATAATAAATAACCTTTCTTCAATGTAATTAGAACTGACTCCGATGACAACAATATTTACTGAATATGCGATGGTGTCAAACTCGCGTCTTTGGCACCCAAAAAGTGAGCATCCTGAAAGTCGAGTTGGGCAATTCTTTACATTATATCTATGACTTTGCCTCATACATGTGGAAATTTGCGATCATGCGAATGCATAATAGGGAGCTCGGGAATCTATGCGATCTTACCTATATTTATGCATATAATGCAACGTGCTGCATCTACATTTCATACATTCATGAATGACAATGCCGACGTGACATTTGGTTAATTCAAATCTCTATATTTCGAGATAAAATGTACGCCATTTTGGATTCCAAATGGCTGTTTACTTTCTAAAATTCGTATGTTACTCGATGCCAAATTAGAAAAACCGCCTTGTATGGATAACAGTAAGGTTCATATTTATAGTTAATGTATTAGCGACATGCGAGTTTGGGAGGTAATCGGTTGATCTGAAAACGTGATTTAATTAATAACGTGAGATTCGTACGATGAATTTATAATTCGCTGACTCATTATGCCAAGGTTCTTTGTTTCGTCAAAGTTAAGACCAAATTAAATCTTGTTTCAAACGATACAGGTTTGAATTCTAGTGACACTTAAAAACGTATTGCAAATCTAGGCAGGACAAGATTTTTAATCAGATAATTAAACCTATGTCAGCATTGTCCATATGCAGGCTATTTTTAACACATCGGTGTCGGTAATAATTAACAGATGCTGCAGATGGCCTTAACTATAGGTTAAGAATAAATGTTATTTTTATTGTTTCCTCAAAATAGCTAAAATTCAATACTTAAGAAGACTTCAGGCGATTCATGCCTCTTTATTTATTTGGAAAAAAACTCGATGCATGAATCGCCATCTTAGTCGCGAGAGAGCGAGACAGAAATATGAGAACGAAAAGCCAGATAGATAAACCGTTCGGAAATTATGCGTTCTCATGCACACTCCGCCAGCATACAAAACGTCATCAAAACAAAACAATTAGATTAAGAGCTAGCGACCAAATCGGTCATGTGGCTTCAGCTGTATTGAAACTCTGTTAACTACTTCCCTGAACAACCATTTCCGATAATCTTCGTGCTGGCAGGCCGCGGGCGGTGGGTGAAATCGTTGCATTTCGTTCAAATCCAACGATTTCAACAAGTTTTTTCGATACCTTCCTACCGATATTTTTGCATGGCTATTTTTTTGGGGCTTATATATTAATTAATCCCGCGTCAGAAAAAAAGCCAATACAGCTGAGCCCACATGAAAATTATTTTTATTTTGGTACTTTTAATTAACGCTGGCAACCCCTTCCTACCGCCCGATCGATTGAATATTTTTTTTGGATGCACAGATAGTACAGAGCAACTGTTTGAAATAAAAATTAAAGTCACTGAGCCCACAATTTTGTGTGATTTTCTCGTCATCAGAATCCAAGCTAAGCCCGCAAAAAAAATCTATCAATGTCTTTCATACGCACAATACCAAAATGAGCCTTGTGAAGGTATTTAACTAAGGCTTCTCCTTAATACAAGATTGAACAGTCCGTATTTTTATTTTGCTGTTTTCATGTCGGTAATAGCGGCTTTAAGTGACGCCACGCCAAACGGTATATTTTTACGGAAATTCCACTTAAGTAACTTTGTTTCTTTCCATGAAGAGCCAATCACGATCCGGGTCCTTAATGTTTTTAAATCTTTTAAATATAAATCATGTGTTGGACCATTAACCGATTCAATGAAGCCAAAGGTAGCATATAAACAGGTCCCAACTTTGTGTGACGTACGTAACAAGTTTATTTGAGACACGTGAAAGGAAGTCCTTGCCCTTTATTACTTAGGTAGGATCAACTTCAGAAAATTCCACATTGTACAGGTAGATTGCCTGCGATTTCGTACCATGCCAATCAACGAATCACCTTTAAACATATTTATAGTCTGACGGTTGTGTAGTGTAGGTAGACTTGTCATAGTATGTGAATATTGATGTACCGCCATTTGAAGATTAATAAACAGTCTTGTATTAAACCGCCTTGTGTTTTCATCATACATAGTAACTGGCGACGAATCGGTTGATTTTATTTAAAAATAGTGAAAATGCCGTTTGGGAAGTTACACGAATTCGATCTATACGGTCACGGGAACTGGTCCGCGTATATACGGCTCGTTAAGCAGTTTATTTTGTTGAATGAAATAAAAAGTGAACTTAGGGTTGCAACATTAGTGACACACGTCGGATCGGCAACGTATGACCTTATGTGTGACCTTTGCGCGCCTCAGCATCCCGAGGAGAAGGTTTTCGACGAGCTGGTGGCTTTAGTAGGTAACCACTTAGAACCAAAAAGGTCAGAAATAGCCGAACGGCATATATTTCGGCAACGGCGACAGGCGGACTTAGAAACGATCGGAACATTCCTTCAAAATTTAAAACATTTGGCCACTCATTGCAATTTCGGTTCAAAACTTGAAGAGAACATTCGCGATCAGTTCGTTTCCGGCCTGAGAAGCGAAGAGATGCGGTCACGCCTGTTTGCGGAACCCACTTTAGATTACAAGAAAGCGGTGGAGTTGGCGCTTGCGTTAGAAGCGGCCGAGCGGCACGCAGAAACGGCGGCCGGGGCCCCGAGCGCAGCGCCGGGCTCGGCAGGACTCGGGCAGGGCGCGGCCGGCCTGCACCGCGTGGGCACGGCGCCCGCGCAGGCGAAGCGGCGGCCCGCTTGCTGGCGGTGTGGCCGGGATGGACACACGCCAAACAAATGTCGTTACAAGACGTACTCTTGTAACCAGTGTCAAGAAAAAGGACACTTGTCTAGTGTGTGTAACAAGAGTGTAAAAAGTGTTAGTGCCGGCAGGTCTAAATACCAGAATTACATCGAAAAGGACAGTGATTCTGACAGTTATGCTAGTGATGGTTTGTACCAGATGTTATCGGCCAGAAGTAAAGTAAGAGATGGACCGTACTACTGTAAGTTAAATGTTGAAAATGTTATTATTTCTTTTGAGGTAGATACGGGCAGCAGGGTGTCGGCGATATCGAATGAATTTTATAAAACGCATTTTTCACATATCACTTTGCAAAAAGATGAAATAAAACTTCAATCGTACACAGGTGACGCTATTGTCCCTCTCGGTCGCATTATAGTTAATGTAACGAGTGGGAGCGAGACAGCACATCTACCATTGTTCGTTATCAGTAACGGGGGACCTCCTTTACTTGGTAGGTTTTGGTTACGTCAGCTTAAATTAGAATCAATTAACTTGAATAAAATTAACGAAAAAAATGAGCAAATTATATCACAATTAAAAAACGAGTTCCCCGAGGTATTTGACGACGGACTAGGTACATTCAAAAATAAAATTCATTTACACTTGAAAGAAAATTCGCCTGTGTTTTGTAAAGCTCGCCCACTGCCTTTAGCGCTGCGTATGCCGGTCGAGCGTGAACTACAACGTCTGCAATCGGAAGACGTTATCTATAAAGTTGAAAGTTCTGATTATGGAACCCCAATTGTACCCGTTATTAAACGGGATGGCTCGATTCGCATATGTGGCGATTACAAGGTGACGGTCAACAAATGTTTAAAAGATTTTCATTATCCGCTACCAAGAATTGAACAGTTGTTCGCGTCCCTCAGCGGGGGTGAACAATTTAGTAAATTGGATTTGAAAAACGCATATTTGCAACTGGTTTTGGATGAGGACTCACAACCTCTAACTGCAATCACGACTCACGTCGGTACTTACGTGTATCGACGGGCTCCGTTTGGCTTGAAATGTTTACCAGAAATATTTCAAAAATTAATTGAAGAAACATTAAGCGGTTTGGAGTTTGTAGTTGTCTTCATTGACGATATTTGCATATCTGGCACTAATAAAGATCACCACCTAGCAAATTTAAAAGCTGTATTGTCTAGGTTAAGGGAGGCAGGTCTGCGAATTAAATTGGAAAAATGTGAATTTTACAAAAACGAAGTCAGTTATTTGGGCTATCGAATTAATGCAAACGGTTTGCATACCGATAACAGTAAAATAGAAGCCATTGTAAACTTGCCAGAACCACAGAACGTTTCCGAATTGCGGGCCGCTTTAGGACTGGTAAATTATTACGCGCGATTCATTCCGAATATCAGTACAATATTAAACCCGCTGTATGCTTTACTGTCAAAAGGTGCCCGCTGGCAGTGGACTCGTTCATGTGGCGAGGCTTTTCAGAGTGTAAAAGAGCAATTGGTAAACAGTGGAGCGTTGGCACATTACGAACCGACGTTACCGCTGATATTATGTGTAGACAGCAGCGCTTACGGGCTGGGGGCCGTACTGGCCCAGCGTCATCCGGACGGCAGCGAGCGACTCGTGTGCTGCGCCTCGCGTACGCTCAGCGAGGCTGAGCGCCGGTACAGCCAGATCGACAAGGAGGCGCTAGCCATAGTCTACGGAGTGAACAAACATCACCAATATCTTTTCGGGCGTAAGTTTACTCTTCGCAGCGACCATAAGGCGCTAACTTACATTTTCGGACCAAAACATGGCATACCACAAACAGCCGCAAGTCGCCTGCAAAGATATGCGGTGCGCCTCGCGGGATATGACTTCGAGATTGAGTTCGTCTCTACAGAATAAAATGGTAACGCAGACTGTCTTTCCCGACTCCCATTGTTGGAAGCGAGCAGCACGAGAAAGGAAGAGGACGACGCGGCATATTTACACTTCGTTGAAGACTCGTTTCCTTTAAGCCACAGGGACGTGGCGAGCGAGACTAAGAAAGACATCACACTATGTAAAATTTATGGATATATCATGAGCGGTTGGCCCGCCGATACGGAATACGAAAATGAGAAACCGTTTTTCCACCGTAAAGAAGAGTTACACATCGATAATGGCTGCATCGTGTGGGGATACCGTGTGGTGATTCCTAACAAACTACGCAAACAAATAGTCGAAGAGGTACATGCTGGTCACGTAGGTATGGTTAGAATGAAGCAAATCGCGCGCGGTTACGTGTGGTGGCCCCAGCTAGATGGCGAGCTGGAGCAGCGCGCGCGGGAGTGCGCCGCGTGCCGCGATCAGCTCGACGCGCCGCCGCGCCAGGCTCCCGTGCCTTACGCTTGGCCTACAGAACCGTGGGCAAGGATCCACGCGGACTTCTTGCAGTACAAAGAACGATATTATTTTCTCATTATAGATGCTCACTCTAAGTGGATCGAAGTGTTCCCAATGCGAAGCGGCACTTCGGCCACACTAGTAACCGCAAAATTGAGGGAGATCTTTTCTAGATTCGGCATTCCGAAACAAATGGTCACAGATGGCGGACCTCCATTCACGTCTCGGGACTTCGAGACATTTTTACAGCGAAATGGCGTTAAACACGTCATAACTGCCCCATATCACCCGTCTAGCAACGGGGCTGCAGAAAATGCAGTAAAAACTATCAAGAAAGTATTAAAAAAGGCGGCTGCAGAAGGTGAAAACGTAGAAATTGCTTTGAATAAGTTTTTAATTCAATATCGAAACAGTGCACATAGTACTACACAACGCGAGCCCGCCGTGGCCATGCTAGGACGCCGGCTGCGCACACGCCTGGACCTGCTGCGCCCCGGCGGCGCCGCTGAGCGCGTGGCGGAGGCGCAGAGCGCGCAGGTGCGCAACGCGGGCGGTGCGGCGCGCGACTTCCACGTTGGAGATCACGTTCTAGTAAGAAATTATTCTAAAAATGGAACAAAATGGAAAGATGGTACCGTCACGGACAGGACCGGCACGGTTACTTACAGGGTTAAAACGGGGAATCAGAGCAATACACGTCATACGGACCAACTAATAAAAAAAAAAAACGGTACGCTATTCACTACCCGCCGACAAGTCGGAACCATCAACCAGTGAAGCTGAGCCGGAAGTGGAAGCTGTGGGACGAGCCAGTAAGACACCCCCAACCACACCTGAGTATCGAGTTGCGGAGTCAATGGCTACGGATGAGTACGCTCCGCCTCTGCCTGAGCCAGCCAACACCCCGGTGAGTCCGACGAAGGTGCCGGCCCGCCCTTTACCAATTGCTCTTCGTCCACGTATTACTAAACCTGATTACAAATGTTAAAATATATATAAATATATAAAATTGCATGTAATTAGTATGAAATTGTCATTCATAAAAAAATGTAGCAAGTACCTACTCGTATACGATGGTAAGAATAGCAATGAAAAGTGCACTTATTTGCTTAAAATCTAATAATTAGTATAAATGTATATTGGTCGTGTGAGAGCGATACATAAATGAATTGAGTCAATCTTCAATCCATGTTAATTTATCATACATTAAGCGTGTACCACTCCATAACTTCATTTTGCATACTTAACAGACTTCGTCATAAGTTCATAAGTCACATCCACTATCTACAATTAAGTTGCAACTGATATTTCGTGTACTAACTACTAGCACCTTATCCTTAATTTTGTAAACAAATATAGTGTTTATTGAGAGGGAGAATGTAGTGTAGGTAGACTTGTCATAGTATGTGAATATTGATGTACCGCCATTTGAAGATTAATAAACAGTCTTGTATTAAACCGCCTTGTGTCTTTCATCATACATAGTAGGTTGCAATAACACAACCAACTTAACTAATTCACTTGTCAAGCTCTCATCAATTGCTTATATGATTTTCGAGTTATACTTGTTCAAACATGTCGCTATTTTAACCTTTTAAGTATCAATGATGGATACCCGCACCATAGGTTCACCGCCAATGACGGATTAGGGTAAAGACACCAGTGGCCAGCCAGGATCCTGTAGTCAGCCTTTTGCCTCTTTTATTGCCTTGAAATAGCAGTCTATTTGGAATTAATAAATTATGTGCCTCTTAATTGATTCCTTGATTCCTTATTAATCATAATATTTATCGATCGGTGCGGAGGAACCGCAGGGGGGGAAATAAAAAAAGTTTATTCGAGTGCTCTCCGTCGAGAAGGGCAATTTTGCGATGTCCGCCATATTTTTTTTCGTACTTGGTGTTTTCAAATCAGGTAAGAAAGATAGACTTGTGTTAACATTATATGATATATTTATATATTTCTGTGAATGCATATAGTTGCTTAAACCGAAAATGATAATAAAATAAGCGTATTTCACATAAAAAAGTGGTTCCCAATAGTCAGCCTCCGTAAATTAGTAAGAAATCAATGGATTTCTTACTAATTTACGGAGGCTGACTATTGGGAACCACTTTTTTATGTGATTTCCAGTAGTCAGCCACCTGCGGCTGACTTTTGGATATTGGTGGTATCGTTCGAATTTGAAATAAAATCGGTCCGTTAAGATCGTTATTTTTTAAGATTCAAATTTACCCTAACATTCCCTATAATATTTTTAGAAAAACCCAGTAGTCAGCCGCTTTTTAAAGTATTTTTTTGGTGTGGCTGACTAATGGGAATTGCAGCTCCAGTACTCAGCCACTTAATAAAGTATGAAAATAACCTATGTAGGGCCTTATTTAGGTACTTATTAGTCTTTTTACTGTTTCATGAATAAAACCGTAATGTTATGTTCAGTAAAGCATGTCAAAAAAACCAATACACAAACAAAAGCATCCACCAGAAAAACTATCTTCTGCAAAGGAAGCTATACGAAGGGAATGCGTATTAGAGGAGCATATAGAACTTTTGGTGTTCTCCGAGGCACATTGCAAGACCGGCATCACCTATGGATTCCTGAAGGCCTACGTAACATGAGTCTTGATTCAGTTGTAACTAATGCCAACGACCCAAAACCTAGATCGATCCGTCACTATACCGAAAACATCTCGGATGTCAACCTGTACGAGATTAGTGTGGCTCTCAAACAGCTTAAATACAATAAGGTGATGACGGAATCACAGCCGAATTTCTGAAAGCAGTTGGAAAACCGGTCCTGAAAGCCCTTCAGGCGTTCTTCGATTCCACATGAGGGGTTAACACTGCAGGCATGGAAAAGAAGTGGGGTGTTGCTGTTCTTCAAAAAGGGCAAGAATGCCCCGCTAAAGCATTTCCGGAAGCCGGCTTGTTCGGGAGACTGGAAGTTATCAAACCTGCGTGCAAGACGGTTCGTAATTACTCTCAAAAACAGCTTGTAAACATGGCTCAAAAGTGAGAAGGGTACTATAGTAAGAACTATAGTACCCTATAGCAAACTTCCAGTCTCCCGAACAGGCCGGTTTCCGGAAATGCTTCAGCACCTGTAGACCACATACATTCGTTACAGCAGGTTATATAGGAGACCAAAGAGTTTAATCCGCCTCTTTGCTCAGCGTTTGTGGACTACGAGAAAGCCTTCGATACGATTGAGACTGTACTGCAGTCTCTCCAGCGGTACCTAGTCGACAACAGGTACATCGGAGTGTTGAAGTGTTTGTACGAAAACGCCACTATATTAGTCTAACTATAGAACCAGAACTTAAAACCTTCTGCAGTGTTGCAGTGGAAAGCCAGACAGCGAGATGTTATCTCTCTAAATCTGTTCACCGTTGCTCTGGAATGCGTTTTCAAGGTTCTGAATGAGAAAGGGCTTGGCATCAACATAATCGGCGAGACCTCGGAGAAACTCAGTTTAATGCTCGATGACCACAGTAGAACCTTCGAATGAGCTGGCCTTAAAATGAACATGGACAAGACAAAAATCATAACAAATATCCCTGTACTGCAAACTCCCGTGAAAATTGGAGATTTTACGCTCAAAGAAGTTGACGATTATGTGTACCTGGGGACATAGGTACTGTCCAATAAGGGACGTCCATCTTGGAGAAAGAGGTCTATCGTGGAATCCGGCTTGCACCGTTCGGGAAGCTGTACCATATCTTCTGGACCAATATGCCGCAGTATCTCGAGCTGAAAATGGAGTCTGAACCTTGTAACTGTAACATAATATTATTCAACTAAAAGCATGACTATTGTAATTTTAACGACTATTAATTGTCTATTAATTATCCATTAAATATAGTTGATTTTTAATCAAATTTTAACAAATAATTTAGAGGCCGAGTACTGGGCTTAAAGTGGCTGACTATTAGATTTTGGAGGCTGAGTACTAGAGAAATGTGTATGTTTTGGTTTAAACTTCTTTTTCTATTTTATTGAAAGATTTTATATGTTTGCCTTAAATTGCAATGAAACTAGAATAAATAATTGATCGAATAGTAAAAAAAGTTTATTTTTTTGTCAAATCCTGAATTAATAACAGTGGTTTCAAATCTCAAACGTCGTTAAAAGGCTGACTACTGGTGCCTTTACCCTATATCCGTAAGAAACAGAAAATACGGTGTAAAAGTGTGTCGTAACGAAATTCGTTTTACGCCTGGCATGTTAGTCGAAACGTTAATAGTAAAGTGGTTATTTTTAGTAGTAGTTTATTTTAACCATTGAAATATATAGTAAGGAACTGCTCAAAGCAATTTTAGCGATGCTTACTTTTGAGGTGTCAGAACGCGAATTTGACACCATCGCACGTTCAGTCGTATGACTTGACACCCATTTATGTCAAGGATGGTGGTTGTCATGCGACTGAACGTGCAATGGTGTCAGATTCGCGTTCTGACACTGTTATAATTGAAAGAAATGCCCCCCCGCATTGTGCGGTGTGAGACCACACCGCTGACATGATATGATAGCGTGAGAATACGTTAGAATTTTGCATGTGTGTATGTCGTAAGAACTAAGACATCAGCAGTAGGGTGTGAATAAGCCATGGCGCTGGCATTCGACAACCTTCTATGAGACTTGTTACACGAAATTGTACTGATAGCCATATCCTTCTTTTGAGATCTTTGATTTTAACCTCTTCCCTCCTCTTTTCTCTAGAATGGAAGCATATAATATTAAATAATAAATATATCTTCTCACAAAACTAGAAATTCTCACCCGTCGATAGCAAATTCAGCTATGTCTGATCCCAACATTTTTATTTGCAAACCGAACGTGCCGAGAGAATATTTTAAATCCGTGGTATTCGAGATGGAAACCAATATTTCGATTTCGACGACGATGCTGTTTAGAATGCAATTTTAAGTATCCATATTTTATTGATGCCATCTTATGACGATATTTTCTATCGGTACAGTGAGTGGGGCCAATTCGAACGTGTGTTCGCTAAATTTAAGTCACTAAAGGATGTACCTACTGCCTTTTGGGCAAAATATTTTTCGCCAATTTTCCTTTCCAAAAAACTTATCGCAGTAGTTTCATTTCCCAAACGAATCTTTAGCACATTTACATTTCGCATTTTATTCATTTGGTCAAATTATCATTTGGCATCATTTTACTTTGACAAGTTTTATAGCACAAACGTTTATTAGGCAAACGCTTTCCTTTGGCTATTAATATATATAAAAAAAGGTAAATGGGGAGGAAGGCGTAGCTCCCCACTAGGGGGGGGGGGGGGGACGAAGCCCTCCGGAGCAAAAAAACAAATAATCGTATCAATTGTATTATTTGTAGGTTAGCTTAGGGTTAACTTGCATCCCTTACAGCACGCGACGCGGGGTGACGTCGACACGCTGGCGATTAGTTTTTTGACTAAAATAATACTTGGTAAAATGAAACACGACCAAGTATTTATTTGTTAAACAATAATTTACCAAAAAGTACTTTGCTAAATGTAAAATGTATTTATACTAAGTTTCAAGTTGATAAAAAAATGGAATCAAAGTTTAACGCCCCATGGCACTCCATTTTAGGGGTGGTTTAATGTTTTTCTATAATATATACCTAATTGTGTGTTTTGAAGAGTATTTATACCAAGTTTCAAGTTGATGAACTCATCGAATTAGAATTTCCCATAGGTATTAATTTCAACCCCCTCTTTTACCCCCTTCCAGTTTGATCTTGAAAAGTTTTTATAGCCTATGTCCTGCCTAAAGTTTCTTTTAATATACTTATTATTGAACCCCGCATTGAAATCAGTCCGGTAGTTTAAAAGTATCGCAGGCATACAATCAGACGAACATACATGAAATTTAAAAACTATTGGGATGTGTTTGATGAGCAATAAAACATTGTTGCTCATTCTGAAGCCCCCCTTAGCATTTTGTCATTGTTATTTTAAATGCACAGACTTTATCCACTTTACGATTTTACATATACATACATGCATATTATCACGCCCGAAATCCCTAATGGGGTGGGCAGAGCCACAAGACTACTTGTGGCCACGTTCGATTAATTAGTCCTCAGATGGTTTGATGAACCGTTTTTATTATTTAATAATTATGTATATAGATATAGATTACACTGCGTCATTCTTTGGGCGACGTGACGTCAGGCCCAACATCCGGGGCATAACCGACCATCAGCCAGATTTTTCCGGTAATTGCCATTTAATTGTGTTTGTGTGATACCGTCATTTGGTTATAAACGTAAGCAAATAACACATTTGGATGTGTTTTCCCCGCCTCCATCCGTTTGTGAATGTAATATTTACAGTCGACAAGGTTTTTTTTATTACTTAATCCAGAATCTTCTGTTTCACATATATTAAAAGCCTGAGTACTTAAGCGACCCGAAGTGTCAATTAATTATTGTATTCAGTGAGTGACATGTTTATATTCATTTCATTAATATGAAACTTTATTATTTACTGTCAAATATCAAAATGAAAAATGACAGCATGGTATGATTTACAGATGTAGTGCATAATTAGTTTCCATCGTGTTTTATCGGAAAAGTTCGTATTATCGTGCTCTCTCAATTAGCTTCAGCAGGCCCCCAATTCTCGGCGCATTCGAGATAATCTAACAATCGAGATAACACGTCAGTGCATACAGTCATTTGATACAACTGTATGAATCTGACGTTTAATCTTGCAACCGACATTATTTCGAAAACATCGAGAATTGGGGGCCAGTAGCCATCATACCATGCTGTCATTTTTCATTTTGACATTTGACAGTAAATAATAAATTTTTATATTAATGAATATAAACATGTCAATCATTGAATACAATAATTAACTGACACTTCGGGTCCCGTCGTCTTCCGATTGAGATCCGAGTTTTACCGATGGAAACATATTATTCACTATATCTGTACTTTATAATCGTTCGTAAGGAGTAAACTCCTGTCGTGCGTCGGAGCTGACACACACACACTTTTTTTTATTACTTAATCCAGAATCTTCTGTTTCACATTATCTTAAAAGCCTGACTACTTGAGCGACAAATTATCCTTATCACTTCAGTAGTTTAACGTTAGGTACCTCGCTCCACCTAATGGTTTCGAGCGCACGGGTCAATATATATGAGGATTTATTAATTTGTTGCAAGCGGCCCTAGCAAGGTTGACACGAGGATAAGTTAATCCGTCTTATCTCTAAGTGCGTCTCCCTCACACTAGTGCCGACGAAAGAGATAGCGTGATAAACGTGTTTAACTTATCCCGGTGTCTGGCATGCTAAGGCCGCTTAAGATCTTTTTAGGTACTTGATTGGTACTAATTTGTCACTGTCACTTGTCACTGTACTAGTTACTTTTTTAAATAAAGAAGAATAAACCCTATCTGTCGGTCAACTATCTAGTTAGATTTATACGTCAACTAGCAAACCCGGCGAACTCCGTTTCGCCACCAGATGGCTTCGTTTTATGTAACATTTCGTTTGGTGTAGCTATGTATCAGAGATGGCGCTGTATGTGAAAAAAGATTTTCCCGCTTTTCTGTTGAAACTTTTCCTGAATTTTCTTTGCTATAAACCTCACGGAGCCCGAGACCTTTCTAACGAATGCAAAACCGTGGAAATCGGTTCGTGCGTTCTGGAGTTATAGCGTCAGGAAGGAAAACCCGACTTATTTTTATATAGTAGACTATCCTATCCCTGACTGAATTAATGTTGTAGTGGTAGTGAGCGTAGCGAGGTAGCGAGCCCCGCTAGGAGCAAACTTTGTGTGATGAGCACGAATCATAGATCTTAAGCATCTATATAATTTATCTTTATTAATACGCTTTTATTAGCTTCACTTGTAACTAACACACAATGTAATACATATAATCCTAAAAGTCAATTTTAACCTCCTTCTAATTGTCGTAACGATTTTGAAACTTTTCAAGTAGAAATAGAAATAGAAATAGAAATTATTTATTTCGCAAATACAATTTTTACATTTTTAAGAACTTAAATCTAATAATATATGTGATCTAAATAAAAGTTATATATTGCTGCGAAAATGTCATCCACTCAGCTGTGTGTCGTACCACCTATTGGGGGAATACGACGCTGGTTTTCAGTGGACCCATGGACTGGTTTAGCTAGACAGCATACATTGCGTTCGCTTCAACATCAAACGTAAAAATATATAACAAACTAGGTTGCAATAAGTGTTTATAATGATTTAGATTTATATATATTAATGCTTCTGTGTTTAGAAGTATAATAAAGGGTTTACAATACTGCTTATAATGTTTTATATCTATATTAATGCTTCTGTGTTTAGAAGTATAATAATGGGTTTACAATACAACAGTTAACGAAAATTAACAACAAAACCTGCCGACATTTCGATACGTGTTATTTAGTGTATGCAATTCGGATGACGATATAATAATTTGGTATCATCGAGCTGATCTGAGCATGGAGCCAGGAGGTGGATAGTGGAACTCTTCAATGACTACTAGTAAACCCCTCAATTTGGGCTCATTTGGTTTGTTTTGACGAGTCCAATATATTACTTTGGTGATGAGGGTCTTTTGTACTTTTTAGTGCGTTAAGGACATAAGCGTGTGTTTATATATTTTTTTGAACTATTATTATAAGTATTCGTATTGTTGTCTAGTACCCATAGTACAGGAAATCGTAGCGATTACATCACATGTTTTAGTGTCCAAGTGATTCTTCTTATTAAGCTTATACGATTTATTATTCGTAGTAATTGTTAAAGCAAAGTAAATATGTGGTAACACATGATGTAGTCCCTACGATTCCTTCTACTATGGGTACTAGACAACGATACGAATACTTATATAGATAAATTATATAGATGCTTAAAATCCATGATTCGCGCTTATCACAGAAAATTTGCTCCTAACGGGGCTCGCTACCTCGCTACGCTCACTACCACTACAACATTCAGTCATTTCGTCCGACAATCATAAATTGACCCGCGCATTCGTAGGCATTATGCGCAGTTACGTACTTACGACCGTGGCCAGCTACGTCGAAAAAACCCCAAGGTCGAAGACACGCACGCACATATTGTTTATAAGCAATCACGGGTCAAATTACGCTCGCCGGTGAGTTCATGAACGAAGTATTACTTTAGAGAATTACCCCGGAGGAAAAAAACAGCATTATGCAACTGAATGTTGCTTCAATATTTTCAGAACGCCAAGGACAAAGCAATCTTTATTTTGTAATCCATACTTGCTAACATTATAAATGCGAAAGTAAATCTGTCTGTCTGTTACGTTTTCACGGCTAAACCGCTGAACGGATTTTGGTGAAATTTGGTATGGAGACAGTTTGTGCACTGGGGAAGGACTGGACATAGGCTAGGGTGAAATAAGTGCTGGAAACTACTGAACGGCAAGTTCATGCGTGCTCGATTAGAACTTGTAAGTAATTCGAGAGAAAAATATCTAAATTTAATAAGTCACAAACATGAAAATTCTTTGTTTTTTAAACATTCAGTTTCCGCAGTTACGAGTTAAAGCTAGGATGTGTTGTAAATATCAAGTTTTTTGAAAATCGGTCAGCGGTTACGGAGCTAACATAAAGACAAACAAACAAATTTTATATCTTTATAATGTTAGGTTTAGATTTGGTCGGCGCACACTGATAAAGCAGCTAAGCAACGCTTTTTCTTTAGACTTGATTAACAAATATGGAAAATTTGAACTGAAAATTTATATCTCTCTACTTATATCTTATCTTATCTATCAAAATAAAATATACCCTATATTACGCGGAGATAGGGTAGCTTTCTATGAGTGAAAGAATTTTTAGAATCGGTTCAGTACTTCCGGAGATTACCCCGTACATACAGACCAACAAATTTGACCTCTTTATAATATTACTAGTACCACAGCTTCACCGGCGGCGGTATTTTCCATACAAACTTTATCACCCCTTTTCACCCCTGAATTTCAAAATCCCGCCTTAGTGCACCTCTAGGGTGCTCGAAGAATGTCTCCTCCAAATTTCAAACCTCTAGGACCACCCGTTTAGGCTGTGCGTTGTCTATAAGTGAGTCACTGTACTGTTTTATATGTATAGATAGTTATTAGAGATAATAATCAGACCAAAAGATATAAATTTTTTGAATTGAAATCCCATGGAAAAACAATTTCAACAGAATCGGGATTCATTGTCATTATTCTGTGACGTACGAGAACGAGTTTGTTTTGACGACCTTATGAATAAACACACCTTTATTCCGGTGTAGTAAAGTTCACATTATATCGCGTGTTTTCGCTAGAAGGTAAGCGAGCCGCAGAGCGACTCAGGCGCAGCTCAAGTTCAGTGTTAACGAAACGCACGTCGCTGTAAGACGCGCGGTGTTTCAAATTTCGCGTGTTTTTTTTTTTATGTGGCGTGTTTGTTTTGTTTTGTATTGGATTTTTTTGTGGTGAAAATTGTTGGCGACTGTTATGTGAGTTATTTCTTTATTTTGTTTTATTTTTCTATTGCGTACAAATATTTTAAAAAATAAACTATTATATTTTTTCCATCATTATTTTTGCGACTTTAGACTCCTCTGCTGTACTGGGAGTGAAGAAATAGCATATAATGCGTGCAGATGCTTATCATCCTGGCATGTCGTAAAAGTCGACTAAGGTACGGGTCCTCTCCAACACGGTGGACTATCTGTATGGGCGATGGGCTGATCACCTGTCACCATACGGTTCATCATACCATCTTAGGACTAATTAATCGAACGTGGCCACAAATATTCTTGTGGTTGTGGTTGGATTTGTATTTTTACGTAACTGAAAATAAATAGTTGAAAATCGGAGTTGCGAGTAATCAGTGTTGCAAAACTGCATAAGCAGTAGCCTCTGTATGTAAATCGGGTTTGTCTTAATCACGCTATTAAATAGCTGTAACAATACGAAATATTACAAGGTGCATTACAAATTTTAATTTAAAACACTTGGTACAAGCTCATTACATAAATTTTGTACGAAACAAATACTTACAGATGAGCTAATATAGTTAATAGTTGAATAATTTAGCTCTTTATATTCCGTGCAGCGAAGCAATTATAAGCGTTAGCATTTTTCCAATAGACATTTTTAACTAGCATTATGACTATGACAAACAATAGCAGTACCAGGCAGGCTGAGAAAAATAATGACCAACAACCAATAATTAGAAAAATCCAGTCTGTTATTCTGGTTTCTTTGTTTGTGTTGGTCGTCGGTTTTTTTGCAATTTAAATCTTACATACTGTCACTTACCTGTCATAATAACATAATCAAACAAGTGCGAGTTAAACTCACGTGGAGAGGTTTCGTTCCGTACATGATTATCTGAAATTTCCTATGTTACTTTAAATACCATAGACTTCTTATAGATTTTCCTGTAATCTATAGCTAAAGATCTATTTTGTGTATTTTTTTCAAAATTTTAGGCCCGTTGTTTCAGAGATAAGGGGAATAGTAAATTTTTGGCTATTTTCCTAAATGACTTCCAAACTATTTTTTTTTTAACTCTAAAAATATAATATTTAAGATACTCAAAATGAGCCCTTTCATTTGATATGTCACACCATATAGTTTGTAAAACTTTTTTTTTAATTTTCTAATTTTCCCCCCAGAGGTGGCCTTCATGTTTAAAATTCATTTATTTACGTTACACGTCCGTGTTGCGGTCACCGACTTACATACCTATTTCTACCATATTTGAACTCAATCGGTCCAGTAGTTTCGGAGCAAATTGGCTGTGACAGACGGACAGACAGACAGACGAGTGATCCTATAAGGGTTCCGTTTTTTCCTTTTGAGGTGCGGAACCCTAAAACCACGTCAAAATAAAATCAAAATAAACCGTTGATTTGTGTGACAAGGTTCCACTATTCAATAAACACGATTGAGAGACGTCAGGTAAATGTCAAATTATCACGTTCGATATTACCTTAGAATTCTACAGTTACCTTCGCATTGCCTAAAGTGACATAACATGGGTTCGTACTTTGTCTCATTTAATATTACATATAGAGTAAATTGACATTTACTCGATTCACTATACATCATGCTACTTGAGTCCAACAAAAGTATAAATAACAGCCACCGAGTAACGCTTCTTTGAGAAGAAATAAATTGTCTATGGTCAAGTTCATACAATAGGCTAGTTTCTTAAAAAAAATATAATTAGTCCGTCTTGTATATTATAAAAAAAAATTGAACACATATTTCTTCTTTTGTCAATTAAACAAAAAATGACGAAGATATAGTGCGTTGAGGTTCCGCGTGACGTCACGACTTTGTACACATTTTACCATTAAGTGACATCATTAGCCCCCACTCCCGAACTTTGATGTGCGTTATCTTTGTCAATTTTTGATTGATTTAAAGCAAAAAATACGTGTTCAATATTTTTTGATAATCTAACTGACGGACTAATTAGAATAACTTTTTTTTACCCAGGAAACATCGTCATCATTTTGCTACTTTATTAGGGTTCCGTACCTCAAAAGGAAAAAACGAAACCCTTATAGGATCACTCGTGCGTCTGTCTGTCTGTCCGTCTGTCACAGTCAATTTGCTCCGAAACTACTGGACCGATTGAGCTGAAATTTGGTATACATATGTAAGTCGGTGACCGCAACACGGACGCGTGACGTAAATATATGAATTTTAAACATGGGGGCCACTTTTGGGGGGTAAATCAGAAAATTAAAAAAAAAGTTATGCAATCTATATTGTGTGACATATCAAATGAAAGGGCTAATTGTGAGGACTTTATATATATATTTTTCTGAATTTTAAGTAAAATAGTTTGGAAGTTATTTAGGAAAATAGGCGAAAATTGACCATTCCCCCCCCCTTATTTCCGAAACTACTGGGGCTAAGATTTTGAAAAAAATACAGAAAATAGTTCTTTACCTATAGATTACAGGAAAACCTATAAGAAGTCTATAGTATTTAAAGTAACCAAGTAAATTGCAGATAATCATGTAAGGAACGGAACCCTCTCCACGCGAGTTTAACTCGCACTTGTCCGGTTTTTCAATAAGGTTGCAAGATATTATTGGCGGATGAATATTATATACGACATAAAGAAACTGCAAAGTAATAGAATTACTTAATCGTGAAAAGCGATAAAAAGTTTTAATTGAAAATCGTCGTTCGAAGTCCAGTTTGTTCCGAAACTGGAGATGAAGTGCAATAAAACTTTAAGTATACACTTACTTAATATTTAGCAAGTCTTAAGAAATTTTAAAATAGTTTTACACTTCTAAAATGCATATTTGCATAAAAAATATCTGAGCCTACAATTTCTACGGTCCGTAAGCTCTTAATGATATCAAGCAATTTGATAAATATAGAATAAATTAAAATACCTACATATATCTTTATTAAACACCGCATAAAGCATATTGGAAAAAGACAAAGAAGTAAGTTACAAGTTATACAATAGGCGGTCTTCTTCCAAACCTACGAAAGAAGAGTTAGCATAAGAGTGACTTATACAATCACACAAATTCACAAGAATACAAATATATTAAATACCATAGACTTCTTAAACCAAACGCGTATGCGGCGCGTCGCGTTTCGAACGCGGGCCCGCGCGATCTGTAGAACGGGAAGGCGGATCTAACATGGTACACCAAAGTAGCGGGCCGCAAACGCGTTTGGTTTGCCCGGGCCTGTAGGAAATCTGCACATTTGCGATGCAATTAAAAACGATGTGTTCGAGTGTCTACTCTGGATGGTGTCCCCACACCCAAAGAGGAGAATGACACACAGGCCTCACCCCTGAGGCCTGTGTGTCATTCTCCCCTTTCATCCAAAAGACTCTAACTTGCCGCGTGATTCTGTAACGCTTCGCTTGAGACTCGCCTGCCGCACAGAGAACAGTACCATTACCATGAGTTTATGTAAACCGTTCACGCTATCGAAATCTATCGAAAATACTGCTTGTTGCCGATACAAGTAAAAGGGACCGAGCGATTTTCTATTACGAGAGCGGTTTGCATAAACTCATGGTAATGGTACATGTTTGCGCCAATATGGGTCTCGTCAACGAGCCTTCACCGAGAATAATCACACCCCAAAAGCGAGAGGAACCCAAGCAGCACACAAGCTGTATAAGAGCTTATACAGCCATTATAACTCTAGTTTTTGCGTTATAATGGCTGTATAAGCTCTTATGCAGCTTTTGTGCTGCCTGGGAAATATCTACATTATAGGCCTGTATTATGTTGGTTTTTCAACTCGCTACATAATCTGCTACATTATTTTCTGGTTCTACAAATTGAGACTGTTTGGTTTCTTCATCTATAAGTTTTCCATAGGAACGAGGATTATTTCAGTGTTATATTGTTGTTTACTCTTTTACCAACTAACTAACCTTCAAATGCGAGAAGTCGTATAAATCCTTTGTCAAAACATCAAAGGAACTTACATTAAAATGTATGAACTAAAAGTATGTCAATATACACCTACATTATAATCGAGGATTTCGTTTTTTAATAGGAGTATTGAAAAGTCAATAATGAAATGATTCTAATTTTGGTAAAATACTGCAATAGTTTAAAAAGTGACACAGCAGGTTTTGGGCGAAAAGACTAAGTTTTCTTTAATAAATAAAAGTTTAAGAGGGCGCCGACCGTCCAGTGGCGCCCTCATCACTGTTATTGTGTTTTCTATTAAAGGAAAGTATTTTATTAAAATTGAAGCCGTATAAGTTGTTTACGCAACTTAATTAATACACAACGTATATGCTTTGTTATATAGCTTTGCAAAGTATAACCATCATCTAATCAATTTAATAGAAAATAGTGGCCGCTATTTTCTGTTAAAATGATGACGTACCGTTTATACTTTGTAAAGCTATATTACATAGCATATACATTGTGTATTAAACGGCGCAACATCTTATATGGGTTCGATTATGATAAAATACTTTAGTTTAATAGAAAACACAATAACAGTGATGAGGGCGCCACTGGACGGCCGGCGCCCTCTTAATATTGTATGAGTATAACGTTTTTAAATAGCTTTATTTTTCAAGCCCTCCCTTTATAAGTCTAATTAGTTATTAAATTACATCTGCCAACAAGCACTCAGAGAAACACGGATAGTTAATTGATTGATCGGTCAAATATGGCGCGAGCCAGATCGATATTGCCCTGACCTTATTGCACATCGTTTTAAGAGACTGATTACATCGCTCATTATGTTACAGTCTAGGAGTGAGGTTTGTATACTTCTGAAGGTAACAGAAGGAAAAATATACCTAGAGGAAAATCGAAAACCCGCTGGCGAAACGAACGTGCTATTTTAAAATTATGCGAAGCGAAACGCTTTACTTTTTAGAATCATGGCTGACTGTGATTTTTGCAGACCGCAGATATCGAAACGTGCACACTTGCATATTATCTTCATACTGATAAATAACCTGACTACACTATCGGCTGATAGATAGTATGCAGTTTGCGAGGGCTATAGCCGAAAAGGTCCATGGCATCCGTACGAATCTACGCCTTACTTCTAGAAAAGCTTATATAAGCTTATATAATAATCATATAATTTATAAAATAAAAAAACCGACTTCAAATAGCCTTTGAAAAGTAAGTTTTTTTTCCACATTTTATTTATTATTCTCTTCGGTTAAAAAATCAAGTTAACCCGTCGCCCCGTTTTGACGAAGAGTAGTTAAGAAACACTTTCATATTTTTAATATTAGTAAGGATTGCCCTTATGCGTGTCAGGGTAAATTTATGCGAGGCCACGGACTGAAGAAACTGAACCTGCGTGCGCTTGTGACATAATGAACCTGTCAATTTCGAGTATTATTGATTACTAAATGCGCCCGCGTCTGTGTGTACGCGCAGAGCACCACCCGTTTTTATTTTCAACTTAAATTTGAAATGGCTGTATCTTTTTTAGGGTTCCGTAGTCAAATGGCGAAAAACGGAACCCTTCCTTCCAGTCTTTTGGGATATAAAGTAGCCTATGATCTTCTCCGGCCTTCCAACTATGGCTATGCAAAATATCAGGTTACCGTCGCACCATTTTACCGTGAAAGAGTAACGAACAAACTTTTGTATTAATAATACCTATTAGTAAGGATAAAAATGATGCTTTGCAAGAGTCATTTAACTGACTCAACTTCCTACAGTATCGTGGGTTGGAATGTCGCTGTATAATGACGAATGTAAATTTGTATAATGACGACAAAAGTTTTTACCCAAGTCATGGATATTACCTAAGTATTTATATAAGTATATATTTATCTACACAAGTATTCATATCGTTGTATAATATCCATAGCACAGGGAATCTTAGTTTGGACTAGATCAAAATGTGTTAGTGTATATTCTTATTATCAAAAACTGTCTGACTTTGTAATCCTGTACAGCTAGATTAAGTTTTGCAGAACAGCGGCCCTAACATGCACGCCACAAAGATAAATTAGAACCGTTTATCTCTATGACTACCTCTTTCGTCGGCACTAGAATGAGAGAGACGCACTTAGAGATAAACGGTTCTAATGTATTTTTGTACCATGCATGTTAGGGCCGCAGGGGGTGTAATTAGTGATAGTAGTTACAATGTATCAGCTGGTTTATACCTGCCCCTAAGTCACAAATACGACAGGTGCCGACAATCTCATACAATTGTCAATTTCGCCATACAAATGTCGACAAATTTGTCAGACTTTCGACAAGTTTCCTACGTTTCCAAAGTTACTTTTAACTGATTTCAAAAAAGGACGAGCTTAGTGCTTTTTTCCGGTTCGTTTTTTGTTAATATATATTTTTTAATATTCAAGATTATGTTGGTAGACTTGTGACGTCAACCGTAGGTCGTAAGATCGGCAAACCTAACCCGACCTCCGGTTCAATGTAATTACTGTTCTATGCTAATTTCTTATGTAACTAATATACAACCTTGATCTCAAAATGTGACGACTTTAATGTTCAACGGAAAATTACATCGCCTGTTGTAAAATATATTCATTCTATGCATAGATCATCAACACAATAGATAATAATAATAAAGTAACGATTTTTTCGATATTAACAGTAGCATATGTCACTAACTGGCCCTCCAACTATAGCAACTAATGCTATGCAAAAAAACACATTAAGCAGTTGCGACGTGAAAAAGGAACTTAAGCAGCATACAAGCTGTATAATAAAAAAAAAAAAAAAAAAAAAAGCCTAAATTTCTTACAGAATCCAGGTTAACAAAAACATAACAGAGGATTATTTTGATTTAGTGTTAGTGTAGCATTACGTTCGCGCTACTCAACACTGAGCTGGCGCACGGGACCGTAAGATGGCGCGACCTGTTGATTAGATCGCGCTAACGACTGTTCACTCCAGAATCCATATATAGTTTAAGTAACTTTTGCAATGTGTCGAATCCAATCCTAACCACAGGGTATCTTTACTACCATCCCTTGCAAGCGCACGTCTCCGGGCCTCAAGGAGCAGTAGTAAAGATGTACCAAGCGTGAGTACGAGCTAGCGGCATCGCTTCGGCGGTCCCTAAATCGGGCGACGTTTCTACAACCCAATCCCTGTAAGCGTTTTAATATACGCCGTTAGTTGTCAATGAGTGTGTTTCTCTTCCCCTCGAGTACCCCCTCGCGCCAACATCGCTCGGACAAATCCGTGCCCGTTACATTAGTATATATATTTTTTTTATATTAAAAAAAGATTATTATTTTTTGCTAGTTATTCTGCAATAATCTCTACCAGTAAAGGCGTCCTCCAAAGTGAGCCAGTCTTCTCTGGATTTTGCTGAAATCATTCAATTTGTACCCGCTGTACATTTTATTTCGTCCTCCCATCTATTTCGGGGTCTTCCTTTCCTTTCTTTTTCCTATTGGTCCTTTCCACGCTGTCACACTTTTTGTCCATCGCTGGTCTTGGAGGCGTGCTACGTGACAAGCTGTATAAGAACTTATTATTATTATTGTTGGGTAACTGGGCCATATATGTGCCGCTTTGCTATCTATTGTGGCACCTATAGGTATAAAAGCTAATACAGCTCATAAATCTCAAAATAGACAATAATGGCTGTATGAGCTCTTATACAGCTTCTATCCTGCTTGGGAAAAGACGAATATACTTTTTACCATTTATAAAATAAGTAAGGATTCTTCAATATAACTAAAGGTATTCTTTTAACTGGCAACTTTATTCTATGTAGCACAGTATTGGCCAAGTTAGAAATCCAAACCGCAAATCTGGTCAAAAATAGTGAAAAGCCAAGTCGTTGAAATCGCTGTGCAAAATATAAAAGTACTTATCCGTTCACAATACAAGAAAGCAACGAATAATTTTGTTTAATACTTATGTCACAGGTAATTTGATTTTGACGGTGACTGTTATTTCTCTTTTTTTATAACTTCTATGAAACATTACAAAATCGTTGCCTCCATTTGGGACTGTTAAATGATTACTATATCGTCACTAAAATGTCGAAACTGCGAATGTTTCGTTACTTTGTTATTGTTTGACGTTCACATTCGTGGTTTTGGCATTTTAGTGGCATCTTAAATCATTAAGCAGTCCCGAATAGAGGCACTTACTTATTTGCTGATAGAAGGCAAATTAAATTTCAAATTTGGATTTTCTGTACAAACATAAATACCTAAAGGAGTTTGATTCTCTTAAAAACCTTGCTACACGGTTGGCAACCGAGCTCCCGACCAAGGTGACCTAGGTTGGTGGTTCGTTGCTCATCGCCGTCGCGTTTCCGTCTACACGGTTGCCAACAGGGCATTTGGTTGCACACCACCTTCTACACGGTTGTAAACCAGCAAGGTCACCTTGCTCGGGAGCTCGGTTGCCAACCGTGTAGCACGGCTTTTAGTAACACTGCGTTCATGAACCCACAGGTGAGCCTAACATGACCCGCCAGGGCATATAAACTACATGTTTGTGCGTGTCTACGACCATGGTTGTATTGCGATATGGTCACGGTCGTAGGTACCTGACTCCGCTTAATGCCTGCGAGTGCGCAGGTCAATGTATGATTGTCGGACGAAAATGACATTTGAAATGAGCAACGAGGTTCGTTACAGAATAAAATCGCTGCCATTGCCAAATAAATTGATAGTATACAAGCACCTTAAGACGAGTGTGAACCTACGGCTTTTCATACAATAGGCGATGAAACTGTTCACCCCTTATTATTTTTTTTATAAATCAGGGGACAATCTTTACACAAATCGATCTAGTCCCAAAGTAGCTCTAAAGGATTGTGTTATAAGTATTAAACGATGATATAAATACTTATATAGAGAAATAAATACTTAAATACATACGAAACATCCAAGACTCAGGAACAAACATTCGTGCTTATCACACAAATATTTGCCCTTACCGGGGACGAACCCGGGACGCTAGCTTCGGAGGCAGGGTCACTACCAACTAGGCTATCCGCGTCGTCAATATTAACCGATGTTGTCAGAACAAAATCTAGGTCTCTACGGATGGAAATCGTTATCGCGTTTTGTATGGAATGGGTGATTTTTGCCGTTGGTTCAGTCCTCTTAATGCCTGCGAGTGCGCAGGTCAGTTTATGATTGTCGGACGAAAATGAGATTCGAAATGAGTGACGAGATTTGTTGTAGAACAACATAACTGATGCGATTCCACTCGCTAAAGGGGCTCGTAAAATGGCGTTTTTTGGCAATTTATTGCTGCAATTTCGGCTATTCCGAAAAAGATTACATAACACATCACTACTTTTAAGGATAGCCCGAATTGCAGCAACAATTTGCCAAATAAATTGCTATTTTACAAGCACCTTAACACACCTTAAACATTTTGACGACGCGGTTAGCCTAGTTGGTAGTGACCCTGCCTCCGAAGCTAGCGTCCCTAGCGTAGCGGTTCGATCCCCAGTAAGCGCAAATATTTGTGTGATAACCACGAATGTTGGTTTCTGAGTCTTGGATGTTTCCTATGTATTTAAGTATTTATTTATCTATATAAGTATGTATATCGTCGTCTAGTACCCATAACAGAAGCCTTTAGAGCTTACTCTGGGACTAGATCGATTTGTGTAAAGATTGTCACCTGATTTATTTATTTTATTTATTTATTTATCTACTTATCATATCTATTAGCATGTATGCATGTGCTTCTGATATAATTATCAAAGTAAAAGAACTTAACATATTACGAGCGTATGCCAACGTAACTTAAGGTTTCTTTTTCTTTCAAATGTAATCCTTATATATGTTATTTTCGGAGTCGCTGTCTAGGGGCGTAATTTACTGGCAGCATTCCACAATTTTTTATTTTCTTCACTATATCCACTTATTTTTTATTTTTGCAGACGCTGTGTATCGGCGTAGGTTTATACAGGTTCTGCGCGGCGTCATCTTGCTCACGACAAATGGAGTTAAAAAAGTAAAGTTGGCGTTGTAATTAGGGAGCTGGGTGCCATTTTGGTATATGATTTGTTTGTATTTCATATTGATAGGGATGAAAGTTTATGTCAATAAAAATCGATTTGGTCCAGTAAATGAAAGTCGTATGTCCCTGCGTTTTTGAATTACAACATTAAGAAATCGTACATTAATAAATCAGCAACCTAGACGTCTGCCATTTTTTTTTTCTATTCTGGTAATCTTAATAAATCTAATGAACGCAACGAGAACGACTAACAAATGATTTAGTATAGGTTTTTTCATTTAAATTTTTTGCAATTGCTTCCCGTTATAAAACAGAGCCCTGCACGTCTGCCTCTTCGTTTTGAGGATGATTCTGACCATCAGTCCAGGAGGCAGACACGAAAAAATTATTTAGCACACCGTATTTTTTAAATATTTGGAATGCTCTCAATTGAAAACGCAGCGCTATCATGGTGGCAGGCTATTTTTCTGTGGTTCTTTGCATTGTCATTAATCGAACAATTCAGGTCTGCTAAGCGAACAAATCATATAGAAATTTTGACACCCAGCTCCCTAGCTATTGGCGGCTTGAAACGATCGCAGCTCTACATTTTTGTATTTTAAAAGGTGAATTAATGCTCCAGACAGCGCAAGTTAATCTTAGCTCTAAGATATTAACTTTAAAGTTAAGATTAACATGCGTTGCTGGAGCATTTATCCACCTTTTAAAAAAGGAGTAGAGCTTCGACCTTTTCGAGATGCCAACTTCATCTTTTTTTTAAATCTATTTATTCTGAGCAAGAAGATAAGAGGTGTATGTCGGATTTCACCATCAATTGTTCATTTAAAAGCTTAACCACTGATTAGTGGCTTTTAAATTTACTGGTAAACAATTGTTGCGATTTAATCGTCTGGTTCATTTGTTAGTTAAATCCAGCTTTAAAAGAGAATTCTAATTTACTCTATGCGAAGTTAAAATTTAGCATGCACTGATGAAATTAATAGGATTTGGCGAATAACATTATGTGTACGAACGAACCGATTATATTTGAGTTTAATTTAGTGGTAATTTAAATTGTTTTTTTTTTTTTATTGTTACGAAAGCAGACCTATTCTTGGCACTAACGTTATTCACTTGCCGCGTTCTATTCAGAAAACGGATGGTTATATTTTTTCCGCATACAAAATACGTGAAATTATAACCATTCGTCGCCAAAACAATTCCGGTTATAACACGTACGGAAACATCATCATCAGCTTTGTGAACGGGCGCAGCGGCTGATCAGCGATGACACATTCAAATTTAGACCGAATGACTTTGTCTTTACTGTCTAAATTAATAGTTTCGTTTATCCGCTGATCAGCACGTTTGGGAATCACAGCAGTTTTTGATGATGGATGTGGGAATAAAATTGTACGTAGTCGTACGCCTTTTGTTTCATCACGGATGAATGAGCAGTCATGGAGGTATTTGCATAACAATGCAGTGATTGTCACGTAATAAATCCTCGGTATTAATATATCACGGCTTCCGCAATAGTAGTTTATGCAACGGTTGCATAATGATAGGCCTTAAAACACTAGTGCGGTTTTATGAAACGAGCTTTTAGCGAGTTTCATAATAATATCGCACGTGTGTTTTAAGGCCAAATTATGCAGAGTTGCATACATAACTTTATCTACACACATATTATAAATCCTCCATGATGGGTTCAGAAACAATATTTTCTGGCAACAAGTTATTTGTTGCAATCGTGGCTGCATATTTCCGATATTCGGCGCATTTTCACATCACACACACTCCGAGAAGACTACTATTCATATTTTCAACTAAAATGTAAATTACAAACAACTTTTGATGTGAAACATCTATAGGCGCACGTGAGACCGATTTCTGGCGTGGCGACGCGTCGCCACGCGCAATCGACTGTGCGTTTCTCTCTCACTCGATCCGGCGTTAAGCCATCTCTTTCGCTCCACTGAGCTCGGATACCTATAATGTATACTCTGTTTATTACAGTACTCATAACCTGTGTTTTTCTGGTAAATAAATCATTTTTCTGTTCTGATAATAAAATGTCTGACCGTGATAATTTAGAGAGTGGAAGTGATCAGCCTCCTGCAAAGAAAGCAAAATCACACTATGACACATTATCAAGTCATCAGTAAGTTAATTATATTTTTATAATTAAAGTATGCATTTATCTGTGCATTTAGCACGCGTATATTTGGTGTGTATTGAGCGCCAGTAAATGTAAAATCTACTCTCTAGGTAGATTAAAATTCACATAAATTTCATTGCATATCATGTTTTTAAATTAATTATTAATTTTAATTTCATTCTTATTGAAATTAATGCATTAAAACAATTGCTTAGAGAATAAATTTATTAAGACTGACAGAACTTTATTTTAAAATCAGCTGATGGCGTGCAGCGCACGAATCTTTTTCTTATTTGTTATTAATTTAAACTTTAAAAAATTAATTAATTTTTCTAATCATAATGGAGTTTATAGTGAAACATTCATTATTTATATTTATAATTTACGATCTTTAGTAGTATATTGAAATAACTAGCTAAGATTCTTGAGTTCACTAATATATTGAAGCCATTTAAAAAATTTTTCTGCATATTTTAATAACTTAATATTTAATTTATTTTATTTTATTGACATTTTTAGTTCCTACCACAATCTGTTCTTTTCTGCATACTACTTTTACGAAATAACGTCGATGTTTCACATCTACCAGGCGTCCCGTGACGGCTCCATTTTTTTCTATTCAATTCAAAAACAATTCTACTTTCGTTCAGCAAAACACCAACATAATGGCGGCAATTCGATCCTCCGTCAAGACCTTTTTTTTTAAATAATAGACAAACGAATGAAGTCTCTATTCTCATGTCACTCGAGATCAAATGTTGTGCAGTTTATATAAAAAAAAACATACTATCAATAACTGTTTTAATATCTATGGATACTAGAATAGAGACCCACTTGAGTTTTGACAGCTGTTCCAAATTTAATCTCATTTCTATACCTACTAAGAACGATATGGAAATAACATTGCAGCACTGGTGTTTTCTAATTGGTTCTCAAAATGGTGGGCATTTCCTACGGTTTTTGATTACACTATGGAGGTTTTATGATATGGGTGTAGATAAAAACAATTGTGATATACTTCAACCATTAAAAACTAAATAATTAATTACGAAATAAAACTTAAGACGCTGACAAGAGCCAATGACCTTGAGTGATCCGTCACTGTTTGCACCGGTGGGAACGAGAAGCACTGTGCGGTAGTTTGTATGGGGAAAATCAAAAACGGATGAATTATATAACTAAACACACTACACGTAAAATATAAATTAGTCACTTTTTTATTATGGGCGTGATGTAATATTGTTTTTAATTATAGACCTATAAGTTCAAAAATGAAGACATAGAACTGTTTAAAAAGGATTTCAGTAGTAACTTCACGATTTTTTTCTATCGTATCGATTTCATCAAATCGTATTTTGGAAATAGTCATTTTTTATAATATAATGAATATGAACGTATATTTTTTTCGGTTTGCCTAATCAAATGGTTTTTTTTTTAAAAAGTGTTTAAGTAAAGCTGATTTAGGTGTTGTCAGCGCATTAAAAATAGCGCGACTATTCCCGGCATAAGGTGCGTCACTTGATACTGAAGTTAAAACCTATACTGCATTTCTATAGACTCGAAAAAAGATGTATTCTACATGAAAAGTATCCCGAATACTCTAAGCGAACCCATTTTATTATTGGGAAATAAAATTCAAGGTTTTAGTCAGTTTAAGCAACCTTTGAGTTCCCTCTAGTATATACAGCAGATACTCAAATCCAACTCAAAAAGTTGAATGTTGCTTCCTTCACAACGCAAAAAAGTCTTTCTCACGCTATGTTCAAAATATGATACAATAAATGTCACTTGTTCCACGCATACCAAACAATGCCACCACACTGAGTTTCTGAATGAATCGTGATCAGATCTACGGTAATTTTCCGCCCGCCTCGCTGACAGTTTTCGGTTTTCCCTTGGAAGCTTATAATTTCCCAGCGGATGTGTCACGTATGTCACCGGAAAATCTTACTACGTGTGAAAGTTTAATATCCGGCTCAGTGAGTTTTGTCGCCGAACAAACTGGTAAGGGCCAATGACAAGTATTTTGGATCGGCCATTTTTCTTTGCTCCATTTTCGTTTTACTAGAAATCTTAAAATTATTTCCAATGTGTGTATCTTGAAAACCGGTCAAGTAAGAGTCGGATTCGCGAACCGAGGGTCCCGTACTATGCCAATTTGGCATGGTCTTAACCAATCAATAATAGACTTTCTGTACATTGTATAAGAACTTTGACAGATCCGAATAAGTTGGCAGATTGTTTAAGCTGCAGCGGTAATTTTTTTGTTTGGTTTTCCATAGTTTTTTCACATTTGGCTAACGGAACACAATTGAATTGATATTTGTTGTTTAACTATGGAGTATAAACTAAAATAAGGTCAAATTTGATAGCTGAAACTTAAAAAGTTTTGGAATTACAGCTGGAACAAAATTGGTCTAAAAACAGCCAATTTTTAGGGTATCAATGTATTGGGAGCTTCTCAGGCTTAAAACTTTTTGATATTTTTATTGATTGCTACTATTTTTACTATAACAACACATATTATGTGAAAATTTCACTCTTCCACCTCTTACCGTTGCTGAGCTAGAGGCCTCTGACAGACAGACGGACGGACGGACGTTGTCCTTGCGGTACTAGGGTCTCGTTCGGATACGGAACCCTAAAAAAGGTACTTTGGCCGTGCTTTTTTCACTTAGATAATGTATGAAAACTATCAAGTAGAAGCGGTTACTTATTTTTATTAATATTACCCATTACATAAAGATTAAGTGCACATTTTATTGGGAACCTGACCCGAATTTGATGGTGTGGTGCGCATTAATGGAAAATAAAAAATAAATAAAACAATATGGTTTTTATTTTAAAATATTGAAGGTTTAAAGTTTGCCTGGGAATTAAACTTATTCTACGCCAACGAAGTCATGGGCACAGCTAGTTAATAAATATAATGAACCATTTTTAATAGAACCGCTTTGACAATGTGGTGTCATTACCCACTGAGTGTAGCATTTAAGTTTTTAATAGAATTAAAATCAAACCTGTCACTTGATTAACTCAATTAGATAAAAGGCGACGTGACTTATAACATGCAATGTAATATGACAAAACGCTTAAAAATCGATTATATAATATGTGACAACTATTCGACTGACGAACAGAACGTGCTTCTAGTAATGTAGGAACTGTCGTATATTTCCAAAGACAGGCAAATTAAATCAACAAAGCATAATATATTAGATCAATTAGACCACAAGTTATACCTCTATTAGAACATGCGTGCAGATGCTTATCATCCTGGCATGTCGTAAAAGTCGACTATGGGACGGGTCCTCTCCAACATGGTGGACTATCTGTATGGGCGATGGGCTGATCACCTGTCACCATACGGTTCTTCATACCATCTGAGGACTAATTAATCGAACGTGGCCACAAGTAGAGTTGTGGCTCTGCCCACCACATTAGGGATTTCGGGCGTGATGCTATTTCAATATTTCTCTATCAAGGCACAAGTTCGGTCGTGTATGGAGTATCACCCTATGGGATGGCTCTGCCAAGTACCAGCTGGATGCGATGGAATCTGTAGATGCAGGGCTAGGAGGTTGATTAGTGACACGCTCGTTGGAACCAAACACCAAAGTTTGGAGCATCGGTGTAAAGTTGTCAGTCTTTCGGTTTTTTACACGGTGTAGGTGTGTAATGGTGCACATTCTGTTACCGAATTACCAGACGTCGGGAGGGTTTTCATCCACATGTCATTGAATTTTCTATGAGCCGTACGAAATCCTGTATGAAATCCTTAATAAACTAGTGGCTCCGTGAGCTGAAGACCTCGCAACAAACTTAACTTTGCCGTTGGAAAACTGATATTTCTATACACCGACATAGGTTGTAGCCAGTTTACCAACACCGCAAATAAGTTTGTAATCGCAAAAACCCCCATTACTTCGTCATTTTGAAAAAATTCGAAAAACAGAATCGACAAAAATCTATCTCAAATCTATATAATAATTGAATCGGTTGAGAACTGCGGCCTGTAGACGAGAACAAATGGACAGACGCCGGACATACGAAAGCATTTTTGCCAAAGCTGAAACAGAGACGCTTCGCTCGCTTCGCTCGCTCGGTCGATAAATAAAATATTTATCGAAAAACTTATTTGACAATATTACAACTAAAGACTAAAAATACTGATGGACAAAAATAACACACGTGCCTGAACTAGGAAAGTCCTGTGTTTCAGGCGAAAAAGACTTACATATCTTAAACAATCACATGAAAATTATAACAAATAAAACAAAAAAAAACAATAAGAAAATAACAATAGGCAGTGTTATGAACTTAACATAAAACAAAATTAATTTCAAAACAATGAACAATTTCTTAGTATCTTCGTAGGAAATATTTTGAAGTGCTTCTTGGAGAATTTTCTTAGTATTGTTATAGGATAATAATTGCCTTATATGGCGTTTAATCGATTGTAAAGAAGTGGTCCAAGGTTTTGGTTCGTAACCGCTAAGGTGTGGACACTTTCTTAGCGTGTGTTTCCTGAATCATACAATCTTGGTTTCTTCAAGGTAAAAGTGAATAGGCATTTCACGGGGCCTTAAAGGATAAGTGCTTTACAGCAAAATGATATCCAATCGCCATAAAGTTTAAAGAAGAAATTTATCTTCCAATTTTATGGTTGAGCATCTGCGTAAAACCACGTACGTAAAAGCACGTAATAAAAGGCTAGCGCCCGGAAAAATATAGAAAATATTATACTACAATCCACTATTAACTATCTAGAAGGCGTGTGATCGTTTGTTGCGTGGAAGTCTTTGGGGAAACCTATGTCTGGCAGTAGACACCGACTATTAATTATTTGATGCTTATCATCGACCGTTTTAAACCCCAGTATTAAGCCCAGCCGTAAAAATATCTTTTTCATTTGTAGTCTGTAAATTGAAAAATCGAGTCCCGATATGAAACGAGTTTTGTGTGATTTTTCCCGTCCGTATCGTTTATCATCCAACACAATGGCATTATATTTTTCGATATTCGTTCGCCTATTTAGATTTTGCGAGCAAAAACCGTTGCAAGGTTACGAGTTATATACAAAAGTTTTACTTCATACTAATCGGCAAGTAAAGTGTGTAAATAGTGTAAACTTGTGTTATTTTTCGCACCTCGATCCACAGTTTCATATATTTATAGCAATATTTGATCAAGATATTTCTTATTTAAATAAGCATATAAATAAGCGGTTTCAGCAAGAAACAAACCCAATAATTGGTAGTTGACTATTCAGGTTAAGGCTAAAACTTGAGTTAATTGTATTTGAAGATATAAAATCAATATATTTTATACCAAATAGTAAATCAGTACATTGTTTGGCATTCGCGACCGATATTTGATCTAATGGATCTTTATCAAACCCAGCCTTAACAAACAGTTTGAGGGGTTCATTGGGGGAGGCTTATGTTCAGCAGTGGACGTCTTGAAATGATAATGATGATGGTGCGAATAGACAGTTTTTATTTTCTTTGTACCTAATCGATTATTCATATCTCTATTATCGATAACAATGCAGTCATAAAAGATTTTGCAGTAATTGAACGATAGGTATTCTGGAATATTTAGTTTACAGCAGAGCATTTTTTATGTGCCTGCTTTATTTAATGGGTGTCATTTAAAAATGGATAATCTTTCAATGCTCTTTCATCGAGAACTTAATTACAAAGAGAAAATTTCAGCTGAAATTGAGCTGTTAGAATCCTTGGCTCGTCGATCTCATTCGATTACAGATAGGTTAGTCATTAATTTTCGTTGCCTATCAGATAGGCCAAAGAAAATTAGGCCCGAAGGATAGGCCCTATCCTTTGTATTAGTTTTCTACCAATGATTTATCCTTTGCTATCTCAGTAAGGTATTATTGTAATCAATTTTGTTGAGATCTAATATCTTAAAATAAGTCCAGTAAAATCCTAAGGCTACCCAATTAAGTTACAATTATTTTTTCTGGCTCTTAGCTTGTTAAGACTCAGTATTAACGAAGAAAACGTTTTTTACAAATCTTTAGTCCAATTTACAGTTGAGAAAAAAAAAAAACAACTTGTCGATTTATATAATATTTATTTACCAAAAATAATAATTATACATTTTGTTTTTATAAAGAGCCCACGAATTTCTGAAAACCACTGGATTAAATTTCAAGATTTTCCTGTTTCATCACCAGAACTGTCAAATTCATTGTCACCTTTTTCTTTCACGTCTGCACCCATAGCTTCCCAATAGGATGGAGGATCGTCGCTAGGATAGTGTGGTACGCAAAGACTAGCATTGGCCTCCTGAGTCGAGATTTTGTCCATAACTTGCACAGGTATCTCTAGAAATAGGTTGATATGAGGTGCACGTAACACGACTGTAGTCCTTATTGCGTAATCTCTAGCTATAATCTTAGAGTGATTTATAGAACCACAATTAGCAGGAATAAGAATTTGGCATGAAAATGTCTTATTTTCTCCAGCTTGTATTTCCCCGTATACAATATTTACACCGTCAACGTCTTCTTCATCAGTTACTGCAAAATGTCCTCTAGGCATATATTTATCCACCACTACCAGTTTTATATTGATAGCTTTTATAACGACGTTAGTATTATTTTCAATCTCATAATCTACGTTTAACTTTTCTCCGGGTTTTGCGACGGAAGTTATTACTGTTCCTTTTATAGCTACTTTATTTTTTTTATTTGAGAACAGAGTACTCAGTTTAAGCAAGCTTTTATCGTTGAAAAATGTTAAAGGATTAGTTTCTAGTCTAGATGTCCCACCTGAAATTACAATTATTTCCTTTTTGAAACGTTTGTTAAAATTGAAAACGCCTGGTCGCTCGAATTTAATGCGTACGTAATAGTTTATGAAACACTGAACTTTGTATCTCACAGTAGATTTGCACAATGTTAACGATGGTGGCACATCTTGTGGGAGATGAAAACTAAACGGCGTTTCATACTGCCCTATGGGAAGCAGCTCTTGTTTTTCCTTTGTAAATATCACATTATCCAGATCAATATAATTTTCTGATTTATGAAATTTGTATCTTTTGTCTTTCCTTTTACTCCTTTTGTCGTGAAAAATGAGCGTGCCAAATCCTTTAAGTGACACTGTTATTTCATTGAACGCATACTCTTCATCCAAGAAGTATTTTATAGCTCCTGATACAGTATTTCCTGGAGTATATTCGTTTTTGCCATTGGCCGATGCGTATAAACGAATCTCGCAAAATATACCCATTTCAATATTGCCTGTAATATTTATTTATATCATTTTACTAATATCAGTTACACTACAAGCACGTCGCACTGCACTTGTTATTTATTATAGTTTGTTGGGCACAGTGCACTTTATCTCACTATGTAGATAACACTATCGTTACACGATCAGATTAATCGGAATTCTTGCGCAAATAATGTGATATGAGTTTTATTTATAAACATTATTCGGAGAAAGGGGCGTGTTATGTCGTTTGCCTAGAATTAATTAATGATTGTTGTTATGAGCCTTTTTGCAATTGATATTCTATTCATGGATGACCAGCGTGGATGACCTTGTTTCTGATTTGATTAGATACAAATAATGTGTATACTCTTGATGGAAAGCATCATTCAACAATTCACAAATTTCATAAATAATGTTACGGAAAAGTAGAAATGTTAAACCGATGATGATGACCTTGGATAAAAAATGGAATCCTAATCGTATTATGGATTTATCAGCAAACAAGCTTCAATGCCTATTTGACTTAAATATTGACACTCCAAAATAAGAGGCAACGTCAATAGGTAGGTAGGTAAGTCATTTATGTCCATGAAAATAACATTACATTAATTACGTGTTAAAGATAATGAATTCACAAAAAGATCGTCTGTCGAGAAATAATCGAAATATGTCTTAAAATTCAATTTCAAAATGTCAGAAATAAACTCCTCTGCTGCACTGGGAGTGAAGAAATAGCATAGAATGCGTGCAGATGCTTATCATCCTGGCATGTTGTAAAAGTCGACTAAGGGACGGGTCCTCTCCAACATGGTGGACTATCTGTATGGGCGATGGGCTGATCACCCGTCACCATACGGTTCATCATACCATCTTAGGACTAATTATCGAACGTGGCCACAAGTAGTGTTGTGGCTCTGCCCACCCCATTAGGGATTTCGGGCGTGATAAAATGTATGTATGTAGAAATAAAATCGATAACAAAATAGCCATAGCTCATGACTCATGCGCACCGCTAATATTTATTGCATTTTAATCGCTTATGTACCTATAAGCCAGAGTAACTATAAAGTAAGTTCAGTAGAACAGGGCGTCTATTCGGCCACGTCTAAGTGATACTGTAGCGACCCGCGAGCTAGACACGCATCTCTCTCTTACGCATTACGCGTCGTGCGGAAGAGTGGGATGAGAAATATCGCTCACGAGTCGCTACAACATCACTTAGCGTTCCCGAATTGAGGCACTGATGTGGTTGCGTTATTTGGACAGAAACATGCTTGTTCTGTACGGTTCTTTCCACGTTACAGCGGTCTTCATATGTTACAAAAGGTATGCCGGTAATGTAACTCGGCTCCATATCACGGGGAATCCTATCTCTTAAGCCTTATTTCCAAGGGCGTAGCGAGGTGAAGGCAGGGAGGGCAGCCCCCCTAGGAGATGCATTTGTTCACTGATGTATATAATAACCTGTCCCATTGCTCGTGCATCATGTACCTAGGTATATTCTTGGATGTTCCTTCCTTGTTTATTCCTCTGATACTAAAATATACATAAATATATAATCATGTATAACTTCGTCCGCGTGGAATTTGGTTATAGTTATTCCCTCGGGCACTTTAAAAAATTCCGGGATAAAAAGTATTCTTTGTGTTAATCCAGGGTATAAGCTATCTCCGTTCCAAATTGCACTTAAATCTGTTGAGCCGTTTAGCGTGGATAACTAACGTACTAAACTAGCTCACACACATACACAAACTTTGGCATTGGTAATATTACTAAGTGTGATTTTTTTATATTAAAAAAAAGGCAGGTTTGTTGACCAACCTGTAATAAATGTTTAATTATACTTAAAAGAAAAAGTGATACGATAATTGAACGGATACTTTCAACCAAATCATCTGGAGACAAATAATAAAATAGAAGAAGCAAAAATGCACACGTCGTAATTTTTTAAGATAGCTGATGCATTATTTTGACGTTGATATCTTATTTATGCCTCGGTCACGTTGCGTTATGTGACATGAATTTTTCACGTGACTTGGTGCATGATTATTATTATTTTACCGTCGATCATCATCCATCTGGTCACGAATTATCTCAGACGAAACAGTGCTTTGTACATGGATGACCGTAGTTTTTTAATTTTTCACCTGAATAACAAACATTTTTATCTACACCCATATCATAAAACCTCCATTGGTTAATCAAAAACCGTAGGAAATGACTACCATTTTGACAACCAATTAGGAAAAACCAGTGCTGCGATAAAGAAATAACATGACTTCTTTATCGTTTTTAGTAAAGAAATGAGATTAAATTTGGAACAGCTGTCAAAACTCAAGTGGGTCTCTATTCTAGTATCCATAGATAATAAAACAGTTATTGGTACGAAACGTCAATTCAGTATGTTTTTTTAATATAAACTGCATAATATTTGATCTCGAGTGACGTGAGAATAGAGACTTCATCTATGATTCTTCTTTGTCTATGATTTAAAAAAAAAATATATTAAATCCGTCATTATGTTGACGTTTTGCTGAACGAAAGTAGAATTTTGTTGAATTGAATAGAAAAAGTCGTTTGTAATTTACATTTTAGTTGAAAATATGAATAGTAAGTAGTCTTCTCGGAGTGTGTGTGATGTGAAAATGCGCCGGATATCGGAAATATGCAGCCACGATTGCAACAAATAACTTGTTGCCAAAAAATATTGTTTCTGAACCCATAATGGAGGATTTATAATATGTGTGTAGATAAAGTTATGTATGCAACTCTGCATAATTTGGCCTTAAAACACACGTGCGATCTTATTATGAAACTCGCCTACGGCTCGTTTCATGAAAACCGCACTAGTGTTTTAAGGCCTATCATTATGCAACCGTTGCATAAACTACTATAAATTATCTGGGAAGTACTGTTTTGTTGATTGTCATTTATTGTACTTGTTGAAGTAATAAAAGTTCGTAAGTTACCATACCTGAGTACAGAGTCCTACCATGAGTTTGCGCCAACCATTCTCTCGATAGCGAGAATGGAATCTATCGGAAAGCGAGCCGATCGATAGTTTACGCTTTTGCGCAACCCCTTCGTGGGCAACTCGGCCCGCACACCACTCAGCCCGCGGGCTCAGATGACCACTACTGTTTATGTTAGGCGCGACTCGTGGTGTCGACTAAGCCCGTGGGCTGAGTAGACCCTTTGCAAATTAATGGGCCGAGTTGCCCCCGACAAAATAAAAGGAGTCAACTGAACCCGCGGGCTGAGTGGTGTGTGGGCCGAGTTGCCCACGAAGGGTGCGCAACTCATGGTAATGGTACAGAGAGTATCAAAGGGACGAAGCGTAGGCAGACCAATCCACAAGGAGGACCGACATGTTGGTAAATTCTCTAACAAACCACGTCGCTCATTTCGTCTCTCATTTTCTTCCGACCAACCATGGCCGTTTGCGTCGAAATACGGCTAAAGTTGAAGACACGCATGAACATGTAGTTTATAAGCACTGCCGGGTCAAGTTTGGCACGCCGGTGAGTTCATGAACGAAGTGTAGTTTAAGAGAATTACAGAAATGTGATTCTCTAACGTGCGCAGCGGCTGATCAGCCATGAGGGACATATTCAAATTTAGACCTTATGATACATGCTTACAGTCTTAATTAATAGTTTCGTTTATCCGCTGATGAGCCGCTGCGCACATTAGAGAATCACACCACAGGACTGCAGCTCAATTACGTGACACAATTGGTGTCGGTTTGGCTCGAAATGCAAACCAATTCAGTCATCACTCGATGTAAATAAGAGTAAGTACAATTGGTTTACTTTTCGCGAAAGCGATACCAATTGTAGTAACGTAATTGAGCGGCTGGTCGTTGTGGTGACCTATGGTATAGTGAGCATCTTCCAGCTGAATGATGATGGTAATGAAGTGATCAAAAACTAAATGGTACTTATATTTTCCTAAATAACTTCACCTAGGGTTTACATCATAAATACAAATAAAACAGTACCTGACTTATAGACAACGCACAACCTAAATGGGTGGTCCTAGAGGTTTGAAGGAGGGATTTTTTGAAATAAAGTTTGTATGGGAAATACCGCGGGCGAAGAGACTCGTTTGTGTACTAGTATTTTGCCTCCATCTTGAGCTAAAAGCATTTAAGATCTAATGCCTTCGCGAGTGTAATAGACCTTACATTGTATTCTAAGTATAGGCACCTTTCGTTATAGGACAGCACTCGGTAATTATGCATGATTCATATGATGCAAATTGCAAACACATTTGGATGGTCAAGGAAATTATATGTACAGATTACTATTTTGACCTCCATTATGCCTAATGGAGATGTCACCTACGCATTTAGAGCCTTAGAAATACTTATATTGTAAGGAATTGCCTAACACGATTTTCGCGATGCTCACTTTTTTTGGTGCCAAAACGCAAGTTTGGCACATTGCACACTCAGTAAATATTGCTGACATCAGAGTTCTTATTAAATTGATGAAAGGTCTATAATTGCTTGATTCATTCGTTTTGTTTTTGTGGCTCGTCACTCCTAGCGAACAATAATTAATGAAACAGGCAAAATGAGACTCAAAGAAGGCGGTCATAGAGTGTGGCATAAGCAGATATAGATCTGCGTAGTTTAGGAACATGAAAAATAGATGCCGTTACCCAACCGAACTAAGGTTTTGTTCAACGTACTCATAGTATAAAGAGGGGGAAGTAAGTTATCTTCATACAAACGAACCGCGCGCGGCTTGTATGTGTGCGTCAAAGTATATATGCGTCGCCGCACGCACACTTAAACAAATCTCGACCCGCCTAGTAAGGGGAAACGGGTCAAGATTTTGTTTAAGTGTGCGTGCGGCGATGCACAGATACTTTTGCGCACACATACAAGCCGCGCGCGGTGCGTTTGTATGAAGATAACCTACTTCCCTTCTCTTTATACTATGACGTACTTGTATTGACAGCCATCTTTCTTATGAGATGGTTGTTTATGAGCTTAGCGAATTTAGAAGATCTGTGAAATTACGTTCTTGAAATTCTAATTGCGTTAGTTTAAAGGCTATTGTTGCTTGAATCAGCTGACTTATAAGAGTGGTAGACATGTCTCACATCTGATTGGTTGACGCTTACGCTGTAAACGTCAGTATAAATTGCGTTGGTTGATTGGTTGTAAGAGACAAGACAATTTCAATTACGTCACTTTTTAAAAATTGTTTTACGGCTCTGGAACCCGAGTGCTTTTGAGACAGCGTGACTTTTTAAATTTACGAAAGGAATTTATTTACTAAAAAATAAGTACTGCCATCCTAAGGTGTAATAAATTTCGTTGCGTTGTAATAAAATCTTAATTTCATTCGTTTATGTGTCATATCACAATGAAAATAAAGTCGCATTTTCTGTAGCAAAGGTTACAGAGATACCGAGAAAAAATATCGTCATATTTTTATTTGCCATTATTCGGGCGAGACGAGGAACTTAATTGAGTACCGCTTTAATTTCGTAAAGTAACTGTCAGAATTTGACACTGCGAGAATTGTGACTTTAATACCTAATTAAACGATGCTACTTAAGATAAAATAGGGGAGAATAAACAGTCAAAACAGCTTAATAAAACGCAAAATAATTGAATAAATCCCAAGACTGTGTTTCCTTTGAACGCGAAACATACGATTATAATCTGAACTATAATTATGTCCCCGGCACGTTCGGGTACCCCACGTACGCAACTAAGTATCAATTTAGGGGTAAGGAGGAAAACAGTGTACGTAACATGACAATGTGTTTATGATGAGTTCTGTAATTTGGAGGTTATTTTTCTGACTAGCCTGGACCGTCTGCACGACGTCACGCTAAAATCTTGTGTAGTAAATTGCAATAAAAAAAAATTTAAAGCTGTTTTGGAACTTATTAAGTTATAGTTGTGAATATTTTATTAAAATCCCTTTAGTGGATCTTAAGAGATACTTTTTAACAGACCTCAAAAAGGAGGTTTCAACTCATCTCAAATTTGATGTGTGATTTCGTGAAAAGGGACGGAAGTGTGTAACAGGAAGCTGGGGAAGCGCGCGCTATTTAATTTTACCGCGCGGTGGTAGAATTGGCCGTCAGATGGTACCAAGACATTATCCGAGAGGTTGGTACTGTCAGCTGTTGGTAGTGTGTGCGTGTGTGTGATGAGAAAGAGAGAAGGAGAATGCATCAGCTGTGCGCTTAACCTACAGTATTGTGTATAAAGTATACTGTTATACATACATACATACATATTATCACGCCCGATATCCCTAATGGGGTGGACAGAGCCACAAGACTACTTGTGGCCACGTTCGATTTATTAGTCCTAAGATGGCATGATGAACCGTATGGTGACAGGTGATCAGCCCATCGCCCATACAGATAGTCCACCATGTTGGAGAGGACCCGTTCCTTAGTCGACTTTTACGACATGCCAGGATGATAAGCATCTGCACGCATTCTATGCTATTTCTTCACTCCCAGTGCAGCAGAGGAGGACTACTGTACTGTATACTGTTATATACACATTTTTTTATATATGTGTAAACTATATTAATACAAGGTGAGATATCAGATGTTACACATCATATGCGACTGCAATGCTCGTTCGTTTCATTTACAATTATTTTTCAAATATGCCGTTTCTACTGATTTATTATACAATGTGTGCATACTGAAAAAATGGGAGGGCTAGAAATAAACAAAATTAAATGATTGCTAATATCAACCAAGCGACTTATTTCGGACAGAGCTTGCAAAGCTGTTTGCTAACATCGAACAAGTCAAAGCAATCACATGTCTATAATTTACAAAGGTGTCATTTATTTTCAAATAAGTCTCGGTTGTATGTAGCCGTAAAATTTTAGACAAGCCAAATTGGTACTTTGTTGGTGCTTCGTGTTTTCCGTGCATATGTTTTTCCACAGTGTTTTTCTTTACGGGCTTTTGAGTAATGTCACTTACTGTACATAAAAATAACTTTAGTCTGAAAAATAATGCCGGGATCCCGCGGTATTAGACCCAGAGTATTTGTTTATTATCTATTTTTTATTACACATATAGGTACGAGTAGGTGTAAAACAGTGTATTTTACAAATAAATAGATGTAAGTATTTACTATAATATTAGTTTCAACATTTAAGCTTTAACCATCTTGCCTTTGCCGTCCTATAAACCGGTCTGGAAAATGAAGTTAAAATATGCCGTTTAATACGTGATAAAGAAACCGGACAAGTGCGAGTTAAACTCGCGTGGAGAGGGTTCGGTTCCGTACATGATTATCTGAAATTTACTAGGTTACTTTAAATACCATGGACTTCTTATAGGGTTTCCTGTAATCTATAGGTAAAGATCTATTTTCTGTATTTTTTTCAAAATTTTAGCCCCAGTAGTTTCGGAAATAAGGGGGGGAATGGTCATTTTTCGTCTATTTTCCTGAATAACTTCTAAACTATTTTACTTAAAATTCATAACAAAATATATTTGAGATCCTCACAATAAGCCCTTTTATTTGATATGTCACACAATATAGGTGGCAAATCTTTTTTTTTTAATTTTCTAATTTACCCCCAAAAAGTGACCCTTATGTTTAAAATTCATATATTTATGTCACGCGTCCATGTTGCGGTCACCAACTTACATATGTATACCAAATTTCAACTCAATCGGTCCAGTAGTTTCGGAGCAAATTGGCTGTGACAGACGGACAGACAGACAGACAGACAGACAGACAGACACACGAGTGATCCTATAAGGGTTTCGTTTTTTCCTTTTGAGGTACGGAACCCTAAAAATAAGAAATACAGCGTCGGAGTGAAGTTGCTTACGTTATTTTTTTCTGATGTAACAAAACATGATGAATTTTGCATTAAAAAAATGAAATCCATAATCTTAAATAGGATGAAGTTTTCAGTACTTATTACAAGTAGGTAAGATTAGAATTAGTCCTCGATTATAGTGTTCCAGTCTATTTATTGCAAAGCTATAAGTAATTCCGACATTGTCTAAACTATGTATTGGAACTGGTCGATTTGTATATCGCTGTTTTTTATAATATAATAACAATAATAAGAATTGTAAACATTAAAATTATAAGAAAATAAAAGGTTTAGAAATATATATTTTTATGACTTTGTCGATTGTTATAGGCCCTGGAGCATTGTTGATATAATTTCGATAAGATTATCTAATATATATAAAAAGTATAAATTCGTAATACATTATGTTCGTATCACGAACATCGTTCGTCTATGTCTATGTCTATGTCACAAACATGTTTTGTGCTATTAATTTCTTTACCTACTGGAATACTGGTTAGAATATCATAACCATAGACGTGTAAGATAATAATGTACCATTATTACCTACGGAAGTTATCCAAGAACTCAAGCGAAGGCCAATGATGTTTTTCCCCGTATTATATAGAAGAAAAAACTTTATGGTTTTACTAATAGAGTTTTGAATGTTAAGTTGTATCTTTAAATGCAGAGGTTGAGGTTGTATAGCCAACTCTTTAACCTTATGCTAAAAAACTTGTATTCATTTTCAAGGGCACATATTTATTAATAGTCTACGAGGTCCATGAGTCCATGGCTTCATGTTGACAGATGTTGGAAAATAAAACGTAGGTACTATTACTCATTTTTTAAACGACGGATTACGTGTTTTTAATATTTCAGACAGAAGAGTTGGCTTATTTTATTTCTGCTTATTTTTATCAGGCAATTGTTCTATTAATATACCAATATAATATATGAAAAAAATATTTGCTTAGATACAGCTAACTCGTTATGTGTGCGTGTGAAGCAGCATTCAAATATATGATCGCATATTTTAATATATTATTTATGATTTTGCCGTATAAACGTAATTGCATTTTAAAATGGTTTCGCTGACGCTCGATGGTTTCAATTGAAGGTCATTGATGACTGCGTCCACTGCATCGTCATACTATCATTAACACAGATATATATAATCAGTTGATTGTTGATCTAGTTCTTAAGTAATTGGTGATTTGACCTACAAATTCACGTGTTTTGAGGGGCTAAAGGCCTGGGCAAACCAAACGCGGTTGCGGCGCGAACGCGGGCCCGCGCCGTTGTCGAACGGCGTGGGCGGATGCCACACGCCACACCAAAGTAGCACGGGACCGCGGCGGTCCCGCGCCGCCGCGGTGTGGCATGGTAAATACGCCCGCGCCGTTCGACAATGGCGCGGGCCCGCGTTCGCGCCGCAACCGCGTTTGGTTTGCCCGGGCCTTAAAACGAAGTAGCTCCAAGCATAGGGGACCATTCGAGCGTAGCGACTCTGACACAGGGATATCGATCACCACCATAGGTATTATTAACATTAGTAGTGCGTACACCGCGGCAGTGTTACTACGTCACTGACACTGGAGCTGCGATGTTCAAAAGTCCACTTTGAAGGTGGAATTCGGAGAAAAGCGACACTCGCAACAGTGCGATAGTACAAGGTTCCAGTGGCGCAGCCAGTCTTCAAACCGATTCCTGACGGCTTTACCAAGTTATAAAGCTACAGCTAGCTGACAGTGAAGTCAATGTAACTCTTAAAGTAAGACTCGCACTTGTACGGTATTATTTCCAGCTTCCCTTTAGAAATATCCGACGCTCCGCCACTGCAAGGTTCTACATAAATACACGCTGTTTGTCGTATGTTTATATAAAACCTTGTACTATAATGTTGCGGTGACATTAGCCTTTTGAACGCTACAGTCGGCTATATACAAAAGCAGATGCTCCTACCACTGACGCCACGATATGCCGTTTCCATACATTAGCGTCGTTTATTGCCGTCGTTGGCATCGTGGCACTGGGATAGATTATTCAAGCGCTTTGACTGGACTAGTGAGGAACTGAGGACTGGGCCGCACTTGGTCCATCTTCCATACAAAAACTGTCTTGCCTTTCAGTAGTATGTGTGTCTTAAACTTAAAGATTCCTAATTGTAACAGCAGAATTACCAAGCAGTTTTATATAGTACATGGCTCCTTCAGTATGTCTCGTTTAACGACTTCCATTATTAAATGGAAAAAATCAGCGTAATCGGGTTTTTTCAAACAAGTTGCGTTTCTGAGTAGATTGTTGGATCTGCAAGGTGATGACTCAACATTGTGATCGCGTGCCTAGTTGCAATGAAACAAAGGATACTTCTATTCGTTTTAAATAAACCAAAGAAGGCGGCAGTAAATTGTGCATCTAGGGCCGTAAGAAGGGGATAACTAACGAGTGTCTGTTAGAAGCCCGACGCCGACGGCGGAGGGCTTTTAATGACTCGAGCTTGTTATCCCCGTACTGCCCGTGATACACACTGTGTTTTGCATTACATTTGCGAGGAAATGGAATAAAAATTAGAGAAAAAAAATATTCCCGTTGTACACCGTGAATTTACCATCAGCGGCCCCGGCCCTAACATGCATGCCAGAAAGATAAATTAGAACTGTATGTCGCGTCGGTTGCGCGTTACTTGTATAAGAAAACGATCATCGCCGGAGACGGTGCGCGCCCCCGCCACCTGGTGCACGCCCCATCGTCAGCGCGAGTTATAAACCATACAAAATACATAACTCCCGTGGGAGATATGGATTTTGTATGGTTTATAACTCCCGCTGACGACGGGGCGTATAGAGCAGCTAAATCGGCTATAGCTGCTCTATACGCCTGCGTATAATAACACCCTTTTCGAGCAAGTGTGATGAAAAAGATTTTTCGCTCCCTGCAAACTCGGTCACAAATCATCGAAGCGGGTCGGAATGTGATATAACTACCATTTTATTCATTTGGCATTTTAACACGTTTAATCAAGGCATGCAAATATAAGTTGCACAATTGCATACCTATAAAGTTATTGTATGTGATTGTACATTTAGGAATAGTTGCGGTATGAAAAGGTTCAAGGTTCATCCCTTTTCGATCTAATGGTAGATTAATAACTTGAATTTTATAAGAGCTTGTTAAAACCTACATTTAATAAAGATATTTTGACTTTGACTTTGAATATCAAGGGAATAAAATTGAAAAGTGACGGTCTTTTTCACACCGCGACTATATCTACACATGCCGGATCTATTTGTTTTAGTAATAAATCCTATTGGATTATCTATAGTTAAATGACGTCTTTCCGTTACCTGAGAAACAAAAGGTGCCGGGTTCTTTGTCTTATTAATGACCAATTAATCGATAGTAAAATCGATTTAAATAATTTTAATCGCTTTTCATTATAACTTTGTCGCAGCTCTACCATTTTTATAAGGAACATATTACAAGCGAAATTGTATCTTTTGTCGACGGCATACGGTCAGTTATACCTTCGTTTACAAGTAAACCTTTCATTATATTCCTATTGAGACTAATCGGTCTAGCAATGATTTACCTTTTGCGATCGAATCTGTTTAAATGAGGCATAATGGCCATTTTAATTATAGGGTTTAAAGTACTGCACATTGTTCCGTAAAGACGTTAGTTGGTTTAACATGCACTTTGTGTATGACTCAAGACACTGACAATATTTCTTGAGTAGGTGCTCATAAAAATGAATATTAATTTGAGTCGTATCTAACGACAACTTTAACACAATGCGTAATTTTGTTCAGAAACCGTTAGCTCTTTTAAACACATGTCATACATTCATTTTAATGTTTTTAAAAATCTGGGTATATTATATTATTATACATTAATCAAACAAAACCCGACCCGTGAGGTAAAATGTAATGATTTTTTTAATTTTATTTCTATTTTTGCTTTGACCCCACTCTCAAGAGCGCGAAGCCCCCGCGTAGCGTCTTTAGCATGGTGGATGCTTTCCACTATATTTCATTACTTTTTTGTCGTTTATTTAAAAATGTTGTATGCGTATGGATAATTTTGTATGCAACTGTGCATAAGCGCGGCATTCTATTATGAAACTCACTTGCAGTTCGTTTCATAAACACTCATTCATGAATAACCCTTATATGCAACAGTTGTATTAATAACTATTAAGTATGCATAAACATATGCTGGTTTTTATATCACCATTGCTTGGTGCAGTCCTTTAAATGTGCACACATAGATAATCTATAATCAGCCGAAGTGAGCAGGGAAGTGGGCATGGATGTGGGCAGTGCGAGTATGTAAATGGGTCACTTCTCCTGCTCCTGCCGCTTCTACTCGCGTTGCCCATGCAGCCGAAGTGAGCAGGGATTTGGGCACGGAAGTGTGCAGTGCAAATATGTAAATGAGTCACTACTCCTGCTCCTGCCGCTACTACTTGCGTTACCCATGCAACCGTAGTGAGCAGGGAAGTGGGCATGGAAGTGTGCAGTGCGAGTATGTAAATGGGTCACTATTCCTGCTCCTGCCGCTGCTACTTACGTTGTCCATGCAGCCGAAGTGAGTAGGGAAGTGGGCATGGAAGTGGCCAGTGCGAGTGTGTAAATGGGTCACTTCTCCTGCTCCTGCCGCTGCTACTCGCGTTGCCTGGCGCGCAGTGAGTCAGGAAACAGCATGTAAACACCCACTGCCATCGAAAGCAGTATGCGGGAATTATTTCTGGCAGCGCGAGCAGCAGCGGCAGTGGCTGCATGTAAATGAGGCATCAGAGGTACAAGCTGGGATTTGAATAGCAACCTCAAGTGCACGACTACTAAGCTACTGCATCGATAACTTAATCAAACTTCATTAATCGCAATCATGATGTGACTCACTTATTCTTACATTTGACATAATTTCTTAATAGGATCACACATTAAGCAACTTACCTGTGAGACCGCAAAATTGTATCTAGAAAGTTGTTCAGCCTTGACATATTGCCCGTGTCAATGTTAAACCGTAGGAAAGCCACAAAAATGTGCCAATGGGAATCCCTGCGTCCGATATTACCAACAGAAGTTGCAATATTAGAAATAAAAACTGGCAGCACTGACTATAGAATCCATACATTTTGTCGGCTGTGTTGCCGGTTGGTAATACGTTATCACTTGCAGTTTTATAATGTATACCTGAAGCTGGTTTTTGAAGTTATGCCCAGGTGAACTGTACCGGGCATGATCACAAACTCGTATAATTAGGGCAATAATTATACGTTTTGCTCGCGACTTCGTCCGCATGGAGGTCGTATATCGGAAGCAGTGCCATCTATCGAGCAGTAGCATTTTCCATATTTTCTGAATTTATAAAGATTACTGAAAATGATTCCAGGTTATCGGGACAAAATGTATTCTATGTGCAACTCCATATACCTATCAGGCTATTTTTGTGCTATTTTGTATGGAAGTCTGTTAAGCCATTTGGCCGTGAAAACGGAACAAACAAACACTTTCGCATTTGATAGCAATAATTATATTAGTTACTGCTATCCATTTTTCAGGCACAAAGTACCATAATGTTACTTCACGTCCCAGAGGTCTTACCAAGGTAATGAGGATTATCTATCGCCATCTTATCCCTCAGTAAGTTTCTTTCATACTATTATCGAAGAAAGAGATGCACTGAGAGATGGGGATAACTTATTATCATTTCAACCTTGCTAGAGCCGCAACAATATCATCGTTTCAGTCGAAAGACGTCCACTGCTGGACACAGGCCTCCCCCAATGATCGCCACAACGACCGATTCTGTGCTGCTCGCATCCAGCGGAGTCCCGCAATCTTCACCAGGGCTATTACCATGAGTTTATGCAAACCGTTCTCGTTATCGAAAACTATCGCTCAGTCCTTTTTACATGTATCGGCAACAACGGTCCCTTTTTCTTATAGTGGTAGAGCCAAACAGTAATCCTCACTAGATGATTACTATTCGAATGGGCCGGCTCGAGCAAGGTAGTACACACTCTCACAGAATATCGGCGTAAAGTAGTAGCTTGCTATTGCATTTCGTACGGTGAGTGACGAGATCTGGAGGCCTGTTCCCTCATCCCCATCCCATCCCCATTCCCCATCCTCCCTAGACTGGCAACGCATTGGCAGCATCTCTGGTGTTGCAGATGTCCATGGGCGGCGGTGATCACTTTCCATCAGGTGAGCCGTCAGCTCGTTTGTCAGTCAATTGACATACAAAAAAACCGTTCTCGTTATCGAAAACTATCGCTCGGTCCCTTTTACTTGTATCGGCAACAATGTATTTCCGATAGTTTTCGATACCGAGAACGGTAAACTCATGGTGAGGGCAAAGCGCCTCTATTCGGGAACGCTAAGTGATTCTGTAGCGACTCGTAAGCGAGATTTCTCATCCCACTCTTCCGCACGAAGCGTAATGCGTAAGAGCGAGGTGAGAAATCTCGCTTGCGAATCGCTACAGAATCACTTAGCGTTCCCGAATATAGGCGCAGGTCGTCAGTCCACCGTGTAGGTGACTCAAAAAATTATACAATAAAATTTACATAATACTAAATATATACGATCTTTTTGCGGTATGTGCAAAAATAAGCTAATAGCTTGGTAGCAAGGTCTATTCATACGATGACACAGGAAACTTGCTGACATTAAATAAGTGACCGCTTTGTCATTAGTTCACGTTTGGTTTATTTTGATTAGATTCCGGATGTCTATAATTATGTAACCAGCAATTACATTCTAAGTGAATATAATACCTATGTAGTAATTTCAAGTCTAAAATACAGGTTACACTTGTACCCTAGACAAAATGTAACTGCGCTAACCCTAAGATTATTCTGTAATAAGTACATAAGTGAATCCTTTTTCTATTTCATAATGAATCTATTATGATTGTTAAACTAAACCCTAGAACAGTGTTATTCAATCGTCTTGAGTAGGCGTTTGCGACCCCTCTGGGGGTTGCGACATATTGGTTGTAATAGTATGGAGGATTATTAGGTACTTCAATGTTTTTAAAATTGGGCCGTAGGTAAATTTAAATTCTCAAACCTATTGGGGCCTATTCGAACGTGTTTTTACAAAATTTAGAGGTCGCTAAATTTGGAATAAGAAACGTCAGACTCGAATTTGACAGCTACAAAATCGAGTATGACGTTTCTTATTTTAAGTAAAGGCAATTTTAAATTTAGCGGACACCGTTTCGAATTGGACCCATTAGCTCACTAACATACAGAAAATTAAATATAAAATAAATTGAAAAATTAAAAAAATTAAACAAGGAATGGACTAGAAAAATTACTACATGGGCTGACCCACCCGGAAAAAGAAAACGAGGGCGCCTTGGGAAAGGTGGGAAGATGAACTTATAAAATTTGCAAGTAAGGACTGGATGAGAACAGCCCAAAAGAAGAAAAAGTGGAGAGAGATAGAGGAGGCTTATACTCGTCGAGAGGACTTTAATAATCAGAGAGAAGGAATAGCAAAATTTTATCCAAATTCATCCAGCCGTTGAAGCCTGAAAGAGTAACAAACATCATACATTGAAATGTCTAAATTGAGTTAAGAGGACTATGAACAAACGGCAAAAATCACCCTTTTCATACAAAGGCGATAACGATTTGCACCCCTTAAATGTTAACCGATTTTGACCAATTTTTGATAGGTTGTCAGTCAAAACAAATCTAGGTCTACACGTTTTTTGAATATTGATTAAAGATCAACAGGGTATTGTCAAAATTGAAACAACTGCGCACGAGTTAAACCAGGAACTTTATTTCTCGGTTACAAAACACACTACACGTTGTTAGACAATAATATCAGGGCTAGGTATCATCGATATTCTATGATTTTACTTATATATTTCTCATAGGTTTACAAAATAAGCAAGCAAGCACGCACACGTCTAGCTCGGTCGGCCAACAACAGAAACTCTCTCGCTAGAGGGCGCGCGCGGACGCGAAGGGAACCGAGGCGTTTAGTTGCCGCGTTTTGCTTTGACATTTGATTTTAGATTATCGCGCGTTATTCTAAATACCGGTTGGGCAAACGGTGACAGCGCGAGGGACGACTGTTTGAAGGATTTGCGATATACTCCCCCTCTAGTTCAGGTGTACGCCCTCGTTCCTGGACTAGCTCTGGAATGTCTGAATTCTGCTTAGGGCGTCCACGTCGTCGCTTAGGAATAACGGGAGTCGGCAGAGTTACACTCTCTGTGCTACCTTCAATAAACGGTGTTAAGTCTTGAGCATGATATTTACCCAGAGTTTCATCGGGTTTTCCGATGGGAGCTACGATGAAAGTAGTTGGACTAATCTTCTCCGTAATGACATATGGACCATCTCGTTTGGGCACGAATTTGGCACTTAATGATTTTCTGGCATTGCTCAGAACATGTGACTTAATTAAGACCTTATGTCCAACATCATAAACCGGACCAGGCCGACGAGTCTTGTCACCCGTCACCTTAGCTTTATCTTGCTGCGTTTCTACACGTTCTCGAACTGCTGACAAGGAAGCTATGAATGAGCGAAGATATGGTGTAATTTGGGGAAGGAAATTTTCCTTGTCTAGTATGGTTCTTAAATCATAATGAACAGCGACAGGGGATCTCATATCCCTAGCGAACATAAGATAAGCAGGCGTTGCACCTGTGGTTCGGCAAATAGCGCTGTTCATAGCAAACCGAATTACAGCCAGCTTCTTGGCCCAAGTAGTATGCTCGTTTTCAACCAGCAGGGCAAGCTGGGTCTTCAAATCCCGATTTTTACGCTCCGCAGGATTTGCTTGAGGGTGATAAAGTGGCACGAGGCTCTGCTTTATCCCTAGTATAAACATGCATTGCTGCATGACTGCGCCAACAAATTGTACGCCATTGTCTGACACTACTCTGCGTGGAAATCCATACCTCAGGAAGTACTCTTCAATGAGAGTTTTAGCACAGGCTTCAGCGGTCGCCTCCTGGAGGGCGTAAAGTTCAACCCAGCGGGTGGCGGTGTCCTCAACTAGGAGAATCCAGCGTTCACCGTTTTCACCTTCAGGTAATGGACCGAATAAGTCGATAGCCAGTACTTCATTGCGCTGATTAAGCACAGGCGTTTGAAGCAAACCAGGTGGTTTGTCATTGGCAGCTTTATAGCGTTGACATTCTATGCAGGATTTAACGTAGTCAGTGATGACTCTTCTCATCCCGGGAAAATAATAAAGTTGAGCGATCTTGAAGTAAGTACGATCGATGCCAGGATGGCCTGCCATTGGCGAGTTGTGACATTCCTTCAGGATCTCTGCCCTGAGACTAATGGGTATCACCAGTTGGGGAATCTCCGTATCAGCATCCGGATTGTACCGGTAAAGTACTCCCTGGTCCATCAGGTAACCGCGTTCCACCCATCGTCTAGTTGCCACTTCATCAGTACCTTCAATCTCTTTTATAATCTTCTCAACCTCCGGGTCAGCAAGCTGTTCTCGTCGCAGCTCTGCAGGATCCTTAGTAGGTAAGTCTACAATCACTGAACATATACCGCAGCTTTCACGAGAGTCTTCGGAGCAAGTCGGCCTACTGAGTGTATCAGCCACTACGTTGGCTTTCCCTGGAGTATACTGGAATTTAATGTCGAATGACTGAAGTTTCAGGGCCCACCTAACCAGACGGCCGGTAGGTGACTTCAGCGTCAACAGCCAACGTAGGGGTTGATGGTCGCTACCTATAATCACCGGGTGTCCATCTAAATAGCATCTGAATCGCTCCACGGCCCATACTACGGCGAGCGCCTCCCTTTCCGTCGTGGAGTAATTCCGTTCAGCAGAATTTAAAAGCCGACTGGCATATTCTATGGGTTGCTCATCCTTACCCTCCCCCTGCAGGAGAACGGCCCCGAGAGCGTAACCACTGGCATCGGTTCGCAGTACGAAGGGTCGTGTGAAGTCAGCCTGAACTAGAATGGGAGCGGTGGTTAGACGCTGCTTCAGCTCAGTAAAAGCGGTTGTCTGAGCTGGACCCCAAGTCCAAGTCTGGTTCTTCCTTGTGAGCTGGGTGAGGGGCTCGGCCACCTGAGAAAAATTGGGGATAAATTTCCTAAACCAAGAACAGGTTTGTAGAAATGTCCGTAAGTGCTTCAGGTTGTTCGGCTCCTTCATTTCTAACACAGCCTGAACTTTGGCTGGATCTGGAGAGACGCCTTGCTGAGTAATTACGTGTCCTAAGTACTTCACACTCTCTCGAGCAAAAACACATTTGTCTCTGTTCACACGAAGATTGAATTCGCGGAGTCGACTGAAAACAGCCTGAAGATCTTGCAGGTGTTGTTCGAAACCGTCGGAGATAATCAGAAGGTCATCTAGATATGCGAGGAGAGTCACATTGGCCAGGGATGAGCAAGTTCGCAAACGGTCAATGAGCCGCTGGAAAGTCGACGGGGCGTTCTTGAGGCCGAACGGCATCCGCTTAAAGCGGTAAGTACCGAACGGACTGATAAACGCCGTCTTGTCCCTGTCTTGCTCAGCTACACCCACTTGCCAATAGCCAGACCTTAAGTCCAAGGTGCTCATGTAGCAGTTCCTCTTTGTACATTGGAGCAGCTCGTCTATTAATGGCATGGGATAATGATCCGTCTTGGTCACGGCGTTAAGACGCCGATAGTCCACACAAAAACGGATGCTGCCATTCGGTTTCGGTACTAGGAGTGCTGGAGAACACCAAGCAGACTCGCACTCTTCTATGATATCATCTTTCAACATCTTGTCGATTTCCTGACGCATCTGTTCTTTCTTCGCGGGTGTCATGCGGTACGGGGGTACAGATATGGGTAGATGCTCACCGGTATCTATGTGGTGCTCAGCATAGGGTGTTGGGGCTCCCCCTGGCTGGAAAATGTCCACGTTGTCAACTAAGATCTGTGCTAGAAGATCTCGATCCGGTGACTGCAGCTTCGATCCCTCGTCCTCCCTGAGAACCTGGGCAGAGGAGCAGGATAGACCTGGAGTGACCCGTTCAAAACGCAGTTGGTGCTCGTGACTGCTGTCAGCAAAGCGCCACGAACCGCGAGAAAAATCGATTGCGATTTCAGCAGCCATCAAGAAATCAATTCCGAGTAACGTTTCGTTTGAGTTTGCCTCTGGAAATATCAAAAACGGTATTGTTATTACTTTTCCTTCTAAGTGTACGTCCAGAGTAGTTAAAAGAACGTCGACCTCACGCGAGTGTCCGTCGGCGAGCTTAATTAGTCTTCGCGCCGGTTGTAACGAGTAACCCTTACGGAGGAGGAGCGCGTGCAAAGTATGTCCCGCAATACAATGTTTGGCACCTGTATCGATAAGCGCAGTGCCCCGCGAGCCCAACACTTCGATATCAAAAATTGGTCGTAAAATGCTAAGCGCTGACCGATTCGAGCTTTCAACGGCGCTGAGGGTATTTACAGACTGTTTACAATATACATTATTTTCAGAAAACACATTATTGGAACAAAAAACATCATTATCGGAAGTAGTACAAAAAATATTAGGCATATCCATAACATATTTTCGATCCACATTATGCAGTACGGATCTCTCCGTAGTGTCATGTTTACATTCGAACGAATTCGTGGAATCGACCATAGACGGTGTCGTCTTACTAGTCAAAATATCTGCCATGGCATTATTACAATCATAAGAGACAGTTTTATAATTAGAATAGGTAGACTCAAATCGCGACATGTCCGTATCTAAACTATAAAAACACTGATCGGCGGCGGCGCCGTTACATTGTTTACAATTTTCGCGAGTCACGTTTTTCGCACCACACTGATAACACGACACGAGATTGTTAATAAAGACAGACGACTCACCCTTGTCCGCCAACTTACGACACTGGTCGCGCTGATGTCCATAGTGCTTACAGTAGGCACAGAACGGACGGTGCTGGCGGCTCGGCGTGGCAGCGGCACCGCTACACTCGCCGCTCGGCGCAGGTGGCGGCGCAGCGAGTGGCGGCGCGCGGCGCACGGCCGGCTCGGGCGGCGGCGGCGGCGCAGGACGCGGCACGCGCGCTGTCGATGGGTTAGCGTAGATTGTCGGCGCCGGCGAGCGCGAAGTAGCGGCGCTACGGCTCGGCACGGGTTGAGTAGGTATCTGCACTTTTCTTCTGTTTGTATTGTGGAGATATTCTTCTATTTTATGGGCCTTTGATAATAATTCTTTAAATGTTGTAAACTCTTCTCGTCGTAAGTTTTTAGTTATATTATCACTAAGGAGGCTGTAAATCATATCCAATTGAACTTTAATGGATAGATCTTCTGGCGGAAGTCGCGTCAACAAGGCTCTGCTTCTTGCGACGAAAATATCTGTTCTTTCGTTGACCGCTTGCTCAGATCGGAATAGTTCCCGATAAATCTGTGACTCCGACCGGCGGTCACCATAAGCATCACGTAGGTAAGTAAGGGCTTCTTCCCATGTCGCTACTTCAGAGCGCACGCTTTGCCACCATGTTGCAGCTTCGTTTGTTAACAAAATTGACATGCCCTTCAATCCGAGTTCGTTCGAAACATTAGCGGCTTCCTTGTAGGATTCTACGGCGTCGATAAAAGCTTCAACGTTTTCTCCGGGTTTTCCCCCGAATCTCGACGTACAATTTGCGAACGTGCCGGACGGCTGAGAAACCTCACCCGCAAAGGAACTCAGCAGCGTCGGCTGCTGGGCAGGGGAAGGCGGAGCTTTCGTCGAAAACTGCTCGAGCCGTTGAAATACTCGGTCACACATTTCCGCTTGGGATTGCTGGATCGTCGATAGGAGAAACGCGAAGTTATCTTGGGACATCGTGATGTTGTCGCCTGCGTTGTCGTTCTGCGGCGTAGATTGGCGTTTACGCGGCATTGTCACTTCACTTAAATAATGTTCACAAAGTAACACACAGTACTACGAAGTTATTTAAAACGTAGGCATTCGGCCCTGTAGTTGGGACGCCATTTTATTGTCAAAATTGAAACAACTGCGCACGAGTTAAACCAGGAACTTTATTTCTCGGTTACAAAACACACTACACGTTGTTAGACAATAATATCAGGGCTAGGTATCATCGATATTCTATGATTTTACTTATATATTTCTCATAGGTTTACAAAATAAGCAAGCAAGCACGCACACGTCTAGCTCGGTCGGCCAACAACAGAAACTCTCTCGCTAGAGGGCGCGCGCGGACGCGAAGGGAACCGAGGCGTTTAGTTGCCGCGTTTTGCTTTGACATTTGATTTTAGATTATCGCGCGTTATTCTAAATACCGGTTGGGCAAACGGTGACAGCGCGAGGGACGACTGTTTGAAGGATTTGCGATAAGGGTCAAATAATCGCCGAAATCAGTTTGGTATGAGAATACCTCCGTAAACGCCAGATTTCTCATTCCACTCTTCCGCACGACGCGAAATGCGTAAGAGCGAGATGAGAGATCTGGCTTACGAGTCGCTACAGAATCACTTAGCGTTCCCGAATGAGGCGCCTGTAGTAACCAAATCAATCCGCGGATTGAATGTTGGGAACAGCCAAGAGACACCTGCGAATATAGCCACTTTTAGTTTTCCCTAACCGTATATAAATTTCAAATAAAGAACGTCATTGCAAAGTAACCCGAATGTTACTAAGGTACATTATTCTTATATAATCTCACGTATAGACGACCAAGAAAATGCTGTACCACTTTTGAACTTTAACTGCATATAGATAGAGTTGAATAATGGTTAACCCATTTCTTAGTTGGTTATACGACCTTGTAATGCTAACACGCTTTAGTTCGGTTTGTGCCAGTATGAGACCCGTCGAGGCGAGTCGCCTTTTAAGTTGGAAGATAGGGGTGATATTCTCTTGAATTCGTTCATGAACTCATCGGCGAGCCTAAGTTGACCCGTCAGTTCATATTAACTACATGTACGTGCGTATCTTTATGATTGACGGACGAAATGAGAGACGAGATTCGTTAGAGAATCACAGCTGTATTATGAGATTTTCTGTATTATGAGATTTTCTATCTCAAGTCGATTATGCAGTAAAATGAAATAATTTAATTTAATTTAATTTAATTTATTTATTCCATTGTTGTCACGCGTAAGTGTACATTGAGTTCGATACGAAACGGTGTCTTCTAAATTTAAAATTTCCTTAACTTAAAATAAAAAACGTTAAACTCGAAGCTTTCAAAATCAAATATGACGTTTCCTATTTGAAATTTTGTGACAATTAAATTTAGCGAACATACTTTCGATATGGCCTCAATATACCAGAAAGCTGTTAAGGTGGTTGTCAAAAATTCAATTACAGGACATCCTGCAAGGGCACTACAATAACAAATTTTGCCTAAACAATAAAAAAATTAGAAGGTTAAAATTAAAATTATCATTGATCACTTCCTACTTTAAGGTTAGTTAGTAATGGTTAGAATCATCGACAAGGCCCTTAGTCCAAAGTTCATAAAAACAACTTGATTAATCTCGGAAGCGTGACTCTTCAATATTCATGCCTTGGAAAGAGGATATTTTCTTGGTTGCTCATAATTTTTTTCTTTCATCATCATTTTCATAATATTTTGATGCCGTATCATAGTACTGGCACACAAGCCAGCATTATGCTGAGTTGGGACCTTTTTGTAACAGTTGGCACTGTTCTTCTTTTCTAGTTTTTTCGTGTATATTTTTTTTTGTGCTCTGTTATGAATAAATGTTTTTTCTTTCTTTCTTTCTTTCTTTACTCCATTGTTTTGTGATTTTTTTCTATCAGGCTTGGGTCTGATCTGATCATCAGCCCTATAACGTCCACTGCAGGACATAGGGCATTTGCCATAATCGCCAAGCTTGGGGGGTGGGTTGGCGACCACATCTCCTCCCGTAGGCGTCGTAAAAGGCGACAGAGGGACCAACCGAAGGATACCCTTCGAGTGCTATCATGACCAACTGCGGTATTGGTTAAGTGCATTAAAAAAATGCTTAATATTAATAATTATACTTCACAAAAATTAAAAAAACACCCTTTTGTCAATGACGCACTAAAAAGTACCGTCATCACCAAGGAGGAATCGAGGAGTTTACTAGTAGTCATTGAAGAGTTCTATCCACCCCTGGCTCCATGGTCAGATCAGATCGATGTTACCAAATTATTTTATTGTCATTCGAATTGCATACACTTGCAAAGTTTCAAATCGTTACAACAATTAGAAGTAGGTTAAAATTGACTTCTAAAATTTTATTAGATTGTTTGTTAGTTAGTTAGTTACAGGTGAAGCTAATAAAAGCGTCTCTTAAACACTGCTTTGTCTCAGTTTCTGTCATTGTTGACAGTAATAAAGTTTAAAACTGGCATTCAATTTCCGCAGGTAACAACTAAAGTTGTGTTTAATAATGTATTTTAAGAAACTTTTTAATTTATAAATAAATATAAACTTTATTCGAACGCTACGAAGGTTTACATTCTAGCGATCTGCTTTAGTCACAGTATATTCGTTTCCGTCCGTCAGCATCGTTCGCGTCATTTAATTTTAACCAAAGAATCGTAGGAACTATTCCTACTGAGTCATAATCACTGTGATTTATATTAAAACGGAAACTTTTGCAAGTACATAATGAGTCATTGGAAACTGCGGGAATTGCTCTGGAAATACTTTACCAATGAAGTTAATGGAAATGAAAGTATTAGTTAGCCCTCTCGAGCTCTGGTTAGCGTAAAATATTTATACTAATAGGTCTAAAATCAATTCGAAACTTTTAGACACCGAATAGTAGTTGCGATGTGCTTTAGGCTCAGTTTTTATTTTTATTCTTGACTAGTGGACCTGCCACAGCTTCGCCAGCGGTATTTTCCATACAAATTTTATCACCCCTTTTCATCCCTTCAGGGATGGAATTTCAAAAAATCCCTCATTAGTGCACCTCTTGGGTACTCGAGAATATCTCCTCAAAATTTCAAACCGCTAGGACCATCCGTTTAGGCTGTGCGTTGTCTATAAGTGTGTCACGGCACGATGCTGTTTTAAATGTATAGTCTCGTGGACCCGCCACAGCTTCGCCTGTGGTATTTTCCATACAAATGGTATCAACCCTTTTCACCCTTTTAGTGCACCTCTAGACCTCTAGGGTACTCGACAAATATCTTCTCCAAATTTCCAACCGCTCGGACCACCCGTTTAGCCTGTGCGTTGTCTATAAGCGAGTCACGGTACTATTTTATATGTATAGATGTAGATGTATTGGTGGGCTATCACTTGACCACAGTCTCACCTGATGGAAAGTGATGACGTGAGGTGGAATGCGATTGCCCATGTTATGCCTATTTACTCTAAGGCCAAAGATATGGAAAGGAAGGAAGTTGGACGAGTTCGAAACTGGGACCCAGAATTTAAAGTAGATTCATCGAAATCGGTTCGGCGATTTTCCTGTGAAAATATGACAATCAGAGAAAGTAACATTTACAGTTATAATATTAGTAAGGATACTATAGATAACATGAAGAGAAATCGTAATATTTCAGCTGAATTCGTACTAAATAATTAAACGCAAATCTTTGTTTCGAATCACAGACAAACAGTAAGAACTTTTCATAAACAAACTCCTCAAAACCCCAAAAAAAACGAAACTCTTACTTCGTGTATTGCCATCTCTATTGCTCTCGATGCGAGAAACATTCCCGAGAAAGAGACGGGGAAGAGTTTTGAATGTTGTTTCCAAGTCTCCCTGAACCTCAACAGCTCTCAGAGCTTGAGCTCGTAAATTGGAGTGATCAAAACGATCTTATACTTGAAACGAAGGCTGTTTTGGACGCAGCTTGATCATACAAATATTTAAGATATTATACACATACATAGCATCACGCCCAAAATCCCTAATGGGGTGGGCAGAGCCACAAGACTACTTGTGGCCACGTTCGATTAATTAATTAGTCCTAAGATGGTATGATGAACCGTATGGTGACAGGTGATCAGCCCATCGCCCATACAGATAGTCCACCATGTTGGAGAGGACCCGTCCCTTCGTCGACTTTTACGACGTGCCAGGATGATAAGCATCTGCACGCATTCTATGCTATTTCTTCACTCCCAGTGCAGCAGAGGAGATAAGATATTATATGAAGTTCATTTTTAGGGTTTCGTATCTTAAAAGGAAAAAAGGAACCCTTATACTGTGTCTGTCTGTCCGTCTGTCACAGCCAATTCCCTCCGAAACGACTGGACAGATTGAGTTGAAATTTGGTACACATATATATTCGTGACCTCAACACGGAATGTAACGTAAATAAAATGGATTTTAAACATGGGGGCCAATTTTTAAGGGGTAGGTAAATTAGAAACTTAAAGAAAAAGTTATGCAAACTATGGCATGTGACATATTAAATGAAAGGTCTCGTTGTGAGGATTTTTTTTTTTATAATTTTGAGATGAATGGTTATACCCGATACAAGTAAAAGGGACCGAGCGATACCTAGTTTTTGGTTTGCGGAGATTCATGGTACCTAGTACTAGTGTTCAAACGCACGCCCTACATCGAGCCGGTCTTTCTTCCCAGGTTCAAATCTTGGCTGGCTGGCGCCTTTGAGATCTGGATCTCACGTGTGAAATTGAATTAAATATTATCACATCGTCACGTGCCTGATATACATCTGCAAAGTAATTCAAAGATGTGTGTGAAGATCCCAATCTGCACTGATCCCGCGCATATGGGTGTTTATTACAAAAACTTCATTGGTTGCGATGGGCAGCCACCCTAAGCGTCACGCAATACGCTTTATTGCGTCTCTGGGCTAAACAACACGTAAGGTTTCTGCAACATGCTAGCGGAAACAATCTGATAGTATCTAAAATGATTGCTTTACTTGCATTACGTATGGCTATTATTCAATCCCCTAATCTAAAGGCCAAACGTATAATGAAAATGAAAATGAAAATACTTATTTATTTTGCAAGTAGGCCTCACGGGCTCTTTTACATGTCTGAATCTACCAGCGCTTCGAAAGGTGACATGTGCTGAGAAGAAACGCCGCAAAAAACTCAGCAGTAAGTCTTTTTTCCACTTTAAAATTACATATAACTAAAACTAACATAAAAAGTGCAACAAATAAACCTAATGGGCACAAATTAATTATCGTATACAACTAATAAGGGAGATGTATAGTCTCCGCGTCTGAACAAGTAAATTTAAGTGCCTTAGAGATGTATAAAGTCTCTAAGGGTCATAGTAATAAGAATAATATTAAAACAGAGAAAACATCTAAATTGATTAATCTAGGTTACATGGAGATGTAGACAGTCTCCATGGTCAAGAATAAAGATGGAGATGTAAGGTCTCCAAATATCAAAAACAATCTGAAATATAACATTTCATGTCCTAATAATACAAATATTATTGGCTATTAAGCCAAAAAGAAAAGGTCAATAACAGTTTATTAAAGAGACACAATAGGAAACGGAGACAGCGCCAGGAAACGACACACAGACTCCCGGACACTACGAGGTTACACTGTTGCGTTTCTTGGCCTCAGATGCTATCATAACTAGTAAAATACATCTATGGTTTTTCGAATGACCTTGGTGTATGTGGAATAATTTTAAGATGGCTGTGAACCAACGGCAAAAATCACCCTTTTCTTACAAAAGGCGATAACGATTTTCACCCCTTAAATGTTAACTGAATTTGACCAATTTTTGATATTTTGTCAGTCGAAACAAAATATAGTTCTATACGTTTTAGGGTTCCGTACCGCAAAAGGAAAAAAGGAACCCTTACTCGTGTGTCTGTCTGTCTGTCTGTCTGTCTGTCTGTCCGTCTGTCACAGCCAATTTGCTCCGAAACTACTGGACCGATTGATTTGAAATTTGGTATTCGTATGTAAATTGGTGACCGCAACAGGGTTGTGTAACGTAAATAAATAAATTTTCAACATGGGGCCCATTTTCGGGGGGCAAACTAGAAAATCTAAAAAAAAGTTACGCAAACTATATCGTGTGACACATCAAATGAAAGGGCTTATTGTGAGGATCTTAAATATGTTTTTTTTTGGAATTTTAAAATAAATGTTTTGGAAGTTATTTAGGAAAATAGGCGAAAATTGACCATTCCCCCCCCCCTATCTCCGAAACTACCGGGCCTAAAATTTTGAAAAAAAATACAAGAAATAGTTCTTTGTCTATAGATTACAGGAAAACCTATAAGAAGTCTATGGTATTTAAAGTAACAGGAAATTTCAGTTAATCATGTATGGAACGGAACCCTCTCCACGCGGGTTTCACTCGCACTTGTTGAATATTGATTATAGTTCAACTAAGTCAAATAATCGCCGAAATTTGTTTTGTATGAGAATACTAAAACAACAATAAAACTGAATTTATTGATTATAGTGAAAAATCCAAAACGTATAGACCTAGATTTTCTTCTGACTGACAACCTATCAAAAATTGGTCAACATCGGTTAATATTTAAAGGGTGGACATTTTTATCGCCTTTTTTATATATTTTTGTCTTCGACTGTCCTAGTGCAAAGCACATTTGTATAGTTTCCTGTTTAGTGGTTTTTAAACTGTTCTTTTCAATGCTATTCTTATTTTTCGATTTAAGGTTTATTTGTATCGTGTGGGTTTCTGCTGACATTTAACATGTAAACTTGACTTTTTTTAATGAATTGTTTTTAGTTATTATTTTTAAATACAGCTCTTAATAGAATCCCGATTATTTGATAATACTAACGCATCTCCTCTTTTTTTATCGTTTTATAATTACTGGGTATGATCTTATTTTCCTACAAAAATCATTGTATGGCAACCGGTAGCGAAAATCCCTCCCTTAAGGGCACTCGTACATCCCTGGAGTGCGATCTTCTATAAAAAGAAATGACCTATATAAGGAGTGTAATATCCGCTGTATGATATAAAATAATGTGGGTCTTTACGGCCGGCAAATTAGGATTAATCTAGTATAATATCCGATGAAACTTAACATGGGAACAAGAAATATGAACCTGCTTAATCTTTACGAATTCATTTTGGGTTTGCGTATTATAACTTATACGTATATCTTAAGGTCTTGTCCCTGTTCATTAAAGCTAAAAGTTACGGTTTTACAAAAAATGGCAACACTGCTGGGAAAATGTATGCGATATCGCATGAGTGTTGCCTGTTTATAACAAAACTTTCCCAGTCCCCAGGCTTTCTTCTCCTTTTGTCATAGAGTTTTTAGGATCATGGACTTTAAGAATCTTAGGGTCAATAAGTATCTTGGTACAGCTTCAAAAAGTAATTTATTCCAGACGCGCGTGAACATTTAGTTTATACGCTCTGATGAATCAAGTTAGACTCGCCGTCAACGATCTCAAAAGAAGGATATGACAATACAACTGCGTTGAACAAATGACAGTTCGTCGTGATAACGCCATCTATTTACAAGTTTATAAACTACGAAGCTCTATTGCCGACGTCTTAGATCTTATGACATTTACACAGCGTTTTATTTTGCCTGATTCATCGCTCTTTCATTGCTCGCTAGGAGCTACGAAACACAAAAAAAAACGCATGAATTAGACAATAATGGATCTTACCTCAATGTAATAAGAACGCCGATGTCGGCAATATTTACCGAGTTGGGCAGTTCCTTACTATATATTTCTATGCTCGCCGATAAGTATGAACGAAGTTTTATTTTAGAGAATCACAACCCCAAAGGCTGATGAGCGCAGTAAGAGACAAATTTCAACCGAATATCTTCGTCCTTACAGTCTAAATTAATAGTTTCACTTATCACCTGATCAGCCGCCACATTAGAGGATTACACCACTGTTGTGTCTTCCACTCGACTTTCTTCTGCTCGACGTAACGTCACTTGATTGGGACAAGTAATTACTAAAAGATTACCAACAAAGATCGTCTTTGGCGGGAATCAAAGGGATTAGCTAATGAGCAACGAAGTCATGGACTAAGCCTGGCTTACATCTTAGTATTGGTTATTGCTTTTCGTGTCTCAAATGACGATGTCTCAGAAGATTTCGTTAAAAGCGGCCGGGTTGTGACGGTGGCACATAATTTAATGTAGAATAGCTGTCCTTCTGACTTTTGCGAATAACAGCTTCTTTTCCCTAAAAAATATACATTTGGCGTTAAAATGGGTTTCAAATGTTCAAACGTAATAAGCCTTCAATTAAGATTCAGTAGGTAACTAAAGTTATTGTATGAAATTCCGTGGCTGCACATTCCTAAACATTAAATGCTTAGTAGTACATATCTGAAAAATATGCAAATTATGAATACAATCACTCAATTATTTACAAAAAAATACCGTTTCATTTTATTACGTTGGAGCAACCTGTACTTACACTCATTGACACTGACACTTATTTTCTATAGGTCCTGTCACTTTTTTCTTGTTGTGTTGGCATTATCAATGATGGATACAGTGTGTTACTATTTGTTTTATTTCAAATGGGATTACATTTTTGAGGAAATATGGTTTCTTGTTTTTTCTTAAAATGCAAAATAAAATCTATTCATAGCACTTTTGAGAAAAATTAAAACTTTCTTGAGACGTTATGAATACTTGAAATACACACGGCTTTACTCCCGATTTATTGTCAGAAATAGTTCGACATGTTTCGAACTCGTATGGCGTCCTTCTTAAGAGGTTGAGTGCGGTCGCGGTCAGAGCAACCAAACGACAGTGGTTGAGTGCGGGTTGCTCTGACCTCGGACTATTTCTGATATCGTGAGTAAAGCCGTGTGTATTTCAAGTATTCACTTTTGAGAAGTCATAATTTTTAGGGTTTTTATTTAATGTCGTACTGCCAGGGGCGCGTTGTATTCCCTCTAACTTGCTAGGCGAAGCATCTAAGGTCTTTCGCCGAGAGTTTATAAAAAAAGTAAAGTCAATGCTTCTTAACTCATTACAAATAGGGGCCCGCTAATTATTTTTACCGATGATAATAAAAAATTAAAGGGGTTTTTTTTTTTTTCATAGAACATTATTATTGAATAGCCTAACTGTATACACAGAAAGCAACACGCGAACACCCGAACGACACATTCGAAGCCAATGACATATTATAGAAAGCCACAAGAGACGTCATATCCATACTCAACGCGTTTTAAACATGTGTCATAGATATTTTTTTTCATTTTCTTTTATTTGGCCGAAGCCAGTGCAGAGTGCAGATCATTGAATTTATGTGACATTTGACGCGCACATATAAGACATTAATTTGCAATATGGCTATTGTGTATATGAAGAAAACAAATATATTTTTTTCGCCGCCGTCCGCCCGGCGTGACACCGCACATGACAACATCTGCGTCCCTCGTACCACGAAACTCAGTGCGCGCGGCGATAAGCGACGCCCGTCATATAGTTTGCGATAGTTAAGCGACAATCGCTATTTCGAAACGATATCATGATATTTATCAACTCTCGCCGAACAGACTTTAGTTGCTGTAAACAAGACCATTGAAATTTGGCTTTCGGATTAAGTCATTTGTCTTCCGACGTCGTTACCACCCACGGTCGGGCATAGGTCTCATGTTGGCGCCATTTCTGTTAGCTCTCATCTGTATCCACTTCCACCCAGCTTGAACATTAAGTTCTTACTAGTTTGTTCGAATTTGCAGTGGGGTACATTAACCCTTCGGCAATTAAAAGCCGTCGAGTATAATGGCAATTGAAATGTTGGATACCTTTCATAGTTATACTTGTAGGTACCTACTTTATCGCCCAGCAGTCCGGCGGACAGCTGTAAGATACCCTATGTTATAAGATACGAAATCAAAACATTCGTAAACAAGCTCGTCTGTTATACAGGTAAAGTTAAAGTGGCTTCTATAAAACAAAAAAATGTGGTAACATAGTCACTTTTTTATTATATACATATATGTTTAACTTAGACCATAAATCATCAATCAATACATATAAAACAGTACCGTGACTCACTTATTTACAACGCATAGCCTAAACGGGTGGTCAGGTTTGAAATTTGGAGGAGATATTTCTCGAGTACCCTAGAGGTGCACTAAGGACAGATTTTTTGAAATTCCATCCCTAAACGGTTGAAAAGAGGTGATAAAGATTGCATGGAAAATACCGCGCGCGCGAAGCTGTGGTGGGTCCACTAGTCGTATTCTAATCCTGAACAATAATAACGCAAAATTCTCATCCTAACGCGAGAATTGGGGTAATGGATAGGACATGATCAGGTTTGTAAAACTTGTTTGAATCCAGTATACATACTCGTAACAATAATGTAAACAAACGTCAGCGCCATACTGAGCCCTCAGTGTAAATGCTTCGATCGCGTTTGCGTCTCTATTTCCTAATGGACGAAACGATTAACGCGTTCGAGACGTTGTATGTTATTCAAACTTACAGTAAGGGCACAGATTTTATTACGATATTGTTATATTGGTTTGAAAAACCGGACAAGTGTGAGTTAAACTCGCGTGGAGAGGGTTCCGTTCCGTACATGATTATCTGAAAATTACTAGGTTACTTTAAATACCATGGACTTTTTATAGGTTTTCCTGTAATCTTTAGGTAAAGATCTATTTTCTGTACTTTTTTCAAAATTTTAGCCCCAGTAGTTTCGGAAATAGGGGGTTTTTCGTCTATTTTCCTGAATAACTTCTTAACTATTTTACTTATAATTCAAAACAAAATATATTTAAGATCCTCACAATAAGCCCTTTCATTTGATATGTCACTCGATATAGGTGGCAAACCTTTTTTTTTTAATTTTCTAATTTACCCCCAAAAAGTGGCCCCTATGTTTAAATTCATATATTTATGTCACACGTCCGAGTTGCGGTCACCAACTTACATATGAATACCAAATTTCAACTCAATCAGTCCAGTAGTTTCGGAGCAAATTGGCTGTGACAGACGGACAGACAGACAGACAGACAGACAGACAGACACACGAGTGATCCTATAAGGGTTTCGTTTTTTCCTTTTGAGGTACGGAACCCTAATAAACACGGAAAACATGAAGTGCCAGCAAAGTACCAATTTGGCTTGTCTAAAATTTTAAGGCTACATATAAGTCTCGGTTGTACTTATTTGAAAATAAATAACAACTTTGTAAATTATAAACATGTGATTGCTTTGACTTTGTAACCTCTGTCCGTTTGTCGTGAGTCGATAAGTCGTTTGTTTGATATTAGCAATCATTTGCTTATTTCTAGCCCTCCCATTTTTTTCAATAAACTTTCGCATAGGACTTCAACCACTTTATTAAAAATATAACATGAATAATATCATTAAATTGAGAAAACCCTCCTCCTCCTTTACTCCTCTGCTGCACTGGGAGTGAAGAAATAGCATAGAATGCGTGCAGATGCTTATCATCCTGGCATGTCGTAAAAGTCGACTAAGGGACGGGTCCTCTCCAACATGGTGGACTATCTGTATGGGCGATGGGCTGATCACCTGTCACCATACGGTTCATCATACCATCTTAGGACTAATTAATCGAACGTGGCCACAAGTAGTCTTGTGTCTCTGCCCACCCCATTAGGGATTTTGGGCGTGATAATATGTATGTATGTATGTAAATTGAGAAAAACATCCATATACATTTGATCATTTTATCAACAAACAAAATCCCGTAAAAATCATAAGACATTCATAGTTCTTAATTAAAATCAGACAATAAAACACAAATACTACATAAATAATAAATTATAATCAACACTTGAAATAAATAAATACGGCAATAGTAAATAGAGCTGCCGCAAAGTATTAGTTCAAGATGGAAGATGATTGTTAAGCGATTTCATCATAAATTACCTACGGCTTTTCATACAAAAGGCGATAAATGTTAACCGATGTTGACCAATTTTTTATAGTTTTTCCAAAATCTAGGTCTATACGTCTTGGGTTTTTCACTGTAATCAATAAATTCTGTTTTATAGTTGTTTTAGTATTCTCATACAAAACTAATTTCGGTAAATACTTTGTTGATCTTTTAATCAATATTTAAAAAACGTTTAGATCTAGATATTGTTTTGACTGAAAACTTATCAAAAATTGGTCAAAATCGGTTAGCATTTAATGGGTCCAAATCGTTATCGCCTTTTGTATGACAATGGTGATTTTTGCCTTTCATTCACAGTCTTCTTAAGAACTTTTTTTTAACAAAATGTGTGTCATCGTGGTTATTTGTTTTGAATCCTATGATGTCACGTATCACACGGCCGGCCGCTGGACTCCAAGATCCGATCCATTAGACTTGTACAAAGCCGTGTTGAACTTCCAATTGCCTTAGTAAATCCTAATTGTGAATACCCTAAGTTAAGACTTGCGTAACGCTGAGACTATTTCGATGAAGTATCGATTTACTTGACTGTACTCCTTTATGCCTAAAGGTCGTGTACTCGTAACTATGTGGTGGGGTGTTAAAGGCAATTATTAGCTCAAAGTGATCTGCTCAAAGTCTAGAATGTTACGTAGCCGGTTCGAACTTTGTCTTGCGTAAAAGCGGTTCACTTATCCGAATTCTTCGTTAAGATTAATTTGGGAACTTAGTTCTCTTTTGGGAACGTTTTTGTTAGCATAGTTTAATTTAAATACACGTGACTTTCACCGCGTGTAATTCGTTTATCGCTTGTAGGTACTATAATACTAGTGGGTAGCTCAGATGGAAGTACAGGACGGTGGGGCTGTTTCTGCCTATACCTGACTTAGTAATAACTTCTCTCTTGATATCATTTTAAATTGCAATTATACAAGTGGATGGGTCGACTGCCCAGATTAGACTGCCTCTAATTCTGGCCTTGTGCTGGCTTCGTTAATTCCTATTTCTAAATTTAAATAATTAAAAGCAAACGCGACTTAAGAACGATATCGGCACTCAACCAGTAACAATACTTATGTTACCAGGTACACAACTTATCAAAACTAACTTTTTGTATCTGTGCATTTTTCCGGGATATAAAGTAGCATATTTTATTTTCCGGCCCTCTGTCTGTCGCTATGTAATAAATCAAATAAATCTGTTTCTCCGTTTTGACGAGAAAGATGAATAAACAAACAAGCAAATACACTTTTGTATTTATAATATGAAATATGGACCAAGGATAAGGAGCAGTAAGGATACTTACCTACACTGAGTTTATTATTATATTATTTATTTATTTAGTTATTATTATAACCCATTGTCTCTACTAAATAACCGTTGTAAAACAAAATTGCTATCACTACCTAATAATTAATAATAGTGCGTTTTTTTTAACCCCCGACGCAAACAGAGGTGTGTTATAAGTTTAACGTGTGTATCTATCTGTGGCAATGTAGTTCCCAGACGGATGAACCGATTTTGATTCAGTTCAGTTTTATTTGATTACCGTTCAATCGTCAGTGTTCTTAGCTATGATTCAAGAAAATCTGTTCTTTCGCCTGAAGATCATCAGCTCTTTTCTATTTGATGAAAGGATCTGAGCAACTTCCACAGTCACGTCAATTTGGTATCTTGTTACTTCAATGATATTGCAAGAACATGATGCTGTAACAGCACCTGCAGTCTGCAGGTTCCCAGAGTCCTCACCAGTCGGAGGTTTTTTAAATTTTAAACGTATTATTTTCAAATAAAACGATAAAGGTCCGGCACATTTAGGGGCGTGGCAGTAGTGCGCGCGATCTTTCTCAGGCAGCACGCAAGCTGTATAGCTTAAACAGGCTTAATAACGCTCAAACTCGAGTTATAAAGGCAATGCAACATAATGGCGTCGTACGGCACCTGCCCGAATGAGATGCCAGTATTTAGTATTTCATCGGTGTGAGCGGGATAGATCGCTCTGCCGCCACGCCTGCAGTTTGATTGGGCCTTAATTCCCCACAATTTCTAGACTAAACCAGTTTGCACCGGCCAGGTTTCCGGCCCAGTTGATCCAAAGGGCGCCCAGTGCTTACTCACTGCCTTGATTACCGGAGGTCACCGTATTTAGGGCATATAGTTTCATAGACTATCTATAACAGAAGTTACACTGTCACTTAAATACGAATTTAATAACTCTACATCTTTGCATATGTGGAAAGATAAATCTACTGTATATTAAAAAAACCGGGACATGTGAGAGTTAAACTCACGTGAAGAGTATTCCATGATTATACGAAATTTCCTTCGTTACTTTAAGTACCATAGTTTTTTATAGGTTTTTTTGTAATTAATAGATAAGTAACTATTTTCTGTATTTTATTCAAAATGTTAGGCCCCGTAGGATCCTCATAAAGAGCCCTTTCATTCACACGCCATAGTTTGTAAAACTTTTTTTTTATTTTCTAATTTACCCCCAAAAGTGGTCCCCATGTTTAAAATTCCTTTATGTACGTTAATCGTCCATGTTGCTGTCACCGACTTACGTATGTGTACCAAATTTCAACTCAAGCGGTCCAGTAGTTTCGGAGCAAATTGGCTGTGACAGACGGACAGACAGATAGACACACGAGTGATCCTATAAGGGTTTCGTTTTTTCCTTTTGAGGAACGGAACCCTAAAAAGAACAATAACATACAACGCAAATGGGCATTTCAAAATTTTAGGCAAGGTCATGTGTGATGTGACGGTCGATGTAACAGGACTGACGGTCGATCAAGTTTATATTATACCTCTCAGACTCTTGCGGCTGCATATCAAACAAAAAATTTAGTCATTAACATTTTTACGGAATGCAATTGCAATAATTGCGGTCTGGCTTCGTCATTAGTGGAACCACGGGCGCCTATGTTATCTATGAATGCTGTCAGATGGGTTAGGATAACATGTCTGTCAGTTGAGTTCCTGTATAAGGTTATATCCACCGGGGATGCTTGCCTTTCAGCACTTAAAATAATAATATAATAACATCTTGAAAGAAAGAAAGAAAAGCATTCAGTCATAATGCAGCTCAAAGACATTAGAGAACTAAGAGGTAGCTACATAAAATACACAAAGTGCCAACTGTTACGAAATGGTCAACTTAGCAAGACACTGGCTTTAAGGCCAGCATTGGCCTTCCATTGGGACTATTAGGTAGAGTCACGGCAGACTTACATAGACAAATAAAAAACAAAAAATATTCAATATACAACAGTTCGCTGGAGTCCACGGAAATGTTGGATGACTTATAAAAGCAAATAATAGAAGAACATTGATATATGCTGAAACATGTCATCAATAAATAACTCAATAATCATTAAGTTTCGACAAAAGAATAAATTGACATACAAGTGGGAATCGCTTTTGCGCATAAGCTGAGGTTATTGCTTATTTTACAACTGTTGTAACTATTTAGTATGAATCTGTTAATAGAAATAACATAAGATTTATAAAAGGTTACAAAAAACACGTATTTGTAAACTGGCTAATAAAGCGTGGCAGCAGGAATGTATAAAACAGTCAATCAATTATCTTGGAAAATGCCAAAAACAAAATATGTTTGCTTACAAAATTTGAGGAGTTCCGCTGATTTCTCATAGATCTCATCGTTAGATCAAGCCAATTTTTCTAGGAGACCAGTTCTGAAGTATGACCTTACACGAGGTAAAAAGTTGTGCCTGAACATAGGTACATAAATACCTGTAAGGGTCGAATGGATAAACTTCTTCTTTTTAGAAAATTTGTCTACCTAATAATGATTATTCTTTTCTAGAGACTTTTAGGCTGGGATTTGTTAAGAACCGTTCAATCAAATTTCGGTCACTTGTTGATCTTTCATTTCATCTGACGGACCTATTAAAAGCTAGGCCTAGATAATTGTTAAAATAAATACTTAAAATCCTAACGAAGTGACAGACATCATCATCGTCAATTAACATTTTGCCCAATGAAGCAAAATTTTAACAACTTTATTTTTCATCTGTTTTAAACTACGTATTGTCAGTGTATTGGGTTATTTCAATTATGCTTACAAAATCCACTGTAACAACATCAAAGGCGCTATGAAATAGTTTAACTTTGAACTTATACACACATGCTCCTATTTTATTGCTTAGAAACTTGAATGGATTTGCGGATTCATCTAAAGGAACACTACCTAACTTGTAATTACTGATAAAATTTTGAGTAAACAAATGTATTTTACTTCAGAAACACATTGTTTTCATAATATTATTATAAATCTGGATTTATTTCGCCCAGAAATGAAATGCCAATGCCATGTGTTTTCTTTTCAACTTCAAACAACATTCTTTAACAACAAATAAAACTAGGTATGAAGTTACATTTTATATAGGTATATCTTAAGACAAAGGAGTTTTCGCGTGGCTTTGTTCCTCCTTGACACATTCCTGCTTTGAAGTCCTGCCAACTGTCAGGCGTCTTGCCAATAAAGTTTTTATGGCATTATGGTATGTTCATCATGTTTTTGGCCGGATACAAAGACCGTTTTTTTTTGGTAGGGACGTCCGGTCGCTATTTTTAGGGTTCCGTACCTAAAGGGAAAAACGGGACCCTATTACTAAGCTGCTCCACTGTCTGTCCGTCCGTCCGTCTGTCTATCCATCTGCCACCAGGCTGTATCTCATGAACCGTGATAGTTAGACAGTTGAAATTTTTATAGTAGAAAAATGATTAGATATGTCGCTTAACCAATGTAGGCTACCTATCTTTTGGTTTTGCTAATCTAATTGTAATCGTTTTCCATCTCATGTTCAATGCCACGGCATTTGAAATGCACTATACTTTTATAATTACAAGTTCTTTAGATATTATGTTTAAATACTATGTATTTCTTTCTCCGCCATTGTATATCCAGTGTTTCTAATTTTTTCATTAATATTATATAGATGCGTTTTCGCTAAATAGCCTATTGCTCGCTGTGATTGTCTGTAATTAACGTACCATTTAATACACAACCTCTTTCTATATAAGTACACTTAAATAAATAAGTAATATTGACTGGATTTTCAGACCATGGCTCATTGTTTAAATTGCATAACCAGTTATTTGTCAATTCTTTTACAGAATTGGCCATATTTAATATTTACACACGTAAAACGAAGATCAGATAAATCTGACCGTGAACTTAATGAGTTATGCCTCCGAATGGGTTGTGGTGCTTCTGTGAGCAGGTTGTGGTACTTCCAGTTTTTTTTTACTTTATTTCTCCATGTGCATTTGCATCGTATGTTTAATGGTGAACCAATAAATAAATAAATAAATAAATAAATAAATCAGGGGACAATCTTTACACAAATCGATCTAGTCTCAAAGTAAGCTCTAAAGGCTTGTGTTATGAGTACTAGACGACGATATAAATACTTATATGGAGAAATAAATACTTAAATACATAGGAAACATCCAAGACTCAGGAACAAATATTCGTGCTCATCACACAAATATTTGCACTAAAAAAAAAAAAAAAATGATTTCTGCGATTTAAGGGCGCATTCAGGATACAAGCGAAATGGTTTAAAAATGACAAAATACAATTTGCCATGACTGCTTATGATTAATTGGTTTGTACACTCGCACTGTGCCTACTTCTTCAGAACGGGGGAATCACTTCTAACGATAAAGGGGTCCTCACGTGGGTCAATGCGGATTGGGAACTCCACACACTCGTTCATGCTTGTTCTTACTATTTTTACCTTCATTAAACAGCTTACGGTGAATTGCTATATCGACATAGTATGAAACAAAGTCGCTTTGCGCCTTTGTCTGCCTGTATCTTAGCTAAGTCCCCCTAAACCACGCAATAGATTTTGATGGGGTTTTCAACAATGGACGACGTCGTTCATCAAGGTTTATATGTACATAACATTCCCAACAAGTTTTTAATATAGTAGAGACAATTCAACGGTTTTCAATAAAGTCGTCAAAAATTCAATTTATGGCCGCTTATATAGCTAACGCTGGCGAAACCTTAAGAGATACATCAAAATAATATAGGTACTAAATAATTGTAGTTCTTTAAAAAGCCTACAGAAAAATCCGTGATGATTATGTCGATCTTCTAAGGTCGACACACAGTTTGTCTTTCGAATATTAATTGGAAGTATTAGGTTATTTGCGAAGCTATTTTCTACTATTTATAGGTAGAATTAATCCTTATTCAATCCGAAAATCCCGGGTATTATTTCGGCATGCTCATAAACCATACTTTGTCCTACTGCTTATTCCGATGTATTTTTATACGCTCTCAACTCACCGCACCTCGAGTTATGACGAACACTCACCTTGGCATCTTTATACTCATTTGCGCAATCAGTATCACTCACTAATTACTACTTAGCTACTTCATGTTAAAGCCTGGGGATAATTATTAACATTTTATGTTAATACCTAACTGTGCCCGCGACTGTTCGTGGAATGGGATGTAAAGTATTCTATGTTTTATTCCAGGATATTGTCTATCTTTCTGGCAAACTTCATTACAATCCGTTCAGCAGTTTGTGCGTGATTGAGTAACAAATACCCAAACATCTTCACAAACTTTTCAGTTGTAATATAATATAAGTAGGAATATGACTATACAATATTTTCTATGAGGTTATTTAGTTTTGAATGACCGCTTGGCCTAGTGTTTCCATTATGTTGGTCTGTTTATCTGGAGGTGGCAGGTTCGATTCCCGTTAGAGTGAGGTCCTGTATCATGAACACTTTTTTATTTATTTATTACTAGTGGACCCGCCACAGCTTCACCCGCGGTATTTTCTATAAGAACTTTATCGCCCCTTTCACCAGTTTAGGGATAGAATTTCAAAAAAAGCCCTCCTTAGTGCACCTCTAGGGTACTTGAGGAATGTCTCCTCCAAATTTCAAACCTCTAGAGCACCCGTTTAGGCTGTGCGTTGTCTATAAGTGAGTCACGGTACTGTTCTATACATATAAAGATAGGGATGGCAACGTATTTTTGATTCTTTTCAGGTCGTTAGATGCCAATGGGCGGTGGTTTATTTAAAATTTAGGATATTGCACCCTCGTTTTTAGTAAAAAAATTATATTAAGAAAAACACCGAATTTTTATAAAAAAAGTTATTTGAACACTCATTTATGTAATTAATAACTGAAGTGGCAAAGGTTTGAGGTTGACGAACAGTTCTTTTACTGCATTATATTTAATCTACTATATAAAAACAAGTCGGGTTTTCCTTCCTGACGCTATAACTCCAGAACGCACGAACCTATTTCCACGGTTTTGCATTCGTTGGAAAGGTCTCGGGCTCCATGAGGTTTATAGCGAAGAAAATTCAGGAAAAATTTCAACAGAAAAGCGGGAAAATCTTTTTTCACATACAGCGCCATCTCTGATACATAGCTACACCAAACGAAATGTTATATAAAACGAAGCCATCTGGTGGCGAAACGGGGTTCGCCGGGTTTGCTAGTTTTGTATATAATTTCCCATTGACAAGTGAATTTACGATGTTATACAAAACAACCATGTGAACTACGTGTTCTTTGTTCCAAAGGTTGTAAACGACACTACCTATGCAATATAATAATATGTTTTTTGTAGTTGGAATTTGTTAAATCTTACGATTAATAATGTGTGAGTCATTTGTCTCCATTTCATGAAATTAATACTTAACTCGTTTACGTCATAACCCGACCTTTGGAACTTGTTTTAAAATTATTTTTTTAATAAATAGTCGCGTAGCTACATATGGAAAATAAGTTTTTGCTCCTTATGACGCATATCGCGCGTCGTTGGTGAGAAGTCTTTTATAATTATAACCAATGGTTGTTTTCCGTATTAAAGCAATCAACATTTCTTATTTGTTATGGAAATTTTATGATGTGATAATTGATAAAAAACATAACTTACTTATATCCCATCATAAAATGTTCGTTTGCGTGTGAAACTAAAACGGTTACAAGAGAAATATATATACTGACCAAGAAAATAAACTCATAAAGTAGGTAATAATAATAAATATAATTTGCCTTATCATTATATTATAAGCCCTGCTTTTGGTTGTAAAACATTAAGGACCTAAATTTAAGTCGTTATAATAACCCCAGCTAACTTATTCGTAACTTTAAAGCCATATTAAAGTTCTATTTAAGTTATGCTAATTATTCCTATGCTAATAAAGATGCCAGTTCGCTAGACTAATCTTTAAAACAATCAAAATAAGTTTGGTAATCAAATCATTTGTTTAATTTCGGAGCAAGCGTTTTGGCAGTAAACTAATGTAATACTTAAGAATCGTTAAGAAGTGATAAATGCGATTTTAAAAGTTGCAGGATAAAAGAATAGCATTATAGTTACGTGACCAAAGACTAAAGTCAGTTCACTGAGAGTTGATAAATATTAGGATATCGTCTCGAAATAGCGACTGTCGCTTACCAATCACAAACTGTACGACGGGCGTCGCCTATCGCCGCGCGCACTGAGTTTCGTGGTACGAGGGACGCAGTTATTGTCAAGTATTCCGTTCTGGAATACGCTTCGAGTGTGTCGTTTGGGTGTTCGTGTGTTTTTTTAGACGAAGCAATTGAACGTTTCATATTAAACATCACCGATTCTGATTCTTCCTCCGACTCCAAGACTTTGCCGTGGTCGTCGTCCGGTGATATGGCAGCAATGGGACATACACAGGCTATTCAATAATAATATTCTATGAAAACGATATAGCTTTTCCCTTTAATTTTTTATTATCATCGGTAAAAATAATAAGCGGGCCGCTATTTGTAATGAGTTAAGAAGCCCTGATTTTTTCTTTATAAACTCTCGGCGAACATAATTTACACACAATTGAAAAACAATGCAAGACGCCCATAGAGGCTTCGGCTAAAATAATTATGGTGACGGACAGTTACGAAATTTGTTTTAATTAGAGTAGTGAATATTTAAAACTGTAATAAATTGCTATTTTGGTGTAAGTTGAACTTCAGAAAATAGAAACATTTAGAAATAACTCAACGGTTACCTCTGGGATGCATTTACACAATATGCAAATTGTGTTTATAGAGAAAACAACTGATTTAAATCAACTTTTTAAGATGCTACAACAATTTTAATATTTAACCTTAAATATACTGTGTATTTTACGGCTGATGCTATAACAATATCCTTTGTTTGTTTCAGAATCATGCCAGCCTACGACAATGCTGGTGCAACAATCTCCCTTGAGGATGTGCGGGTTCCTGAACCCGCTATAATCAACACAGTGGATCACGAACTAAAGCTGAGAAGACACAGGCAGTTCCATTCACAGAAGTCTACAGTAGCTTCTAGAAGACAGCAAGCTGTGTGTGTAAGGAGAGCATATAAAAGATATGGGCCTAAAAGCAACCCAAACGTGATTCTGGATGGATTAAATATGACCGTTCCTAAAGGTGCCATGTAAGTAAATAGTAAAAAGTTAGTATCCCAGTGAATCCAAATGAAAGCCAAAAGAAAGATAGAATTAAATAAGATATATTACTTTTAAGTACAATTAATCTACTTCAAATCGCAACTGAATCACTTCAGATCATTATGAAAGAACCGCCACGAGAAACCGCTGGCTATAAAATATTTGAACCATGTCAGAGGTATGGCCATAGTATAAAGAGGGGGAAGTAGGTTATCTTCATACAAACGCACCGTGCGCGGCTTGTATGTGTGCGACAAAGTATCTATGCGGCGACCCGCACGCACACTTAAACAAGATCTCGACCCGTTTCTCAGTGCGCCAGTCAGGGCTAACATCGCACGAGGTTCGCGCGTCACGGCTTTTCGGCACCGCTAAATGAATGAAAAATGTGTGATAATCGCAGGAGAACGTATTGCTGTGTATTTGGGTGTCTTAATAATTCATCGATTCCAGAATTGTCTCTGTCCAAGACAACCCTCTGAGATAGACCCTCTTTATACTATGGTATGGCGATCACAATAAAGTAGGAATCATCATAATTGGTGTAAAAGTTAATTCGCTATAATAATGCAAATACCGTCATAGTCTTAAAAGCCCAAGATCAAAGAAAACTGAATAAAAGCTGCCAGGTGTTTGATATGATGAATCCAAACCTCTAGTTTCACTCGTAGTTAAAAATAAAATGATTGATAATCTGTCACCATTATTTTTAGCACAAGTAAAATATTTAAAATGTCTAGAAGCTACGCAGAATTTATTTTAAATGGATCCCGGGTCAGGAAATATAATGATGACATTATAGATGCTTGAATAGAAAGTGTTCAAATTCCGACCCTTGCCGAATTCTCCCGAAATATCCGGTTTTAAAAGAAGGGATGCTTTTTATTTGATTGGAGCGCTTAAAGCAATTTCCCGTCACAATGGTCCATAAAAATATAATTATCCCTTGACTTTTGCATGATAAATTGCTTAGGACTCTTTGTATTGTAATAAAACGGAAATTTAAATTTGGACATGAATAAATTCGAAACAGAGATTGACAAAACATACTGCAATCCAACGCTGCCAGCATTTTGGGCACAATGCCGCAGGGGCCATTTTTAGATTTAGTTTAAGTAGTTGTATTTCGTTTAGTTTATTTTTTATGTTCAGTTTAGTTTAATTATAACTTCTAATTTGTAATGAGGTTTATATATTATATTGTTTCTTAAATAATATAATTAATGAAACATATATCTGATATTTTAACGATTTTCTGCAATACAATTATTATTTAATTCAAATATTTGTACAGCCATCGTCAGAGAAAATTAACTCCCCTAGATATGGCGTAGGTGAACTGAGGGGGATACCTTTCTCGGACGCTGACTGTACCATAACTACGACTTTTACCATTATTTCTTTTCTTTAATTAATGGCCTTTTTTGCTAGTATTTAGGTGCATAACCTTTTAAATTTGCTGGCTCTCCTAAAAGCTAATAAAATCATGATATCAAAGCTTTCACAAGCTCACAATTCTGACACAAATAAATGTATAGATGTAGTGCATAATTAGTTTCCATCGTGTTTTATCGGAAAAGTTCGTATTATTGTGCTCTCTCAATTAGCTTCAGCAGGCCCCCTAATTCTCGATGCATTCGAGATAATCTCACAATCGAGATTAAAGGTCAGTTCATACAGTCATTCGACACAACTGTATGAATCTGACGTTTAATCTCGCAATCGACATTATCTCGAATGCATCGAGAATTGGGGACCAGTACCCATCATACCATGCTATCATTTTTCATTTTGACATTTGACCCTAAATAATAAAGTTTCATATTAATGAATATAAATATGTCACTCATTTAATCCAATAATTAACTGACACTTCGGGTCCCGTCGTCTTCCGATTGAGATCCGAGTTTTACCGATGGAAACATATTATTTACTATAATCTGTATCTATCTTATTATGGCACATGAAACCGTTAACTTAAGGCTATGTAAAATATGGCTCATATTGTAGTAAATCAGGTATTAAGTACTTTTTACTCTCTTCCAGCTACGGTCTTCTCGGTGCGTCGGGCTGTGGCAAAACAACTCTTCTGTCTTGCATCGTGGGCAGGCGTAGACTGAACTCTGGAGAGATATGGGTGTTGGGGGGGAGGCCTGGCAGTCCTGGGAGTGGAGTGCCTGGGCCGAGAGTAGGGTACATGCCGCAGGTAAGCATAACAATAGAATTCACTAATTATGTGCTCTTTGTTGTAAAATGGATATGAAAATGTAAATTAATATTCAATTGCATACTTAGCGACTAACGAGTTGTGATGTTTTGCTAGCAGTGCAGGCTGAATAATAATACTACACTGCCGAATACGATAGTTTTAATAAGCAAAGTAGTTAGTAGTACTGTATTTAAGATTTTGTACCTCCAAGTGCCTGGTAACTTACGTGCGGAAAGAATTTGATATTATCAAAAGCTTAACAATAAAAGGAACAACCGGACAAGTGCGAGTTAAACTCGCGTGGAGAGGGTTACGTTATTTTATGAAATTGTTACTTGAAATACACTTCTTATAGGTTTTTCTGTAATCTATAGGTAAAGAACTATTTTCTATATTTATTTCTAATTTTTAGGCCCAGTACTTTTGGAGATAAGTGGGGGGGGGTGGTTAATTTTCGCCTATTTTCCTAAATAAGTTCTAAACCATAAAAAAAATTGAGATTCTCACAACGAGTCCTTTTATTTTATATGTCACACGCCAAGGTATTCAAAACTTTTTTTTTTAATTTTCTTAGTTTGTAGGGTTTAAAAGTGGCCCCCATGTTTAAAACTATTTTATTTGCGGTCACCGACTTACATAATGTGTACCAAATTTCCACTCAATTGTTTCAGTAGTTTTGGAGAAAATTGGCTGTGACAGACGGAAGCACAGACAGAGAGGCAGACAGACAGACAGACAGACAGACAGATACACGAGGGATCCTAAAAGGGTACCCGTTTTTTCGTTTTGAGGTACGGAACCCTAAAAACAACATGAATGACGATGTATGCGAAGTAGCTTAAGCTCTTTTACCTAAATTAAGTCAAAAGTTTTTGCATACCTGTGGGATGTATCAAATATACATGCCTACGTTGATTAAGTATTTACGTCACGCAAATATTGTAAGAGATAACAATATTTATAAAAATGTGGCATAATATTTTTTGTCTGACAATGTGACGCACTTTACGGGTTGACATTTTAAATACTTTAATTTATTTACCATAATCAATATAAAACATACATTTATCTATACCCATATCATAAAACCTCCATTGTTTAATCAAAAACCGTACTAAACGTACAATACTATAGTAAACATTTAAAGTACACAAAACCACTAACATAAGCACATACTATACACAGATAAATATATACTATACATAAATACATACAAACATATAAATATACATAATTATAATAGAAAGGGAACCTAGTCAGCTACACAAAAGAGAGAAAGATTAAAGCAAGAACAAATGGTGGAAAAGAATGGACAGATCACTAAGTCACTAGTTTATTTGTGGGTTCAAGTTTGCAGTGAACAATGTTTAATGACCGACATAACTTTGATATGCAATAGTTCGACTAACCCTTATAGTTTCCAACTAATTAATTACATCACCGATATGCACACTTGCTAAATTGTAGTTCGCAAAGCCTTTAATTGTATCCATATTCGAACTTACAGTATAACTCATCGCCGCATAAATTGGTTTGGAAATACCTGCCTTGTGCGTTGTAGCGTTGGGCTTACTGATGTAATAATTTCCTTTAAGGAGCATGCTTTAGACGCGAAACTTATGAAACTATACATTGTATTTTTTATTTACTGTTCAATTTTTTATACGGGACTCCAACAGAGTATACAAATGAGTTTTAAAACGTAATGCAGACCCATTATTCTAAGATACGTCTCACTTAGGCTAACAACGTCTGCATGTGCCTGTACCCTGACATCTAAAATTATTAATTTTGACAGATGATGACATCGGTTTAATTAACTTAGCAAGTATAAATGATTGTAGGGTGACAATACTAGGGATAATCTTTATTATTATTTTTGTTCAGTCAATTAGCTTTAGTTAAATACAGGTGGACCAGCCACAGCTTCACCCGCGGTATTCTCCATACAATCTTTATCACGTCTTTTCACGTCTTTAGGGATGGAATTTTAAAAATCCCTCCTTAGTGCATCTCTAGGGTACTCGAGGATCATCTCCTCCAAATTTTAAAGCTGTAAGACCACCCGTTTAGGCTGTGCGTTGTCTATAAGTGAGTCACGGTACTGTTTTATATGTATTGATAGTATAAATATTTTTTTAACGTCGTAGTTATTCAGTTATTTTTACCGTCTTCAAAGTACCCTTATAATTATTACAATTTAACACAATACGAGTAATTAGGTGGTGGGTGGTGTTGGTAGGTACGAGGTGTACTTGGGCGTTTATTTCAAACCTCAATTACAGGTGAACCATCTTTCAATTGTTGGTATCTTATTGTTTCCAAGATATTTAGCATGGATTGAATATACTATGTAGTGGCAGTGCGTGAGGTAAAGCAGTAATTTACATGGACGATATAATAAGTACTATGTAGTTAATGGCGCTTTAAGTTCAGATTTGGTTAGTTACGTTAAGTTTTTTTAGGGTTCCGTACCTCAAAAGGATAAAACGGATCACTCGTGTGTCTGTCTGTCTGTCTGTCTGTCCATTTGTCACAGCCAATTTGCTTCGAAACTACTGGACCGATTGAGTTGAAATTTGGTATGGCATAATGTAAGTCGGAGACCGCAACATGGACGCGTAACGTAAGTAAATGAATTTTAAACATGGGGGCCATTTTTGGGCGTAAATAAGAAAATAAAAAAAGTTAAGTAAAGTAATTTAGCGAAAAAAAAAACTGTCACATTAGTAAAATGTACTACTAAAATAACAGTGGTTAGGCAGCACTGTTCCTAAATACGATACCTAAAGTATAGTTTATTATAGTACCTACGGACTGGCTGGTAGAAGTCCAAAGAGCACGAGTGTATAACCAACATTAAAAAGAACTCACGCACATGCTGTATATAGGCCGATGTATTTTATGTAAAGTAGTTTTAAAAGGCAAAAATCTGGAGTCATACTCGCGCACATAAAAGACTAAAGACACATCGTGAATATCATCATTATCATCAAAAAGCTGATGGCCGATCCTTGGTTGCAGGAAGTGGCGTTATTTGGGGAGTTTTCTATCCGAGAGACGATGATCTACTTCGGCTGGATCGCGGGCATGACGACCAGCGAGGTTGACGACCGCATTGAGTTTCTGCTGTCGTTGCTGCAGCTGCCAAACCCTACAAAGTTAGTATACTAAGCATGGTTTGACGAGTACCATACTGGTGCAAACCGGTGCCCTGATTATTATTTAGAGAGTCCCATGGCTGATCCATCCGTTCCAAACCTTTGGGAAAACAATTGTACGATCCGAGGAATGCTTCGAGGAATAAAGTAAAAAAGGGAGAGAAAGAGGGATAAGAATACGAGTTTCGTAAACTTATATCGGTGCATTCCATGGTCACATCACATGCCGTAGTTTAACTTCGTTTCCTAATGAAAGTTTTTTAAGTACCTATTTAAATACTTGATATGCAAATTCAATTGATTTGAATACCGTGTCATTAGCTTTACATTAATAGAATATTTCCAAATCAATTTTATTATTAGCAAAATTCTTAGGTAGGTCATAAGCGATTCATTTTGGTTTGTGACCTTTTGGAACAGTCTGTATAATTGAACCCCCTAAAATTACATGAATTATCCTGCAGGCAAGTCAAGACCTTGTCAGGAGGTCAACAGAGGCGAGTATCGCTTGCCGCGGCTCTTATTCACGAGCCTGAGCTGGTGATCCTGGATGAGCCAACAGCTGGAGTCGACCCTGTGCTGCGGCAAAGGTAACTCAGCTAAACCCTTCAAATAACCTAGTTCTGTTTATAAATCTGACTGCTTGGCTGTCATTGACATCCAAAAATACTGCGTCATGTAAACAAATTCATAAATCATGTTACAATCTACGGACCAAACTAGAACAATCTTGTAGGTTGCCATGAACAACACACAAAGACATATGCTCAAGCAGAATTAAGTAACTAAATTAGTCTATACTCTGTTTTTTTAAGTCAAAGTACCTATACGTCACTTCGTATAGTGTATTAGTGATCAGTCAAAACAATCTCTTGCATTTCCACACACAATGTCTGTTATGACTTAACTATTTGTTTTTGTGTAGCATCTGGGACCATCTGGTGGAAATCACTTCAGGAGGCAAGACCACCGTGATCATCACCACCCACTACATCGATGAGACGAAGCAAGCCAATGTCGTAAGTACTTTGATTGTTGTCATAGAAACTTAAGTTAAGAGCAGAATCGCTAATCCTACATACCACTGTTAATTAAAACTATCAATTTACAGAGCAGTATAATGTGACTTCAGATGCTGCTATACAAAACAAATGAAGAAATAGTGAATAGACTTTACTCTAAACAGACATCTTAAAGACAAAATTTCTGGCCATCTTTGTGCATATTGTATTGTACAGTATTATAAACATAGTAGAACGGAACGAGCGACCCGTAAATAAATGTAGGATTCTGCAGGCTTACTTCTATATTTTTGTTCAAGAAACTATGTTAATATTTGAAGCCGTTAACAAGCTACAGTTTGTCCGTTAACAAGTTACAGTTTGTTAAAGTTTAATCCAAAAAGTCAATGCATTCAATTCTAACAGCGATTTTAAACCCAATATGTGGTTGGAACCATGAATAAAAAAAAACATTTCTAACCTATGTAAATCGATTGTACATCATTTGTCTGATACGATCTTTTCCGCAAGGTCCCTCGTGTTGTTCCACCCGGTATATCATATTATACTTTATCACGTGCACACATTTTTTAAACTAAAATCGACTTGCAAGATCTGACCTAGATATACCTAGAATTTTAGTGAAGATAAATAACAGCTTTTAATAAATACCGTTCCGAGTTTGTTGTCCCGTCTTCTCAATAGTGGTTTTCTTCGAATTGGTGAAAGATTCATTGGCTTTCACGTTTGTACAAGCTCTTATGAAAGTCAATGAATCCGCCAGCGCTTTCCAAATGGAATACAGATAGTTGGTATTGACTTCAATAGTTTAACATTTCAATGACCACCGTTGTAAGATCCAATCTCGCATCATCTGTTCTTCCTAAAGCTATAAACTTATTTGGCCAGCCTTTCTTACTCTTGAGATGAGAACGACCAAATCATCACTAAAAAAATATCTCCGTTTCAGATCGGCCTAATGCGCGGTGGAAGATTCCTCGCTGAGGAGTCGCCTAACGAACTGATGCGGCGTTACCAAGCTGACAACCTTGAAGACGTTTTCCTAAAGCTAGCGGTTCTGCAGAACATGGGAAAGAGACGGCGCTCCTGCATCTTGGCTGATGTCGTTGAAAAAGTTGAGCTGCCGCCGTTACCGGTGAGTTTTTCATATTACATTTCTTTTATTTAAAATCACAAACGAATTAAGATAAGTATTTAATTTATTAGCTTGCCTCATCTGGGAATCGAACAGACCAAATGTGTTTTTTGAGGCAAGCAATTTTTGAAACGTCTCTGAGTGCAGTATTACTTACTTTCAAAAATAAAACAATGTAAAATATCCTATCTACGATATTTAAGGTACTTTCCCTTCGTGTCGCATAGCCGTGGGACGCACAGCCATGTGATTCTCAAACGTGTTCTGCGAATGATCAGCGATGAGGACCGCATTCAAATTTGGCCCGAATTACTTCGTACTTTCAGTCTAAATTGATGTAACTGTATAGGATGATGATGATGATGACGGTGACGATGATGATACTGCTGCTGCTGGTGGTGATGGTGATGATGATGATGATAACTATATGAACTGGACTTTATGTTTTTGTCGCCTATGGCCGCCTAGTTTTCTTTTTGGCATAGTAATCAAACCTGATTAAAACTCTAATGTTCAATTATAAAAAAGACCTCCTGCTGAGTTTCTTCAGGCATGTCTTCTCAGCAGATGTCACTTTTCGAAGTCCTGGTACATTTAGAAATGTGAATGAGCCCGTGTGGCCTACTTTCAAATAAATATTTTCATTTTTACTATCATACTTCATTTTGACATGTTTACATGAATTGTACTGATGTAATGAGTAGGGTTATAGATAATAGGTACACATGTTAGATATCAAGGTGGTACATTCTAAAATATAGGCTAAACTTTACATTCCCCAAATCAACGTCATACTTAACAATATGCCTTGTTCTTTCCCTTCCAGGACCCATCTATAATAGACCTAGAAGAAGACATCGGTGAAATCTCTGGAGAGTTTGGCGACAATGTATCTATGAGTAGCAAAGGTCGTGTGGTGGTGACCCCAGACCTGGCGGGACCCACGGAGGCCCTGCCGCCGGAAGAGAAACCCCCAATCGGCTGTTTCGAGAGAATTAAACCCATGAAATGGAGGCATATGAAGTCATTGATATGGAAGAACTTCTTGAGCTTGTTTAGGAATTATAGGTGGGTTTTATGATAATTGCCTAAAAATTGTGCTTGCTTTCTTTTGTGGCCTTTACGCAGTCTGTATCTGCTTGCCAAAAGTTGTCACATCTAGATGTGCTTAAGTAAGCACAATTTTTTTTGTGTTTGTCATGAATAAATCCTCTGTCTCCTCTTTTTTAGAAACGTATGATTAATGTAACTGTTCTTTCTAGTTTGCTGGCCTTCATCGTCATCCTGCCAATCTCCCAAATGGTCCTCTTCTGTGTTGCGATTGGCCACGACCCTGTCGGCCTGCCGATCGGGATCGTTAATCATGAACTAGGCGAAAACAATACTAACGTACCATGCAACTATGACAAGAACTGCCCGCTTGATCCAGAAACTTACGAGTGGAACTTGAAGATGTTCAGCTGTCAGTACTTGGACTTTTTCTCGAGAAAACAAGCTAATTTGGTAAGTTATATTCATCTCTGCAATTAAGGAAATTATCAGTGTACAGTGGCACCCTAGAAATAGAACAGCCGTGGGTTCTAATCTCGGCACGCACCTCTGAGGTTTTCAGATCTCATATACGGAATTGAATTTCATATAAATATCCATGAACCACGGAAACTAGGTCGGTTCAGAATTCGCTAGTCGATCTGGCTTGATCAGGAGCCCCATGGTCGGAACCGCATGATAGTCGTCTTGCGCCTCTCAGCCTTGATCTTCAACTGGTCTGTTCTAATGTTCTGTCGGGCCTGTTATGTTAATCATTATTCAGTTCTAATTTTTGAGTGAGCCTAAATCCAAATAAATGTATCGTCTGTCGGTATTATCAAGTCAATCGGTCGGCAAGGAGGCTTGACGTCCCGACACACGGGTATTTCAGTGAAGTGAAACCGTGAGGAAACATTTGCGACGAAATTCTATCACATGTGTGAAGTCCGCAGTCTGCACTGCGACGGCGTGGGGACTACTGCCCAGTCACTCTGGCTATGAGAGGAGGTCTGTGTCCAGGGGGATATATCTAGCCTGATGATGATGGTGAAGAAAATGATTAACACTTAATGCCTCCCTCAAAAAGCGTGAAAACGCCTTATCACGGACTGTTTGGGAAGCAATACTTATTAAGAATTTTAATGCGGATGAATACAATCAGGGCTGTTTCCTTTTAAGATATTCAGAAAGAATCTCTTTTGCATTTCCTCTTTCCTTTCGCTCACATAAAAATATAAAAACAGGTATTATTACGGCCCTTACGCGAGACGATTTTGATTTTTTTTTCCGTTATTATTTGCTCGAGTTCAGTGTATATTTTTTCTGTTCTGCTGACATCATTCCTAATGAGATTAATTCAGAAATCTTCCCCAATATCTTTTAATATCTTTTTTGGTTACAGTGCAAATTCATTGTATAAATGTAATTATATTGTATTACGAAATAACCGCTTACTACCTCGTAACAAAGGCAACAATGTTTTATTGTTTACCTCGTATTCGAATGGACAAAAGAAACCGAAACCAAATAAACATCTCAGGAAGATCATTATTAACCTTACTGAGTTAATGGAGCGTTAACTCCCGGTGCAAAAAAAGATAGATGCTGGGTTCTTATTGTGTGTGCGTGTGCATTTCTTGCCTAAGTCAGAAAATATTCAAGTAGCCATTGATTACATAGTTATACCTTGCTGTATTAAAGAAAAGTTGTTTTAATTTATTTTTATGATTTGTTTGATGAACAGAGATTATGGGTCGTTCAGAAACGTCCATCGCTATATTAAATGCGGTTTTCACCAACGAATTTAAAGTAACGAGTTAGCTGTCGTCAAATGTACTTTTTGATCGATGTCTATTAAACGAATCATCGTCAAGCAGTAATTTTAAAATTAAAAAAAAAAAACATTTTACTATTACCTTTGACTGGAATACAGTGGTAGTCTCTTTGAATAATTAAATATCATTTTGGTTAATTCATACTTAACGACCTGGCGAAGAATGCTGGACGCCGCTGCATGCGAGCAGCATCAGAGCCGGCCTGAGCATTCCTGGTGCCCTTTTTAATGATTAAAAGACTAGAACGACGACTTTTAAGAGAATTCGTGACAAATAAAACAATGATGTAAGCAGATTGTATAATTTTAATAGAAAAATTTGAATAGTTACTCATTCGTAAAGGACATCTTCCTTTTTATGTGTCTTATTTTTGCTATTTGAAAGAGTGAAACTCAATAAAATAAATAATATATATTATATGTTATGTAATGGTTTGTACCTATATACAGGTACAAACCATTAAGACAAAAATCTAATTTACAAATAACATGGAAAATCTGATACAGCAGGTCTTTCTGCCGAGAGCAGTGTTGCCAAAACAACAAAAAATATGGGAAGAAAAGTGGGTAAAAATCGGGCGTATTTTCAAGTTGTAATTAAAAAAAAACTGTATTATTTTTTCATTTCGATGCCACCGATTGACTCCCTCTAATACGAGCGCCCTAGGCTCGCCTAGTTCACCTATATGAACGGGCCGGCCCTGAGCCGCACAGAATCGTCTGTTGTGTAGATCGTTGGGGGAGGTCTATGTCCAACAGTGGACGTCTTTCAGCTGAAATGATAACGATCGTGATGACACTTGTTAAATGCGAGTACGCTTTACGCCACAAAGCCTTACCAAGCTAATCTTACATAATAGGGATGTTTCCTGGGTAAACAATAGTAGTTTATGCAACGGTTGCATAATGATAGGCCTTAAAACACTAGTGCGGTTTTCATGAAACGAGCCGATAGGCGAGTTTCATAATAAGATCGCACGTGTGTTTTAAGGCCAAATTATGCAGAGTTGCATACATAACTTTATCTACACACATATTATAAATCCTCCATGATGGGTTCAGAAACAATAGTTTCTGGCAACAAGTTATTTGTTGCAATCGTGGCTGCATATTTCCGATATCCGGCGCATTTTCACATCACACACACTCCGAGAAGACTACTTACTATTCATATTTTCAACTAAAATGTAAATTACAAACAACTTTTTCTATTCAATTCAATCACAATTCTACTTTTGTTCAGCAAAACACCAACATGGCGGCATTCGATCCTCCGTCCGTCAAGACCATTTTTTTTTAAATCATAGACAAACGGATGAAGTCTCTATTCTCACGTCAGTCGAGATCAAATATTGTGCAGTTTATATAAAACATACTGAATTGACGTATCGTATCAATAACTGTTTTAATATCTATGGATACTAGAATAGAGACCCACTTGAGTTTTGACAGCTGCTCCAAATTTAATCTCATTTCTTTATTAAAAACGATAAAGAATTCATGTTATTTCTTTATCGCAGCACTGGTTTTTCCTAATTGGTTGTCAAAATGGTGGTCATTTCCTACGGTTTTTGATTAACCAATGGAGGTTTTATGATATGGGTGTAGATAAATAATAATTCTAATTAGTCCGTCAGTTAGATTATAAAAAATATTGAACACGTATTTTTTACTTTAAATCAATCAAAAATTGACAAACATAACGCACATCAAAGTTCGGGAGTGGGGGCTAATGACGTCACTTAATGGTAAAAAGTGTACAAAGTCGTGACGACACGCGGAACTTCATCGCACTATATCTTCGTAATTTTTTGTTTAATTGTCAAAAGAAAAATATGTGTTCAATATTTTTTTGTATTGTAATTGACGGACTAATTAGAATTTTTCAGGAAACTATAGCCTATTAGTGGTAAATATCAATTAAAATATTGTACGTAAGTTCCGAGAAAACCCGGCTGTTACCGCTGCAGTATTTTAAGATTACTCTCAATGAACTTATTACCCATTTTATAACAGATATACTACCCGTCCAAAGAAGTGGCGGTAGACGAAGCGTACCGCGGCAGGTGTCGTGTCATCCTGGTCTTCCAAGCCAACTTCTCTAGCAGCCTGATGGAGAGAATGGCAGAGCCCCGTCAAGCGTCTGAAATCACCATCACGAACTCCGAAATTGAAGTGCATATGGATGACACTGGTATGTATTGTTCCAATTATTGCTGCGGCCCTAACATGCAAGACACACAGATAAATTAAACCCGTTTATCTCTATGACTATCTCTTTCGTTGGCACTAGTGTGAGAGAGGCACACTTAGAGTTAAGACGGTCTATCTTATCTTTGTGTAATTCATGTTAGGCCCGCTGTAGTGGTATAGCCAAACAGTAATCCTCACTAGATGATTACTGTTCAAATGGGCCGGCTCGACCGGGGTAATACCACACTCTCACAGAATATCGGCGTAAAGTAATAGCTTGCTATTGCGTTTCGTACGGTGAGTGACGAGATCCGGAGGCCTATTCCCTCATCCCCATCCCAACCCCATTCCCCAGCCTCCCTAGACTGGCAACGCATTGGCAGCACCTCTGGTGTTGCAGATGTCCATGGGCGGCAGTAACCACTTTCCGGTGGGCCGTCAGCCTGTTTGTCAGTCAATTGACATAAAAAAAAACTAACGTTTCTCGTCTAGGTAATATGGGGAAAGTGACAGATATGTATTTACGTGAATCCACAGTGGTGTTACATCACTACAATGTGGGCATGATAGGTGGTGTGCGGGTTGCGGGGCGAGCTGCACCCGCCTTTTATACCTCGCCCTATGTAAAAAGAGCGCTGACGGCCATACAAAATGTATAACTATCGGCGCTCTTTTTATATTGGTTGAGGTATACTTCAGGCCCCAACGGCACTCAACTCATGCGCGCCCAAAGCTTTAAAATGCAAAAGATTCCATCGTCACAAAAAATTTCAATAAATTTCACTCACCTAAATTGCATTCGCATCTCGTGTCCCCAGTCCCCAGTCAATTATGAATCCGATTGGGCGCGCAATAAAGTCATATTAATATTAATTCCCATCTTCAATGGGAACGGTACAGTGTTTTAAAAAAACACGCTGAAGATTTTAATAAACTCAACCTTGGCGCAATTGTATGCAGTTTATTTTGACATTAACCAATTTTGAGATACGGGATTTTTGCATCGGATTGTGACGATGTGTCTGTCTGTATAGTCGGTCAGTTAGAATTAAAGTTTAAATATACGTCTGTAAAATAACAGAAAAAAAACGCCCCTTAAATGTAAACCGATTCTGACCAATTTTTGATAGGTTGTCAGTCAGAAAAAAACTAAGGTCTATACGTTTTTTGAATATTGATTAAAGATAAAGAAAGTCAAATAATTACCGTAATTAGTTTTGTTTGAGAATGCTGAAACAACAATAAAACTGAATTTCTTGATGATAGTGAAAAAACCAAAACCGATAGACATAGATTTTGTTCTGACTGACAACCTATCAAAAATTGGTCATAATCGGTTAACATTTAAGGGGTGGAAATCGTTATCGCCTTTTGTATGAAAAGCCGTATGTTCACAACAAAATTACATTAGTGCATAGGATATATTATCGGTTTTAGGCACGAATTTCACGATTTTTTGAGCCCCCACCCGCTGTCCCTAGTATGATGTCACATATTTTTCAATCTTTTAAGGTTTTCGAATTTGAAGTTGTCACACTTTAGATTTATACATGTGACGTCACGAAGCTTATGACTCGTTCCCCCTTGTCACACGATGCCACACTTTGTTAACCCCCCTCTCCCTTAAGTTGTTACGTAATTTATGGTGGCCCCTTATTATGTCAATACACGCACACAAACATGTTAGGTAAGTAATCTCCGTTTACGAAGATGACATTTTTATGCCAGTGTTTTTTATCATTCATATTAATGGTTTTTCGCTTGACTATAGTCTTATCTGATGAAAAGTGCTAACGCGGCCGAAGGTGTAGCGCGATTGCCTAGGAACTGCCTTATTATTATTACATTTTATTATTTAAGTACCCTCCTCTCGAAAGTGCCATTATATTAAGTGTCATTTTTATGCGTGTGTGCGTTATATTTTTTACTTTTCTTTTTCCAATCGTCCTATGTCAACTCCATGACAAGGGCATCATGTATGCCGAATTTCCGATAGATGAAGGGCGTTCTACTTATTCAAGCGTAAAAGTAGCAAATAAACTCGGTGGCCGTGACCAGTATTCTGCAAACACCGTTTCTAGGCAAACATTTTGCAAAACATGTTTTTTCTGTTCTCAATTACAAATTATTATTTACTCGTTGTATCGTTGTTCATTAAAAATGCATTGAATGTTCATAAAAGCTGCGTTTATTTCTATAATTTCTGCACTTTTTACATTATAAAAGAATTTATACATGAGGAGCGACGTAGTATATGCCTGTACGCAGGCAATGGCGGCGTAAGAGAGAGATAACCAGAGTGCGAGCGAGAGGTGTGTATGAGCTGTCAAAATTACTGACTTAAATGAAATGTGTTTTCGTTTACAAAACGCATACACTCGTACACTGGCAATCCCGCTTTTCCCAGGAAAGATCTCAAGACGCATGCTTTTTCCGACTTGATCGACAAACATCATCATAGTTTAGCCAATATGCATGCATTGTTTATAAATTAAATACACAAACCTTCCCCGTGAATCAATCTATTAATTGGTGAATACTGTATCAAAATCCCTTCAGTACTTTCTGCAATAGCCATACATTCAGGACGACAGAAAAACGCGGGGGGCTTTATTTTATAATGATGTATGTAGTAAATGATATACTTAGTTTGACTTTACATACATGTAGCAACTAATTAGCTCGAAAATAATATAAAAAAAAATTATAAATTCGCTTATCTCAATTTCAAATGTAGAATTTATTAAAGCAACAGTTTGTTTACAAAAATGTTTCGTTGCAAAATTCAATTTTCTCAACTCGAGACGTCTTAACATGTGTAGTACCATGTCTAAAAAGTATTTGCTTAAAACGTGCAAATAATAAACTTTGAGAAAATCTTTACACTGCCGAGTATAATGTTGTTTATTTAAATGTAACTGTAGTAAATATACATTATGATTTGCATAGGGTCTTGCCCAAACTTTATGGTCTGTGTTTGTGAGGCATCAGAAATTTTGATTTTGACCTTAAATACGTTCATCACAGGGTTTACATGCAGTGTCAAGGCTACTTACTGTGATAAACTTAGAAGACTCGAATCCTTGTTATATATTGATAATATCATCAATACATATAATACAGTAACGAGACTCACTTATAGACAACGCACAGCCTAAACGGGTGGTCCTAGAGGTTTGAAATTTGGAGGAGACATTCTTCGAGTACCCTAAAGGTGCACAAAAGAGTTTTTTGAAATTCAATCCCTAAAGGGGTGATAAAATTTCCATGGAAAATACCGCGGGTGAAGCTGTGGCGGGTCCACTAGTTTAAATCATAAGATTCTTAAGGGAGCTCGTTTGGTGGTTATTATTGTTGCTATTACTCGAAAAACAAATCATGACTGAACATCTACCGAAAACCTCGTTCAGAGATGCGGAAGATCGTGTCGCTCTCGTATCGGACCACACAGCCATCAGAACAAATCTATCTGTGCACAATAAATCGTCTGTAAAAAGCACAAAGACCAATGATGATAGTATTAAGCGTATCTTTCCCCGCAGTAAGGTGCCTTCTGATAACGGTATATTCTTTATAAGACTTACTTTTTATCGACAGATAAGCAAGTCGAGTGGATGTTGGCGCGCGACATCCAATTAGCCTTCATGGAAGCAACGCAGAACCTCGCCAGCTCCTGCAAATTGCCAACGAGGTTGATGTCTATACCGGTTTTCGTAAGTATTATCATAATTTGTATACCATGAGCGTTCCGAAACACGATAAAAATCCTTTTGAACGCCACGAGCGCTCGACGGCGGCTGTCACCGATGCAAATGAATGGAAAACGGCATATCGTGGCGTCCGTCAGGGGCACGGAAATCTGCTGTCGGTTAAAGCCGACTGGGGCGTACAAGAACACAGTATTCGGACAGTTGGTACTGGTACAGGATGTGCTTATGTTCTACCTATGTTAGGCATGCAATATTAAATATAATACTACTAGCTGACCCGTGTGAATTTTCGCACGTTATCAAACACCGGATAGTAATAATAACAATATAATAAAGTGAGAATAAGTAAATATTATTAGTAAAGATATTTTATTTTTGAGAGATAATTGTACTAAGACATTGTTTATTTATAAAATAGTACCTGGATGACCGAGCCTTGCTCACTGCATTTACGAACTCGTGAAAAAGCCACATATAATTGTCCATGCGAAAATACAATTGTTAGTTAGTTAAACTTTTTGTCAATAGATGGCGCTTGCGCGATCGTGAGTAGATTATATCGACGGCCGATATCATCCATTAACGACCAATAAATACAACCGTGCAAAATCATTGATTGTACAATATATTGATCGTCATTAGATCATATCAAATAATGTAGGCCAGTACCTAGCCTACTCGACGCGCAGCGCCATCTGTTGACAATTGTCAGCATCATCACATACGTAGTATCTTCTAAGTAGGCTGTGGCCATGACACCGTAGTTAAACAGACTGTCAAATAGATGGCGCTTGCAAATCGCGTGGTTTTTTATTTATTATTTAACGAAAACGTTATTTTAATCTATTTTTGCATTTTTAATACGAATCGGAGAACATAAGCTTTAAAATGACTTTTAAATCATTAATTTCGGTAAAGAAATAACGGAGATCTTGAGCGTCTTCAAAAATATACCTTTTAGAAATAATATATATATGATGATATGCTTAATATTATGGAATGCTTAGTGGAATTAGTGATAGTTATAAATTCATTAGCGGGACCTCGGTGTATTTGTAGAGATATTCCTAATTTTAAATGTTACTTATTTTCTTTTATCAGCATATAAGTAAATAAGGGTTTTAATGTTTAAAAAAATAGCTGTAGTGTTTATTATGGTTAATGCGACTAAAATGAATTAAATTGCGTCAATTCGATCCCGATTGCGACACTTGTCACGTTGGTGACATTATCTAAGATCATGCATGGTGACCATACGCTTGCCTTTCATACTTTCATTAAAGTCGTTTGTCTAGACGATGTCACCTTTCGGTACTGCAAATAGGTTCCATTGTTTTATAGCGATATGGCCGATGAAATATAATAATGTCTAGCCTATTAGGGTTTTTTTTCCGAATTATAATAATAATAATAAATCAGGGGTTCGTGAGGGGCTCCTAAAATGTCGGAACTCCGCCATTTCTTCGGAAAGGCCCCGGAAAGTAAGCAACTACGTGTTTTGTGTACGGAAAGTTCTGAGTTGTCACAAACTGGTTGAGACATGTTACCAATAAATCAATAAGAGGGGACGTCGAACCTTATTAGATCGTATTTCATATGTTTATCTACTTATTCGTTCTACTCCAACCTGAAGTTTCACGAAGCGATTTGAGTGCTTGCAATAAATTTAAAATTTCAAGTCATTGTAAAAGCGACACACGAGTTGGACAAATAATTAGAATTAAGTCGATCGACGACCACTATTTGGTTTATTAGTTCTGCGCCTCTATTCGGGAACGCTAAGTGATGTTGTAGCGACTTGCGAGCTAGATTTGTCGTCCCACTCTTCCGCACGACGCGTAATGCGTGAGAGCGAGATAGGAAATCTCACTCGCGAATCGCTATAGAATCACTTTGCGTTCCCGAATAGAGGCGCTGATCATATTTCCCATCATCGTTTCTGCCGAAAGACGTCCACTGCTGTTGCTCCAAAGTTAATCAAAAAGACCAGAACTGCACTTAGATTGTAACTGTTTCATTGTTTTTAAATTTTAAATTTATTTCTTTTTATTCATAATATATTGTTTGGTTTCCTAGAGCATATAATGTTCAAGAAATAAAGTTTAATAAAGCAATAATTTACACATCTTAATAATATAATTAATTTATATCATAACCTTTTTCTAAAAAGTTTTTGTGTGCAACCCGAAGTGCTATATTATTTTTTTTGGTTTCAGTTCCATGACCCACCAATATATGGACTTTCTATTCCGGTTTTGACTGACTTTGCTTGTCCTGGAGTAGTTTTAACGTAAGTAGACTTTTGTCAACCTCATCCAGGGGTCTCTAAACTACGTCCGAGGCCCGAGGGTCAAAACTGGCCCGCGACCACTACTGATCCGGCCCGCGGCAGTACGCTGGGCTTACCTGGCATCGGGCGAGAAAATAAATAATATATGGCACCTGTAAGGTCTTGGCACTCTTGAATTTTGTGGAAAAGGCAGTGTGGCCCCTAGGACAAAAGGTTTGGAGATCCCTGACCTAATCTATCCAACCGGCCGATGATCCGGATTTGTGGTTCCTGTTGAACCTTAACACTTTGAGTGCCAGAAGCCGGTCACTATGTTCGTAGCGCATTTTCGCTATAAAGCGCAAAACGCTTAGCGCGTAGAGTTTGTTGGCGCTGAAAGTATTAAGGACGCCGGTACGTTTCTCTCTAGAGACAGATACTCGTATCATAAGATTCTTGTATTTGTCTTTAGGTGTGTTGACAAGTTGTCCTGTCCTAATTTGGGCCATTGCGTGTGAATAGTACTACTACTTAGTGTTTACGTCTTTTATAGATCCTCTTTATAAAGAACCTAATGAAATTAATAAAAAATAAATTTCTATGTTTTTGAAACGCCTAAAGAATGCGTTATTTCTGCAATTGTCACCTAACACGGAATCAACGTCCAATGTGAAAGTAATTGTGTTCGTTTGTTTATGAATTCTAGTCTGTAAAATATATACCCCTACATACATAAACATGTATGTATGTAGGCCTTATTGCTTGAAATAAATGAATTTAATATTATTATTTCCAGTTAACTTGAGGGTTGCTTGAAAGTTGTCGTAAATATTTAATTGACCCCAGAAAACAAAAATAAGCACTCTTCCTAAATAAATATGGCCGTAACGAAAACATAAAACGAGCCAACAGCCTTTAAACTAACCTAAACTGTTTGTACATTGAAATAAAAATAAATAGGAACATCGACAAACTTTTGTGAATTAATTCGTATAATATTGCCTCTCAAGCTTATTTTCGCAAATTTAACATAGCCAATGATTTAGCGTTTATATTAAGGGAGTTTGCCAATTATTTTTTGGGTTTTGTCAAGTGTATTTGAATAGATATTTGGGAGATCTTAACGCTTTGAATGTGAAACATTTTAAAATACTGCATTTGTATTCCACACCGCACGCTGCCTTGTGAAACTAGTCTGTGGGTCCACAGAAAACCAGCGCGTGTCGCCTCAGGCGTATGAAATTATGCATGTGGATGCCATTTTCGCTGCACTTTCTGCTCTAGTTTGTAAGGTTTATTTCTAAGAAAATGTATAAGGTTATGGGAAGTAAAAAAAAATATCTGTTTATATTTCTTTAATAGTGGTAGCTTCCCGTAGTGGCAGATCCAATCAGTTATATTCGCTAGATGATTATGAAACCCATGCATTATTGTTACAGTTAATTTTAAATTAATCTTTCCTCTCTCAGAATCGTGTTCTTCTTGGCTGTCGCCCTGACTTCGAGTTCCATGCTAGCTGAACGGAACGAGGGTATCCTGGAACGATCCCTGGTATCCGGGATTACAGGTAAATGTTACTCAAAGACCGGGAACATAGTCAGAAGTCCCATACATGGAACAAACATTGAAATACATAGTAAGGAACTGCTCAAAGCAATTTTCACGATGCTTACTTTTGAGGTGTCAGAATGCGAATCTGACACCATCGCAGGTTCAGTCGCACGGCAACCACCATCCATGACACCCGTTTAAGTGACACTTATAAATCAAGTCTGATGTTTCTCATTTTAAATTTAGCGTAGTTTTTGTGTTGGCTAAATAAAATAAAAAACCGGCCAAGTGCGAGTCGGACTCGCGCACGAAGGTTTCCGTACCATTATCTATAAAAACGGCAAAAAAATCACCTTTGTTGTATGGGAGCCCCCTTAAATATTTATTTTGTTAAATTTTTTAGTATATGTTGTTATAGCGGCAACAGAAATACATGATCTGTGAAAATTTCAAGTGTCTAACTATCACGGTTCATGAGATACAGCCTTTGGGTACGGAACCCTAAAAATTGTGAACACACTTTCGAATTGGCCACAATGACTAACTTTATATTTGCACCGTATCAATTTGTATAAATTGTCATAAAACAATAAAACAATATGACATCAATGAGGTTTCAAGAATTCAATTGGATTACTTAAAACTAGTGGCTTCGTGAGCTGTAGACCTCGCGACAAACTTAACTTTGCCCTTGTAAAACTGATATCCCCATACTTCGACATAGGACGGGTCAGTTTACCAACACCGCAAATAATTTTGTAATTGCAAAAACCCCATATCTCCGCCATTATGAAAAATTTCGAAAAACTGAATCGACAAAATAATTCTATATAGGTAATTATCGAACCTGCTCACAAAATTTCACAAGAATCGGTTGAGAACTGCGACCTGTAGACGAGAACAAATGGACAGATGCCGGACATACGAAAGCATTTTTGCCCAAGCTGAAACGGAGACGCTTCGCTCGCTCGGTCGATAACAATGATTTGGTAGACCATGATTTAATAGGAACATGTTACGGCAATTTAAAAAAAAACTGCTTTTGTTTCACGCGATAACCAATAAAAAAAAAAGATATTTATTGCCACAATCACACACACACAAGCACATAATTTTGAACACAAACAAAAAACATAAAAGCACTCTTAAACCTAGGTGGCAAAAGGTTTAGGACTCAGCGTGTGCTGAGAGCATTACGCCCACAGCGCTGTTTTGCAGCCTGCACCTTGGCTCTCTGAATGTGATACATATTTGAAATGCCAGGTAGGGCTTTAATGAAAAATATACCTATATTAAAAGTTATATAACGTACGCAAAATAGATATTTTGAGCACAATTAAATTAATTTCTAGCAGATACATTAAATTAAAATAGATTAAATTATGGCAGAAGTAAGAATTACGTGAGATATACCAGGTGAGGTTTTTATTTTCTAAAACTAATTAACTTTCTAACTTTCTGACAGTTGTTTTTGAAATAAAGCTGTACGTAATTTATCTTTGAAAGTTGGTAATGACATGCTGTTAGTCCGAAGTGGTGGTGGCAGATCGTTCAAAATCTTGGATGCACTGAAGTGAAAACTTCCCCTAAACCCCTTAGATTTATGTATGGGTATGGGTAGGGGCAGGCAGGTTTCACTTGGAACTTTAGGTACGCTCGGCCGTCGGGCACCGCGGCGGTGTAAATCGCAGTAGGTTGCCCCTCGCCCGCTCGCAGCGTCGCGCGTCGTCATAGCGATTACTCTACTTAAAGCGACCCTAGCGTACGTAAAAGAGAAAGTGTTACGTGAGAGAGAGAGAAGGCATGAGTAGGCATATTTTCACGCCTAATCACCGGTTTTTGTTAGAGAGTGATTCTTCTGTACGTTAGTACTATTATCTATTCTGTGGTAGGGGTATGAGTAGGGGTTAAACGTTATGTAATGCCTATCAATTATCAAGTCGGACAAAATATTTGATAACGTCTCCGAGGTCAACTGTATAGCTATGACTATGATGATAAAATGTCGATGAAGTCGTAAAAATAACAACTCAGACAGAAAGTCAGATGGAACCAAAGAGCATAACCATTATATTATGCAAACTCCGTATATCAGTGTCTTATGGCTGAAAGCTTCTCAAACTATAGCCCCGAGAGAGACTTGAGTGAGATGTATTAAACAATATAAAACTTACTCTGAAAGTCTGGGTGACAAGATGTACTCGTAATTTTGGGTGATATTTATTTTCTTGGCTCTATTACGTTAGCTGGGTTGATCATACTTTATCTATGTTTTTAGTGTGAGGATAGTAGTCGTAAATGGTTGATCTTTTTATGGTTCCTTAGCCAAATGGCAAAAAACGGAACCCTTATAGATTCGTCATGTCTGTCTGTCTGTCTGTCTGTCTGTCCGTCCGTATGTCACAGCCACTTTTTTCCGAAATATAAAAACTATGCTGTTGAAACTTGGTAAGTAGATGTATTCTGTGAACCGCATTAAGATATTCACACGAAAATAGAAAAAAAAAACAATAATTTTTTTGAGTTCCCCATACTTAGAACTGAAACTCATAAATGTTTTTTTCATCAAACCCATACGTGTGGGGTATCTGTGGATAGGTCTTCAAAAATGATATTGAGGTTTTTAATATAATTTTTTTCTAAACTGAATAGTTTGCGCGAGAGACACTTCCAAAGTGGTAAAATGCGTGTCCCCCCCTGTAACTTCTAAACTAAGAGAATGATAAAACTAAAAAAAATATATAATGTACATTACCATGTAAACTTCCACCGAAAATTGGTTTGAACGAGATCTAGTTAGTAGTTTTTTTTAATACGTCATAAATCACGGAACCCTTCATGGGCGAGTACGACTCGCACGTGGGTGCTTTTTTAAAGTCAATTACATACCCACAACGACCTTGGCGGGCACTGTAATGACAATTTCGTCGATATCTCGCGAACGGAATATACTATATAAAAAATCTTACTGAAATTAAAAAGAAGATTTAAATAAGGATGTTTTTACTAGGATAAATAAGGATGTTTACGTAGATCCTGTTCTATAATGTGTTATTGCGGGATAAGGTACCGTTCCACAGATATTTATTAATATTTGTTACTAATAGTCAAGTAGCCATGTTACGGACATACGGTTTACGGTGGTACGGACACGTTATGAGGCGACGATCCGACCACATGACCAGAAAAGTGCTAGACATCGAGACTAAACCCCGAGGACGAGGAAGACCCCGAATCACATGGATGTCCATAGTAAATAAGAACCTCAAAGAAACCCAAGTCAACAAAGAGACGACCCAGGACCGAGCTGCCTGGCGACGCATGATACAGAGGGCCAACCCCAAATAAAATGGGAAAGGGCCAGGCCAAGAAGACTAATAGTCAAGTAGCCAAATATTATTTAAATATTCTCGAAGCCCACTTATAAAATTCCTGCCACGGTAACTACCTAAAAGACATTTAATTAAGTTACGCCACGCAAGTAACGCGTACGGCTATCCTTTACTTTTATGCGCAAGAGTTATATAATTCATCACTATCCAACGCACCCCCACTTGGCAATTAGGGCGTGGCTTTGGCGTGAAGACGAACAAAAACACACTTCAATTAATAGTACGAATGTGATGTAAGGTGATTCTGTCTTTTATGTAGCGGTCTTGAAGGACAGTTTATTTCGGATATACGGAAGGTCTGATTCGAATAACTTTTCCATTAATGAAAAGTAAAGGGTAAATCAAATTACGCCAAACGCGGTTGCAAGATACGATGTGCCGTTGTTGTGAAAATGTGCGAATTTGTCATTGAGTTTGTAGTGGTAGAGCCAAACAGTATTCTCACTAGATGATTATTGTTCGAATGGGCCGGCTCGACGGGGGTAGTACCACACTCTCACAGAATATCGGCGTGAAGCTTGCTATTGCGTTTCGTACGGTGAGTGACGTGATCCGGAGGCCTATTCCCGCATCCCCATCCCATCCCCATTCCCCATCCTCCCTAGACTGGCAACGCATTGGCAGCACCTCTGGTGTTGCAGATGTCCATGGGCGGCGGTGACCACTTTCCATCAGGTAGTCCGTCAAACTGTTTGTCAGTCAATTGACATAAAAAAACTAACGTTTCTCGTCTAGGAAATATGGGGAAACTGACACATACAATGTGGGCATGGATAGGTGAGGCGTGCGGGCGGCTGGGGGAGCTGCCCCCGTCTTTTACTTCAGGCCCCGACGACACTCAACTCGCGCGGACAGTATGCCCATAGCTTTAAAATGCAAAAGATTGCTTCGTCACAAAAAACAGTCATTCTCACTAGATGATTACTGTTCGAATGGGCCGGCTCGACCGGGGTAGTACCACACTCTCACAGAATATCGGCGTAAAGTAATAGCTTGCTATTATTAGCTTGTTTGTCAGTCAACTGACATAAAAAAAAATAGTAAGGAACTGCTCAAAGCAATTCTCGCGATGCTTATTTTTGAGGTGTCATATCGCGAATATGACACCATCGCACGTTCAGTCGCACGGCAACCACGGTGATGGACACCCATTTAAGTGACACTGTATCGAGTACAATTCCACAACCTGTGAGACCGCAGCATCGAAACCACCGCCGACAATGATATGAAAGCATGTGAATCAAGCAATATTAGACTTTAGAATGTATATCGTAAGTACTGAGACATCAGCAATAGGGTGCGTGGGTAACCCACGGCGCTGGCGTTTGACAACCTTCTATGAGACATATCCTTCTTTTGAGATCTTTGGAATTTGTTGGTTTATTTCTTACTGGTTATAGGGTGTCCTAAAATACGTTGTGCTTATGTTTGTAGATTTCCATAATATGGATTTCATCAAATATATTTCCATTCCTATGAATTTACCAAACTTTGAACCCCCATTAAAGCTTTTAAGACCCGATCACGCTCACGCTACGCGACGCGCGCGCTGAGTGGGGCGTTGTAAATAAATACGTAAGCAGTGTTGGGCAGGACATGAAATTAAAACGAGTTTGAGGGAGCAACTCCTTTTACAAAACGAGGTGGTACAATGTCCCACCTCAAATGAGGCGAGGTACTACGCGGAGCTTACGCCTCGCTCTCCTGTCAGCGTGTCACACTGTACGGAACGGACGGCGCTCGTTTGTCTCACTCACACTCGAGTTACTCGCTACGTTCTCTACGCTACGCTACCATCTATTTCGCCTAACTCGCATGATTCGCTCGTTTCGTCGCTATCAGTGGGACATGAAGTGGGACATTTTTACGAAGTGAGGTGTTGTGACAATCTAACAAAGGCAGTGTGACATTTGAGTGTATGAGTAACTCAACACTATACGTAAGATTGACCGTAGTGACAGGAGCCGGTGCGAGCGAGACAAAGCCTGCGGTCGCGCCGCGTGGGCCAGCATCGCCCGCGGTGTGCCCGGGCCTTTAATGAAACTAACACGGTTAATCGACAACCCACAAAGTGGATTTTCTTTGAGAGCATCAGACTTGATTGGATTGAAGTCAGCCGGAAGTAACTTACGAAAACTTGATTGGACGTTAATAGGTCGTAGTTCCCTGATTGGCTTAACGGGTCAACTGAAACCAAACGGTTTGTTGTTCAAAATGCAAACTAGCCAATCATTCGGCGGAGGACTGCCTTAGGATAATAGTTTCGTGCTTGTTTTCATACAAAATATGGGTGTCTAAAATGCTATTGATTGAAGATGTTCGTATTATTTGTTTAATTTGGTTATTATCATACGCAAAGGCTAACTAAATAAAATAAAATAAAACTAAATTAAATTGACTTTTGTTACAAATTTGCTTTATTTATTATTAACTAGCGACCCGCTCCGACTTCGCACACTTAGCACTAATGCTACCAAACTCCACAAGTACACCCGCTGTGCCAATCTGAAGATTGCCTGAAAATTTCATCAAAATCGCTCCTGCCATTTTGAGTCTATAAGGAAAATACATACCTATCCGTATCGATTTATGAAGAGAGATTAATTAATTTAAAACATACATACATATTATCACGCCCGAAATCCCTAATGGGGTGGGCAGAGCCACAAGAGTACTTCTGGCCACGTTCGATTAATTAGTCCTAAGATGGTATGATGAACCGTATGGTGACAGGTGATCAGCCCATCGCCCATACAGATACAGACAGACCCGTCCCTTAGTCGACTTTTACGACATGTCAGGATGATAAGCATCTGCACGCATTCTATGCTATTTCTTCACTCCCAGTGCAGCAGAGGAGTAGGATTAATTTAAAACTTGTGTAATATTCTACGAAATTTCAGTTTATTACTTTGATCGTACCAAAAACAGTCATATCAACCACTTCTATCCATATTCAAATTAAAACCTTATTTGCAGGCACGGAAATCCTCTTCTCGCACGTCAGCGTCCAAATGTTCATGATGATGGCGCAAGCGGCTGTGGTTCTCTTTTTGGCCTTCGTGTTCTTTGACCTCACAAACAATGGACCGCTGGGATGGGTGATACTACTGACTGTGCTCAATGGCTTCTGCGGGATGACTTTTGGTAAGTTACAATACAATACAATACAAATAATTTATTGATCACCACATAAAACAGACAGACACCGCCACAGACAGTTACCTTCATTGTATATAACCAATAGTAGTTTATGCAACGGTTGCATAATGATAGGCCTTAAAACACTAGTGCGGTTGTCATGAAACGAAATTTAGCGAGTTTCATAATAAGATCGCACGTGTGTTTTAAGGCCAAATTATGCAGAGTTGCATACATAACTTTATCTACACACATATTATAAATCCTCCATGATGGGTTCAGAAACAATATTTTCTGGCAACAAGTTATTTGTTGCAATCGTGGCTGCATATTTCCGATATCCGGCGCATTTTCACACCACACACACTCCGAGAAGACTACTATTCATATTTTCAACTAAAATGTAAATTACAAACAACTTTTTCTATTCAATTCAACAACAATTCTACTTTCGTTCAGCAAAACACCAACATAATGGCGGCAATTCGATCCTTCGTCGAGACCATTTTTTTTTTAAATCATAGACAAACGAATGAAGTCTCTATTCTCATGTCACTCGAGATCAAATGTTTTGCAGTTTATATTAAAAAAACATACTGAATTGACGTTTCGTATCAATAACTGTTTTAATATTTATGGATACTAGAATAGAGACCCACTTGAGTTTTGACAGCTGTTCCAAATTTAATCTCATTTCTATACTAAAATCGATACGGGAATAACATTGCAGCACTCGTTTTACCTAATTGATTGTCAAAATGGTGGTCATTTCCTACGGTTTTTGATTACACTATGGAGGTTTTATGATATGGGTGTAGATAAAAGTTTTTGTTTAGTATAAAAGAGTGCAGAGCCTTTACCATGAGTTTGCGCACACCGTTTCGATTGAAATCTATCGGGAATGCTGCTTGTCGCCGATACAAGTAAAAGGGATCGAGCGATAGTTTACGGTAGCGAGAGCGGTTTGCGCAACTCATGGTAATGGTACTGTATTATTCGCAAACGAACTGCGTCCGTTTTTCTAAATTTAGTTCTTCGGCCCTTCAACATAATCATAATCATAATCATAAATAATATTTATTGCATTCATATAAAACTTAATCAATATTACATAGTTTACATAATGATACCTATAAGCAACACATGAAACCCTGAGGGGCGCAGCAATGGATAGAGGCAATCCGAAGTTTAAATATCCTTATCCTCGAAAAATTCTTGTAAGGTATAGTAGCTTTTTTTAAGTAAAGTTTCTTTGAGGCGTCTATTAAATTCCTTTTCCGTCTTTTCATTTTTGATATTGTCGCTGATTTTATTATAAATTTTTATTGCCATTGCATTTGGACTTGAGCTATGTAATTTTAGTTTGGAATTAAGTGGTGCCAAGTTATTTATAAACCTTGTACCAAAACGCCGTTTTTGATCAATTAAAATAGGGAATCCTAGCTCAAAACTAAGGCTGGCATCACTTAAATTGCTACGTCTAAAACCCCGGACATTTGGGTGAAATAGAGACGTTGCCCTTATAATGTCGTTTGCGCCATTTATGGGAATAGATTGAATGACAATGAAACCCATCCAATTGGTTACTTTTCCAGGTAAAGATCGCTTAGCAAATAGATAGCGTTTTAATTTATACAGGGTGTCACGGAACTCATGCACCAAATTTCGTGTGAGGATTCTCTTGAAGTTACTGATGTTCCCTAATTTAAAAAAAAACATTTTGACCATTGGGTGACCTGATGTTCTTATGGGATTCTTAGAGATGCTACTCGTCTACATTGTGTCTAGCTTGCGAAATTCACGGGATTTTCATTTATACATCAATTCGAAGTAAAGTTATTTTCCATGGTAAAAAGATAACGTTTGGTGCATGGGTTTATTGACACCCTGTATATTACTTACTGTATAATTTGCCCGCATATTCTATTAACGAAGTGCAAAAAAGGTTTATCTTTTACTTCATTTCTGCTTTCTGAATTGTAAAATGTTTTGCATTACATACAACGAGCTTTTGACACCTCCAATTAAGCTCGGTATGCCTCATTCTGCTTTTCTAGAGCGCGGTATGCGCCATACCTAACTGAAACGGAAGAAAGTTTACTTAATATCTTTATTACCAAGGACACATTAGGCTGTACAGTACGATTAAAATCAGTTATCGATTCGGCTTTTCTCGGCTATTATCGGCTAAAGCCGGAGACGAAAATGAAACGTTACATTGCTGCGATCTCTTTTAGGTAGCATTCAACTTAAAGTATCGTAAACGCAATGTATATCACCTGCCATGATGACATTACTTACCAGTAGACCTAAGAAGTTTACAGAAGCGATATGGACATGCATTATTTATTGATGTATATAAATGTACCTTTAATATAGAAAAGACATTAATGATTCTTTATTAATCAATAGTTACTGTTTTACGTAAGGTACCAGTACGATATTTGTCATGCATGTCATACTGTCAAAAAATAGTCACTAATTATTTTTCTTATTTAAATATAAAGGTTGTGTTACTTTGGAGCTATTGGGGCTAGGTTTTGTTGCTCATATCCTTCTGTTGTATTGTGTTTAATAAGATAACGGGTAATATATTTAAAGGTCATATCTATAATTTGATATAGTCTATGTGAAAAACGAGGGATACCGACAATAACCGAAGATGGCCGAATGGTGAACTTATTTTAATAGTACTATACTCTCGGCTCTTTGTTTGGCTAAGAAAAGCTAAAACAAGGTTGGCAGTGAACGATTATCCTAAAAACACACGACGATGACTATTTGACAGCGCTAAAGAAGTGAGGTTATTTAAAAAGCTTTGCTTGAGAACCAGAAGTTTTTGAATATCATTAATCTTGCTTGAATCATAAGTGAAACTTTTTGAATCAATCAATGCCAATAGTTACTTGGAACTTCGAACTTTGATTTCAATCGACATTACTGAATAAAAATGAAGATACCGCCGATAAAAGTAACTAATAATTTGTATGTCTGGCTTGACTAAATTATAAATGAAATGATTAATTTCTTGTGTTGTTTAATCCTTTTATTTATAGTTCTTGGACCGATTGAATGAACAAGAAATACTTGAATAAAAGACAATTGATCTGGGTAACCTGACTTAGCCTTTGAACAAATTATAACTAGTAATCATGGCTTCTGATAGTAATTTGATGTTATAATTATAATAAGTTTATTAATGATTAGATATTGAGCAAATACTCATGTTATTAGTGTTAACTTTAAAAAATACTTAACAATAAGTGGCAACATGAATACGAGTAAGTATTCCGAAAATTCAGACTAGTGAAGCGATTATGAGTATTTTTCCTGCCTTATAAAATTTTCTCTTTAAATAAATCATAGGAGTGCTCCATCTTCCTGAATTGTCTCTGTACCAGTAGAAAAAACGGATCGTTTACTAGCTGGTGCTTCGCAGTTTTCCCTCTTTATGTACCTCCGGCTTACCTGGTTTTTACAGGCATAATCAGGACGGGCTTCCTTTACAAAACCTTTTACTTTGTAAAAATGAGAAGAAACGACTGAAGTGACCGGTGCTTCAGCTCGTAGTAGTAGTTCTTTATTATTTTCCCGTGGCAGCGGTGAAATCCTTGTAGAAACTATAAATCTTGGAACAGGATTAAATGGTAAAACGGCTTTTTCCATATTACACGGGAATAAAATGTCTATCTCAACTTTTCCATTGATTGTGAAAAGTATACATTTTAAAGACTCAAAATATCCTGGAATAATATTGCTTTTTGGAATATCGTTAGTAATTAACATGACTGATATTATTTTTAACCGATTTCATTTAACATACAAACGTTCGTGATTTTTAACAAAGCGTGATGACGCGTTTAATTGTAAACTACCAATACGAACAACCCTATTTGGCATTGGCTAAGCTATCATATCGCTTTGCTTTCTTTGTCTTACTTTGCGAAGTTTAAATTGGAAAGAATAATGAAGAATATATGGTCTCAGGTTTCCCTAACATGAAAGTGTAAATTGATCGTTAATTTTCTCCTTTACAGGTTTCTTCGTGTCTTGTTTGTGTGACACCGAAAGAACTGCCACGTTCATCGCCCTCGGATCATTCCTCCCTATGATGCTGCTGTGCGGTATCATCTGGCCTATTGAAGGTAATATTATACGTATTATTTTCATTATTGACATCTACTAAATTAGCACTTCATAGGGAAGTTTCCTGGGTAAAACAAAAAAAAAATCAGTCCGTCAGTTAGATTATCAAAAAATATTGAACAAGTATTTTTTGCTTTATCAAATCAATCAAAATTGACAAAGATAACGCGCATGAAAGTTCGGGAGTCGGGACTTATGACGTCACTTATTGGTACAAAGAGTGAGAAGTCGTGACGTCGCGCGAAACTTCAACGCACTATATCTTCGTAATTTATTGTTTAATTGACAAAAAAAAAATGTGTTCAATTTCAATATTGAAAATGACGGACTAATTAGAATTTTTCAGGAAACTTCCCTATTATAATTGTTACTCGTGTTATTTTGATAGTTACATTTTACCATTTGTAATTATTTGACAGGGCATTATTATCACTTATTATTATTTTAGCGGTATCGTTATCATGCTACTTATTGCTCCGTATACCAACATTTTTGCCGCAATGAAATCAGAGGCTAGAGTGTCTACTTTACGAAGTGTATATTTTTAATCAATTTCTTCTGTTACTTCGATTCCCGTTTCTCCTTTGTCCGAAGTTTTCTTTAATAGAAAGTTTTATTTTATCCCAGGATTTTGTTGCTTAGCTAAAGTGCTGTTCAATTAGTGCACTGCTATTTATTGATTGTTCTCTCCATTATCTTGAATTGCATTGTAGACGGTTTCAAATCGACTGTTTGTTTTCTCAAACTCGGATGACGTCTTGAAATTTCAAGTTTATCGTGAGAATACTAAAGTTTTTACAAATAGTACTTATACCAAAATTGCACGGGTTTCGACATAATTTATCGTTACCGAGAACTTTAATTTAACGATTCGAAATCGTTTTTGCTTTTTGAACTTCACATTGTGCCTGTACTGCGTTAACGCCTCTATTTTCACTTCAGTGTTACTCGAATGCATTACGTTGCCACGCTTGTAAAGAAGTATTCAACTGATGTCTTTTCTATAACATAAACGACTTATCACATGAAAGTCTATTTCATTAACATACCTTTTCTATCAGCAACGTATAAACACCCTGCATTTAAAATACACGTGAACATTAATTAAACCGACAAACTCAGTGCAAAATCGAGGCCAATCCACGAAGTGCTTGTTGCAAAGCTATCCAATCTGTGATATTGACCGACAACATACAGCAGCATCAATTTGTTAATAGATTGATTGATTGATTGACTGTTTAAAATTCGGAGTTCCTAGCCTAGAATAGGATCTACGAAATAGGTTTTTACCTTAATTAAAAGCAAACAAAGAGGTGCCAAAAAGAAATTACATGTAAAATTAATCTATTATCAAGCCAACTTCATGCCTGATGTAAAATGTCAAAGGTAGTTCTAAAGTCATTATGCGCCCTTACTGGACAGCATTCTGTCATATTGTTCCCTGGCGGGTTGTTCTTACATTGTTTTCTTTGTCCCCTTTTTCCTGACAAAGGACATCCCTACGAAGACTGGATTCGCTTCCGAGTTTTCTATCCATGGATGAATTTAGTGACGCACTGCTCGAAACATCGGAACTGTTTGTTTGTGTGTTTCAACTAGCTGTTGCACTTACCTGTACGTTTTATTGTGTAGGATTACAGTAAGTCATCAATATAAATGTCTTTATTTTCAGCCCTGCATCAGGTCCTCCAATGGATTAGCTACGTGCTTCCCCTAACCAAATCCACGGAGTCTTTGAGGTCCATGCTGCAGCGTGGATGGACTATCAGCACACCTACTGTTTACTACGGGTTTGTGTCTACTGGTATATGGATCGCTATATATTTGATAGCCAGTATTCTTTTGATTAAATTTAAGAAGGGTTAGTATTAAAACCGTTTGTCTCGTTCTGAAAGTGATACAAGTTGAAAAGTGACTGTTAATTTGGATTTGTATCTAATGCATAGGTTTTAAATTGATTAGCAGCATTCTAAGTTGTACCTTCTTAAGGATGGAAAATATCCAAATGATTAAAATTTGACTCACTTGCAAAAATTTATCATTTTAAACAAAGAAATAAGTAATTGCCAACAAAATATTAGTTTTGCTTTGCGATTCAAAAGGAAGAACTTTTTCACTAACCGGTAGGTACCGCATCGATTAAAAGACTTAATGCTGTTTCATGTTGTGTTTTTTCATAATAATTGTATATTTCAATACATAATATTGTTTGTAATAAATAGTATTCAGCGTGTTTGTTTTATTTATCCATATGATATGGATTTACGATTTCTAACGGCTTAGTACCTATTTTAAAAAAGTAAACATAAGTACTTATTACATTTCAATATGAGTCCTTGTCAAATGCTTTAATAAATAATAAGCAAAAATGTAAACAAAATCAACAAAATCAGTAACCAAATGTTAATTGAAAGTTTAAAATAAACCGTTGTGGTAATTTGTAGTTATTCCATGGCAAATTCATAATTTAAATAGCATTTAGCTTTAAGTTATTTTTAAGTTTAGAGGTTAATTTAAAGAGGTGTTTTTGTACAAATCAATAAAGAACATTTGTTACATGGTGCCATTTTTTAAGGGCTGAAATGTGAAGAAATTTTCTGCTTTTAGTCGTAAAAGGTCAAAGACATTGCCGCATTAAAAATAAATGCAACATTGAGTGTTGGTAATAAAAGTTTTACCTTTTTGCTTTTGTATTAAAATATAGTCGAAAACTTTACGAAGTTTATCTATATCAAGTGTGACTTGTTTAAATTTTGTAATTGTAATCTGTTTTAATTCTAATAATTTAATACTATTTTAACTTATTATTATATTTAATATTGCATGCCCCAGAGATGGGTAGAACATAAGCACATCCTGTACCACTACCAGCTGTCCGAATACTGTGTTCTTGCAATAAATGTCTTTGTCTTTGTCTTTGTCTTTGAGACATTATAAAGCTTGTTTTGAAGAACAATATTTTGTCAAATCTGAATGTTTATTAATGTTCTTTATTTTTTGTTTTATTATCAGGATTAATGTTACTTTGTAAATAGTACTTTATCGCTTTAACATAGAGTGGGGTTTAGAACAACTAGATGGCTCAATTGGATCATTGTTGCCCTTGTGATAGTAAAATTAAGGTTTTTGTAAATAAAAGTGGTTCTGAAATTAAGTACTTGTTTTATTAATCTATATTATTCCGTTACACATTTTATTTTAAGTTTACTTTTTGGAAATTTGGGGCCAATTCGAAAGTGGGTTCGCTGAATTTAAAACTCACCTAACTTGAAATCAGAAACGTAAAACGCGATTTTGACAATTTTGGTACCATACAAAATCGAGTTTGATGTTTCTTATTTTAAGTTTAGGGGATTTTTAAGTTAGAAGCGACCGTTCTAATTGGAGCCAATGGTGTATTTTGAAACAACACGCCTCACCGTCCTATATAACAACACCCAACTGCATGGCACAGGTTTCCTCTCATAATGCCTAATGTGACCCAATTGACAAACTTCACTTAAGGGCTTATTACACTGCACGTTTTCTAGGGTCCCTTAGTCCCGTTTCCGGTAGCGTCATAAGAATAAGGGAGTAAGGCACCCATAGTAAAGTCCATCACACCCGATACATTATGTCTGGTTTATCGTGCAGTCGTAATACGCGTCTTATGGCCAAATACGGAGGCCACGCAAATTGATCTTCAATTAAAGTGACGATTATGTATAGATTGACAACTAGTTGAGGGACATTTAACTATTTAATCTCTAATCAAATGCTTAAGTGGCGATTGTATATTCGATAATTAATCTTTTGACTTAATTTAGTCTCCGTAAATGAGCTATCAAGCTATACAAAAACGTAACTTTAATCAAATATTTATAAAAGTTGCCTTTGTGAATTCGGCCCTGAATTGGTAATTTCCCTTAGTTTTGAGTAACACTTGTCTCTACTGATGAATAAATAAATAGATAATAAATAAATCAGGGGACAATCTTTACACAAATCTAGTCCCAAAGTAAGCTCTAAAGGCTTGTGTTATGGGTACTAGACGACGATATACATACTTATATAGAGAAATAAATACTTAAATACATAGGAGACATCCAAGACTCAGGAACAAACATTCGTGCTCATCACACAAATATTTGCCCTTACCGGGGATCGAACCCGGGACACTAGCTTCGGAGGCAGAGTCACTCCCAACTAGGCTAACCGCGTCGTCAAAGTGTCGTCGTCGTGATAGCGTGTAAAATGCTAAGGCCGTTCCAGAATGCAGCCGTAGACAGCAGCGTAGGTATCAGCGAGACGCAGCGTACACGCAGCCGCGTTGTTGTGAAACTGCTGTTCGGCGATACGAGCGTGAGGGTTCACTGACACCTGGTGTAAGAATGTGTGATTATTATCGACCGAGCGAGCGAAGCGTCTCCGTTTCAGCTTGGGCAAAAATGCGTATGTCCGGCGGATGTCCGTCGGCTGTCCGGCGTCTGTCCACTTGTTCTCGTCTACAGGTCGCAGTTCTCAACTGATTTTCGTGAAATTTCGTGGGCAGGTTTGATAATTATATAAAAAATTTAAGACCATTCAGTTTTTCAACATACATACATATTATCACGCCCGAAATCCCTAATGGGGTGGGCAGAGCCACAAGACTACTTGTGGCCACGTTTGATTAATAAGTCCTAAGATGGTATGATGAACCGTATGGTGACAGGTGATCAGTCCATCGCCCATACAGATAGTCCACCATGTCGGAGAGGACCCGTCCCTTAGTCGACTTTTACGACATGCCGGGATGATAAGCAGATGCTTATCATCCTGGCATTTCAGTTTTTCAAAATGTTTCAAAATGGCGGAGATATGGTGGTTTTTGAAATTACAAACTTATTTGCAGTGTTGGTAAACTGACCCAACATATATCGATGTATCGGGATAACAGTTTTTTAACGGCAAAGTTAAGTTTGTCGCGAGGTCTACAGCTCACGGAGCGACTAGTTCATAAATATAACGACTTTTTTTTTTGATAATATTTTTCATTGCTTTCCACCCTTACCTTAAACGTATAATCCCCCAACAGAACATCGGTGACGTCCACCCACTGGCAGTCGATATTGTATTGATACACGTCTGAACAGTTTACGGAGATACCTGTAAGGAATGTAATAACATCAAACGCCGACAATTGCATTCCAGGGGGAGAAAATGTCACTTTGTTATTTATTGAGCGATTATAGGAATATTTTCTTCTAAATAACGTTTTTATATTTTAAGGGGTGAACGTACGCTATAAACCGGATGAATCAATTTATACGAACGTTTTTCAGTATATTTGACAGCTGCTTATCAGTTCTAAGGATATAATAACCTATTAAATTTTTGGTTCAATTCAATGTTATAATTGCTTAATAAATAAACCGAGCTAAATTTTGAGGGCTGGCCAAAGATGTATTCAGTAGATTAGATTTAGATAGATTTATTTATTTCCCAATATTAGATTACACTATAAATTTGCACACATGTCAAGATGTAGTATGAATTCAAATTGAGATCGTCAGTAATTAAATACAGCAAATAATAATAATAATAAATAATCAGGGGTCAATCTTTACACAAATCGATCTAGTCCCAAAGTAAGCTCTAAAGGCTTGTGTTATGGGTACTAGACGACGATATACATACTTATATAGAGAAATAAATACTTAAATACATAGGAGACATCCAAGACTCAGGAACAAACATGCGTGCTCATCACACAAATATTTGCCCTTACCGGGGATCGAACCCGGGACGCTTGCGTCGGAGGCAGGGTCACTCCCAACTAGACTAACCGCGTCGTCAATCAATCAATCAAGAAAGGTATATTAATTAAAATTTAAATTAACATTTAATGTAAATATACGTTATTTAGTTATCCCTCTATTTTATTTCGTTGAGAAGTGTGAAAAGCTCTTTTTTGCACTACCTATAAAAATGTATATAACATCTCAGTCGATCCTGGCAAAGCGCCAGGCAGGCAATCTAGACCCAGTTTACACAAATTACCCTGTAAGATGCTGGATCTAAGCCGCTAAAGTTTTCAAAGTTGGTAAAGTTGAAACTTAAATGGTTTTACTGAACGATCAAATTGTTTATGTTATGACCGAGTCTTATGAGATACTTAATTATGATTTCAAATGAAGGCATAAGTTAAATTAATGTTAAATTCGAGAATGGTCACGGCTTTTAGCAATTTTCGTACGAAAGCTTTCGCTCCATAAAATTTTAATTATATAAACTATTTCGGCGTGTTTTTGTTTGGTTTGTAAAATTAAAAAAAAAATACGTGCTTTACATAATTAGTACCTACCTGGACGACTGTTTTTTTGGTACATTGCGTTTTTAAAAAAAATATATTAATATACGAATTTTATGCGTTGATAAAGGGCTCCCAATAATAGTTTTTCTTACGAAAGAAGGAACATGCAAAAAAAGAAAAAAATAATCATCTGGACTCAATCCGGGGTCTTCTGGTTTTGGGGCCGCCCGATTTCCCACCTGAGCTATCATAACCTTGTAGATGGTGGCGCAATTTAACTTCGTATTCTAATGATATTATTCAGCAGGGTTTCATTGCCCGAAAACACGGATAAAAAGATGTTTTCTCAAAATGAAACATACACTGAAAAAACACTACACGTTGATTTAACAAAATGGTCTCGGTTGACTTTTTTTCGGTTGAAATTACCATAAATTGGTTAATTTAACAAAACTGTTTTGTACCGGTTTTATTTAATTAACCGAATTGTAGTAAATTCAACCGAAAAAAAAAGTCAAACGAGACGATTTTGTCAAATCAACGTGTAGTGATTTTTCAGTGTAGCTAGATCGATTTATCGCCCCCGAAACCCCCTGCATACTAAATGTCATGAAAATCGTTGGAGCCGTTTCGAGATTCAGATTATATATATACAAGAATTGCACGTTTAAAGGTATTAGATAGATAGATAAGAAACGAATAATTTTCCTTTAAGTACAGCTTTTCATACTAAACGAAGTCTAACCGTCAAAACCTTACTTTTTAATTCTCCAATATAATCTTGTTTATGGTATCTTGTTATCGAATTTTAATTGATTTTTGCATTGGTGTTTTCATTAAAAGGCCTCTCAGTACTGTAATGTACCAGTCACAAACGCTTAAGTGCTAATGAAATCATTACAAGTTATATACCTTGATCCCCGTAATTCTTACACGAATATTTCTTGTCAACTCCTGGGACGCAGTTGTTATCCTCCAAACAGAAGGAAGCCTTGTGGCCCTCTGCCACCCTATGGCCTGTCGAATTCAGAACATCAAATGTAGCGAACACCTCCATACTGTGGTAATGCCTGAAAAAAATATCCACTTCAAATTCAAAAAGTCTAATGTGTCGTGTGTGCGTGGGTTCCTTCATTTGCCTGAAGGTATGTTTGTCGAAATTTTGTATGTAGTTTCATTTCTCCGAAATCTATTTTTACTAGGATTCCTTTTTGGGTATAAGTACTTGTATATCAAACCTAACATGACTTAATCGCTCTTGCTCGCGGATGCTACTATTGCTACTATGAACCTTTATTTGCCTCGCGATGTTCGCTCACAGTGAGCCCTCGCATCCACATGGTTTGCGGCAACGCACGCTCAGCCTGAGGTGGTAACTTAAGTCAATTAAAATTCGTTTTTAGTTCATCGTTTTTACGGGTCTAATTAATAAACTTAGAGATATTGAGACTCATCAAACCTCAACATTAGCACTCAAATCACGAAAGTTTTTAACTAATAAATCACTGTATTAGATCCAAAACCACTTTATATTGCATCAATGGCGCCTAAAGATTTATTCACAAAGCCTCCTCACTAAAGCCACGGAACTATTAAAGCTGAACTAGAGAAGCCATTATCCCCCAAAAGCGCCAGTCACCCACTGAATCAAGTTTCTGTAATAAACGATTATAATAAAAACGCTTTACAAAAGAACTGCCTACTTAGCCGTATTAAGGTCGAGTCTCCCAAATACAATTCAAGTGTTCATATCAAGCTTATTCTCTACTGGAACTGCGAGATAATGCCAGCTGGGAATTTCTTAAATTACATAAGTACGTCGTTTATTGTCGGTTCCTTTTTCTCTTGTTGCGGATTCTTTTAAATTGATTTTTGTCTAGTATTTTGGGGTGTGATTCTTAAACTTTCAGGGCGAAGGCTCGACGCCGACTCCCAACTGGTTCAAACCGGTTTTCTATGCGGCAGGCGAGTCTTCCTCGGTGAGCGAAGGGCTTTCCGCTTTAGATAATTTCACAGACTGGACGAATCTCTTCTTTTTCTTTCTTTCCTTCCTACCCTTTAACTTTACCCGTCAGTCTAACGCATGGAGATACTTACATGTGGCAAAGATGCCACTGCCACAAGTGCTTGGGCAGATAAGGACGGAACTCATCGTTCCCGATGTTAAGAGAGGACGCTGTGAAGCGCAGTAAGCGACGCGTCTCGTATTGCCAAGCTGCGTTGGTATTTTGGATCTAAAATAGAAAGTAAAAACATGGTTTCAAATAGAAAATGTAGTGTTTTTAAGAAAAGGACACAAATTAATGTTGGACTTTGGGGATCCTCTCACTTTTGGCTTGTTCCGCACGAATTATTCTCTATGTGTAGTGTAAATCGAAATTACCTATAATAATAATAATCCAATTTTTTTATAAGCTAGAAACCCAACTTTAGAAATTCGTTGAATCGAGTAATGTTCTTTTACTGAAATAACAACGAACTAAACGAAACTGATGAAACTAAATTAATAAGTAATAAATTCAATAAAAATAGCCAAGCTTCAGTAGACTGTGAAAAGGCAAGTGCCAAAAGTTAATAAAAGGTTTTGCGGTCGTAAAGTTTTTGACCGTTTTCCTTCGAGAAAAAAAAGTATCATCTGGCACCGCATAAATAAGGCAAAACAGGAGTATCTCATGGAAAGTCTTCATGAAACTTTAGATTATGTAGTCTATTCGTTGCCCAAAAAACTCTTCGCATTCTTGGTTTGGCCTTTTTAACTTTTGATACCTTGTTGCACAAATAAATCTAGCTACAACAGCTGCACCCGTTTTTGCCGAGTAAAAACCCAAATTTTATAGATAAGTAAACGAGTGATTATTGGCGAATGTGTATTTGGCGAACGGCTAAGGAGTGGAATTCCCTGCCTGCAGACTTGTCCCCAGAACGCTACCACTTGGGTCTTTTCAAGGAGAGAGTGAATAGGCATTATCTAGATGTGCATGCTCGACCTCATCATCACTTTCCATCAGGGAAATAGAGGTCAAATGCACATCTATCTACAATAAAAATAAGTGATTTAATCTAAAAGATTTCCCGGCTATTTCGGTAATAAATTGTGCCTTAAGAATAAATTTGATAACTAGCTATCTTGATGATGAAAATCCTATGTAAATACCCAAGTTAGATAACCAGTAATTTTTGCATAATGTGTGGATAGATTACTCTGTTTTTAATGTAAATAAATTGTATCCAGTGAAGTGAAAAAAAAAGTTTCAAAAAGGCAATAAAGGTAAAATAAAATAAGTTTGTATACTTTAGGAGTTCCTTTTTTGGAGAAATATATGTTAAAAACTACCAGACATTAACCTCTATAGTTTTTTCTGAGAATTTTATGAAAATAACAAAATCCGTTCACTTAATTCAGTTAAGTGAAGAAATAGCATAGAATGCGTGCAGATGCTTATCATCCTGGCATGTCGTAAAACTCGGCTAAGGGACGGGTCCTCTTCAACATGGTGGACTATCTGTATGGGCGATGGGCTGATCACCTGTCACCATACGGTTCATCATACCATCTTAATTTTCATTTTCTTTAGCTTTAACTAAGTTTTCCCAATCGTACTGAAGAAAACATAGTAAGAACAGTTAGTTGAATACCCTATGGAATAGAAATAGAGATATCTTTTGATCAACCCCGTCTGGTGACAAGAAAGCGATTTTTGCGGTTTTTTGCTATCTTAGCTTTTCAGTTTTGGAGTTAAAAATCTTTCCGCTCCTTACAAAAAAGTTTAAAATATTACACTTAATATTCAGGCAGAAATTTGCATTTATTTGAAATGTATTAAAAATAAATATAAGTACACATTTTTTTTGTCTTTGCATTCTTTTCTAATGTTCAAAATGCAATCAGTCTTAACTCAAATTCAAATGAAAGGAATGAAAGCTCCGAAGGTTCTGAAGACTTAATATATGGTTAGATGTTTTACAGCATAACAATCAAGAATGCTTTGATTAATTTCGAAGAAAACACAAAGGTCATGTACCTGTGCATTTTTGGAATACCCAAGGGAGTAAACAACTTTTCGAGGGAAAGAAAGATTAAATTCTTCGACGTTAAATTCGAGCAGAATCATGAAGAAAATATATTTTTCGTTTTCTGCCGACCAGAGCAACGAACTTCGGAAAGTATAGTTCATTTAACTCGTCAATACCGTCATAACATTTCTAACTTATTTACAAACCACATTTTTTAAGGGTATTTATATCTTGTTTGCAGTACATTCAACATGAGAGCAGAACAGTTCTGAAACATTTAAGTACACGCATATACTCTTAATCCTTGGGCAATAGAGAGTAGAGACAGTAGGACAATAGAGATAATTTTTACTGTACTTGAATCTGCGTAGGTCATATTTGGAATACTAACAAATATGGTCTTTGTCCAAACAATATGCTAATGATGAATGATGATGAGAGTAATAATCACGTTAAGAAATAAAGTTTGTCTTTCCTGTGGCCAAAAGTTAAGGGAAACGAAGGGTTTCACGTCTTCTTTATACAGGCCAAAACTATGCGTGACACACTACATGCGAATATAGACCAAATAAAAAAAGTATCAAATCTCAGGGTCTTTAACTTTCGGGAGCAGGAGCGGACAGTTCTGAACCTAAATGTGATTATTAGGTACTCATATTTTTGTTTTATATAATACCTCCGTTCTTTTTCATGCCAATGGCCTTCAGCCATTTTTTATTTTAACAACGGGAAAAAATAAAATTCAATGAATACTTAAATAAATTGTACTCAGACATGAAATGTTACGCCTTTAACTTATTAGTGAACTTTGAATAAAATTGTTCCTGCATTTTCTAACTGAGCAATACGGCTTAATGAGACACTTTTTCTCAGAAAAATCTAATGACTACGCTGATTATCGCTCATTTCACGAGTGACGTATTCCGGCGCGGACACTATATAGCACTGTCTCATCCATTCCATCCATTTCATTTAGCACATCCGCTCTGACAATTTCAGAGGTATGTAAGCCGGGATTTGTATCTACTTGTGAACGCGTGGCATGCTCTGGATGGGCCTTCGAACACTAAAAAAATTGTTGACTTATATGTGTACTGATTTGAAAAAAATTATAGAGTTTCTTGCCGGCTCTTCTCAGTAGAGGACTTTTTCGAAACCGGTGGTAGATTCATTCCTTGACCTTCATAAGAGCTTGTAAAAGTCTAAATTGAATAAAGATAGTTTTACTTTGATAGTTTGACTTTGACTTTGAAAATGATAATCACCTCATAAGCCGACTTGCTGAGGCAGTTTTCCTCCATGGCGCACTGTAGTAGATACATCGGTACGTCTTGAAGATGGGCTGTTCTCTCAATGGCCGTGGTATCGAGAGCTAAGTCGGCCAGGTGATCGGTGCAAACTACAGCTGCCACGTGACCTGAAAATTTGCAGACAAAATGACAGACCCTTGTCAAATACAAATGTGTTGTGAAGCGACTATAATGACTCTAGCGGGAATCATGACCGCGAAATCCAGAAACGTGATCCAGCATTTTGATATAATTAAGTACGTAGTTTGATCAGTAAATCGTAGGCAATTGCAATGGTAATGCCAGCAGATGACTTACAGCATTAAGAAGTGCTTGCCCACTACGGGCCTAATGAGAAGGCTCAAGGTCACCCAAAACAAAGAGGGCTATGCTCGGAGTTTCACTGTAAGATCCAACTAGAAATGAATGAAGAGCCGCAAAAGAACCAGGGCAACCAGTATAGCTGAAAGAATTGCTAAGCTTAAGTGGCGCTGGGCAGGTACATTTTTCGTAGAACAGATGGCTGAATGGGCCAAAGACTTCTCAAGGGACTAACAAGTACTCGCAGCATGGGTGAACTACTCCCAAGGTAGACTGACTTGGTGAAGTTTGAGGATTCAAGCAAGATGCAACTGCTTGCATCACAAGACCGGTCCTTGTGGAGTCGGGAAAGTCCTATGTCCATCAGTGAAAATCTTTCAGCTGAAATGATTAGGATAGTGAAGATAATAAATATGGAACAAGAGTTTGAATGTATTGTTTACCCCAAAGTTATTTAGAAACTTTTCCATACCAATCGCATTTTTGCAGACTCCGTCAGGTTGTAGGAATTTTGTTAGTTGTTTCTCGACTGATATTGGTTGAGCGTGGGCGTTATAATTGGATCCGGAAATCAAACGATTAAAGCCTTATACGGCAGTTATTTCGGGCTTTGTGAAGTAATACGAGTATTGTAGTATGGTATGGCTTTAATTTAACTGATAGGCTTAACTAACTATAGCAAAGATAGCAGTTTATGCAGAGCAAACAAGAGCTTTGAACAGTATTATAGTTCACTCCGAATTTGATATATTTAGGTTAATAAACTTCTTTATGAGGGAATTAATAGTTTTTGCCGTAATTCGTTTGTCGTAATTCCCTCGAGAAGTGTGCATTTTTCCGGGATACAAAGTAGTTTATATCCTGTTCCAGTCCTCCAACTATCGCTGTACAAAAAATCAACGTGAAAGAGGAACACACAAACACAAATAATCACACGTTCGCGTATTAGTGTATTTTACTGGTGCAGGGTCAGGTTAGCACAGTATTCTGTAATAGACTTATTTGTAAATTATTCAAATACGAAATGCGAAATACGTGAAGACATTTAAGTGATTTCAAAAGTTTAATTACAATATGTTTAAATGTATTTAGCTGTAATAAAACAAATATACAATTAAGTCGTATTACATCCCACGATAGTATAATATTTTATAGTTTCAAACAGCAATTTAGCAAGTCGATGAAAATAATGAACACAAGAATGTTTCGTAGTTTCCAAACTTATTCTATTTTGAAAGTCTATGTAAGAGTGTATTAAAATGTATACTTACAACAAGTTTTGTACTCTTATGTAAGCATACAATCTAAACACGCGTCTTTCTGTGTCTTGTATCACTCCCCTTTCTAACACCACCCCACACCATAGATCGTGGCCAGGAAACCTTCAACTGTAATGGCTCTCATCGTATCATGTTACCTTTACTCTACCTACCTACATAGCATTTTACCTTAATATATATTTTATATGGTTCGTTAGTGATAGTTAAAATGTATTCAACAAGAGAAAGCAAATCAAGTATAGTGACTCGATTCCATAATCAACTTTTGCTGTTTTTAGGGTTCCGTACCTCAAAAGGAAAAAAGGAACCCTTATAGGATCACTCGTGTGTCTGTCTGTCTGTCTGTCTGTCTGTCCGTCTGTCACAGCCAATTTGCTCGGAAACTACTAGACCGATTGAGTTGAAATTTGGTATTCATATGTAAGTTGGTGACCGCAACACGAACGCGTGACGTAAATATATGAATTTTAAACATAGGGGCCACTTTTTGGGGGTAAACTAGAAAATTAAAAAAAAAAGTTATGCCACCTATATCGTGTGACATATCAAATGAAAGGGCTTGTTATGAGGATCTTAAATACATTTTCTTTTGAATTTTAAGTAAAATAGTTTAGAAGTTATTCAGGAGAATAGGCGAAAAATGACCATTCCCCCCCCCTTATTTCACAAACTACTGGGGCTAAAATTTTGAAAAAAATACAAAAAATAGATTTTTGCCTGTAGATTACAGGAAAACCTATAAGAAGTCTATGGTATTTAAGGTAGCCTAGTAAATTTCAGATAATCATGTACGGAACGGAACCCTCTCCACGCGAGTTTAACTCGCACTTGTCCGGTTTTTTTTTATATTAATCTATTTTGCTTTTTGCATATTTATTTTATATTGCTAAGTTGTTAACTGTAAAAAGTAAAAATATTTACTAAAATTTGGCGTGGCGTACAAAATATATGAAATTTGCAATTATTCCCGTAAATACGGATTTTAGGCCGATATTGTACAAATAAAATGGCAAATACTAAAAATTCAGAACTAAAAAACAATATTTGTTTTCCACTTATTTTGAACCTTAATAAGAAAAAGGAATAGACAAAATGATCTGTTTTTTTCTTTTACATGCCTTTATTTATATTTTCTTTCAAAATATGTAACTTATACCTCATTTTGATTTACATGCATATTCCCTATTGGGTAAACAAGCCTTGCATAAACCTTTCACGAAGAGAATTCTTCAAGATGTTCGTCATTCACTGTAAACTTTTGTTCATGGTGCATGGCCGTAACTTGTAGTATACTCAGGGGTGATATTTCTTAACTTTCCGGTTTTAGAAGCGGCGGTTTCTAGCTCGACCGCGAGTGAAGAGTTTATACTTACATCATTTTTGAACGGCAATTCGATTATATTCGGCACAGGTAGAAAAAGTCGAAATAATTTGTGGAGCAACTTCCCAGCCAAGAAGTTTGGCGCACTTTATACATCCATTTGCGGTCCATTATGCAACAGTGATAATAATAAAATAATTATACGCGCCGTGTGCTGCTAATGTTGCTCGTACTAGAATGGAACTCGTCTTGGAAAATAAGGTAAATTGTCTACGTTTCCTCCATTTTGTGATTTCGTTGATAGGCATCATTGTGGTGAGTAGACAATAATGTAAAAAAAAACAAGTGCGAGTCGGACTCGCGCACGAAGGGTTCCGTACCATTATAAAAACCGGACAAGTGCGAGTTAAGCTCGCGTGGAGAGGGTTCCGTTCCGTACATGATTATCTGAAATTTACTAGGTTACCTTATGTACCATAGACTTCTTATAGGTTTTCCTGTAATCTATAGGCAAAGATCTATTTTCTGTATTTTTTTCAAAATTGTAGCCCAAGTAGTTTCGGAAATAAGGGGGGGGGGGGTGGTCATTTTTCCTGAATAACTTCTAAACTGTTTTATTTAAAATTCAAAAGAAAATATATTTAAGATTCTCACAATAAGCCCTTTCATTTGATATGTCACACGATATAGGTGGCATAACTTTTTTTTAAATTTTCTATTTTACCCCCAAAAAGTGGCCCCTATGTGTAAAATTTATATATTTACGTCACGCGTCCGTGTTGCGGTCACCAACTTACATATGAATACCAAATTTCAACTCAATCGGTCCAGCAATTTCGGAGCAAATTGGCTGTGACAGACGGACAGACAGACAGACAGACAGACAGACACGCGAGTGATCCTATAAGGGTTCCTTTTTTCCTTTTGAGGTACGGAACCCTAAAAACGGCAGAAATATCACGTTTGTTTTATGGGACCCCCTT